>JAWWMP010000116.1:18193079-18232982 GCA_035047865.1 Dendrocincla tyrannina
TTTTTTTTTTTTTTGTGTTTTTGTTTTGGTTTGTTTTTTTTCCCCAAACCTTCTGCCTTTCTAGTAAAGGAAACTCTGCTTCAATTAATATCTGTGATGAAGGCAACCTCACATACGGAATTATCTCAGCACAATGAAGGTTGGGTCTGGTGTGTCCTCTGCTGCTCTGAAAGATATTGATTCCCCAGGAACCTGTGTCCTGCCAAAGGTGATCTGACATGGTTCTGCAACTCTATAACAGCATTTTGGGGCTTGAAGGAAGGGGGAAGAGATGGGAGAAGTAGGTCTGTCTCCCATACGGTGCAGAAAGGAGGTAATTGACTAGAGGGATACTTCATGCCTAGATAGCATGGTGGTCTTGTGGCCATGTGAGCTCTGGCCAAGGCAGTGATGGTTAGTCTCCTTCTCTGTGACTAAGCACACACAACAGACTTGCTGTGGAGCCTTAGAGAAGTCATTTTCATCTGACTGGGCTCTTTTTTGGTTTTCTGTCCTTTGCACTCTTTGTAACACTGAGCTAGTATCTCTTGTTGCCGTCAGGGTTAATTGTGGTTGACCCAGGTCTATCCACAGTCGCAACAGTGCCCTGGAACAACACAGCTGCCTTCTTACAGAAAGTGGAAGACATACTTTGGAGCATCCCCTTCCCCTTTTCCCTCTATGGTGTGTTTTTTGCTAAAGTGATGAACTGTAGGCTCTGATTTGCCTCTAGGTTGTTTTTTTGCTTTTAAAATTCAAGGTTAATTTTCATGTGTTTCTCTGCTTGGGTGAGCACATTGCCTCCTTTTTGAAGGAAAACTCTGCTCCCAGTAAAGAAACCAAGATCCAGAATGGGGTACAAGCTTCTGATCTCCTGGCACTTGGTTTAGTGAGCATATCCCAGGAAAGTGCATGCAGAGGAGACCCATGTTGGCAAGTCCAGAGAGCAACTGAGCCTTGTAAGAGTGAGCCTCTCATTGCTGCTGCCTGGGGCAATGCTAGCCTTGTCTATCTCAACTCCATCCACAGCTCCCTGCAGAGTGAACTCCCTTGTGGCCCTCCCCTGGGCTGTTGATACTGGAGGAGTCTGGGTTAGTGGGGTCATGGGGGACTGTAAATCCATCATCACCTGCTGCTGAGGGGACATGAGTGCGGATAGTGCATGGAAGGGCTTGGGAACTACTGTTTCTGCTAGGGTTAGGTGCTGCTTTGCATGCGTGCCACACCCTGTTTTCAAGATCATTACTTTGAAGGAGGAAGTTGCAAAAAATAAATTAGAATAATAATAGTGATGTGAACACATTGGTTCCAACTCTTTTACTATGCCCTAGCTTTAAAAAGTCTGCAGCATGCCTAGATTAATTCTCACTTGGTTCACTGCAACAGGGAAGAACTGCTTCTAATTAAAGGTAATAAAAAGAAGAAAAAATGTTATTCCTTGCCCACAGATGAATTATCATATATATATATTTACAATGTGTTAAAGAGACTTGGAAAATAGAAGATAACTTGCAAGTTTCTGTCATATCAGGTGAATTGTCTCCTGTTCATTATGCCAATGTGTGTCATTAAGGCTTATGTAAGCAGTTGAACACTAATGTTTTAAAGCAAAAGCTGTTGTTGGAGCAGTTGACTTGTACTGTGTTGGTGAGGGGCTCTAATTCCTCTTCACCTCTGTTAAGGTAATGGGAGTCTGTCTGTCCGGTTGATAAAAGCTAAGAATAAAACTTTTGCTGCTGCGTAGAATTTGGCATATTTTAGGTACAAAATCACTCTGATTGTTTAACATGAGGATAATCATAAGTTCATATGTGTTTGTGTTAATCCTGCAAGGCAGAGAAACATTTCTGTTGAGGGATAACACTGTTCTTATGCTTCCTGGGAAACATTAATGTTAACTCACCTGTGGAGACAAGGAGTTATTTGGAGACAAGGGTTGATTTTGATCTGACTGAAGATATTCCTTGTTTTATTCCTATTCAGCTCTGGGTTCTGTAAATATACATTTTTCTTTTCTCCCTTTCCGCCCCCACTTCCCTTGACTTAGGAGTATACAGATGCAATCTGTGTCAACTTTCTCTTTCCCTATGGGATTTTTAGGACCTTGGTTTTTAGCCTTGGTTCCTTGACCATTAGGATTGGAATTTATTTTCCAGCAGGGCTGTCCCTGAAGCTTGTGTTAAGAGTGGGGTCTGGCATGCTAGTTCCGGTAGTTTGCTGCTTTTATATTGGACTATGTGGTACTGGGGTATGTCAAGTCAGCACCCTTTATTTTCGCTGTTTTTTATTAAAGTGATTTGAAATACCTTGCTGGAAAGTATCAAAAGGAGCCAGGTGTTATTATTATTTCCAGCCAAAGGGGTAGAAGCTCTTCAGTCTAAACTCCTCAGCAGGAATAGATGGCACTCCCAAATGCTGGTGTGGTATATCAGCACCTTGTTTTGCTTTTGTATTAATGTGAATGGTGCTGGTGTTTCTGATGTGGAGGATCAGTGGTTTGGATTGGAAAAGAGCCTGTGTTACCCTCTGGAGAAACAAAGCAGTCTGCTCTGTCATTAGAAAGAAGCTGTCCTGAAGAGGTTGCCCTTAAAAGGGTAAAGAGAATAAATGGATGGCTGAACCATGAAAATGTCTGTGTTCTCAAAAACATGCAAATTAAACAGAAAGGTCCACTCCTACGCATCCAGGATTACAGATGTCTGACACAGAGTGCTGGCACCGTTCACCCTCTTCAGACATGCTCAGCCACAGGGAGCTGTGGCTTTCTGCATCCTGCTCGCGTGCTGTCGCACCGGCTGCTCGCTGTGTCCAGGCTAGCTGCTTGAGAGATGCACATGGTGATGGGCAGGAAGAGAATTCATAACAGATTAAAAAACAAACAAAACTTGATTTTCTGGGCAAATCTGCTCTGCTCTGCCTCTGTCTGTGAAAACAGACCCATAGCTCTTTGTTAATATAAAACCATTTGTGGTATTCTATTGCATTTAAAATAGTTTCTGTTCCCTCCCCCCTCACTTCCCTTGCTTCCTTTGTATATAGCTTTAGCATTTCTTGATGACCTTTTTGTTAATATGATTTCCAGTGGGAGCATTTCACAGTAGAAGTATGTATTCCTTCAGGGTTTACCCTGACATTTCCAGGGATTATTTAATTGGGCTTCATGTTAGCCTACATCCCCACGGGAATGCATATTTTCACCATGAGAAGTTGTAATGTGTCTAATTTTGAGTTTCTGCTATAAACGCTTGCCCTCCAGGAAGGGTAAGTCCAATCCTCCTCCCTGGCTGCAGAGTCGTCACTGTAGTGTGTTTGGGATGTGGGGTTTCTTGTCTTGTTCCTATTTACATTCTTATACAGCTTAATCCTTGTACCAAAATTCAGAGCTGGCCTTCTCCTCTGTCACCACAGTGCTTTGAAGGATGCTGGTTTATTTTCCCATGAATACTTCAGTTTTTTTCTTTGGAAGGGGCAGACTCAGCACTCTTGTAGTATAGGAAATATTTAAAGTTTCAAGCTGGAACACCTGTCATGAATGCTGAGATATAGTCCAGAAGTATTCAGAGCAGCTTCTGGACAGGCTGGTGAGCAGTTCAGAGGTTAGTGGCATCTCTTGAAAAAGCTGGCAAGTAAAGGTGAAGTATGGAAGGGATGTGAGGGATTTGCCTAGATGCCAGGGTCTGAGGAAAAAATCTAAGTTTAAGACAAAAAAAAAAAAAGGCATAAAGAAAGAAAAAACCCCAAGAACCTACATTTAAGAAAAAAGAATCAAAGTGAAATACCAAGAAAGGTTCCCTAGTTACAAGGAAAAAAATAAAACTGTTTTTTTCTAATTGGAATGAATTTGGGTGATCTAGTGGTCCTTTTTGGGTGATCCCCCAAGAAAGACAAGGAAGAAGAAAAAGGGGTGAGAGCTAATGGTGGAAAGAAGCGAGTGGTGTGTTGAAGTGTGGGAGGCACCAGGGTGGGGGGTTGATGGTGTGGTTGAGTGCAGGTGGGGGTGGAATGGGAGGAGCTGAGAGCGGACAGCCTGTCAGGGGAAGGGGTTCTTGGTGACCTCTCTCCTACCTCCCTGGGACATGTCCCTAGGACAGCTGGCTGTGCTGTGCCTGGTGTCAAAATAAAAAATAAAAGTAGGTGAGACCAGGGACCTCAAAGGCCATCAGGAGAGGATGTGCTGTGGCAAGGGGTGTGAGCTGTAGCAAGATAAAATTAGAAATAACATGCAAATGTGTGCACGCGTCCCTCCATGCTGAGGAGAAGCCTTTCCTCTTTATCTGGCATCACACTCTTGACTTCTAAAGGGACCTCAAAGCCATTGTGTCAAGGATGTGGTTGTAAATCCTCTAGGCCAGAATCTGTGTACAAACTGACCTCCCCAGGATAGTTCCCACATGGAAAAAACCTGACCTTGCAAGTTCTTCGGATGTGGAGTTTTTCCTTTTTTTGAAGTGCCGTTGGCAGCTCCATTAGAGGGAGAGACTAGATTAGATTGAGTGTATCGAGGTGGAAGTTGTTCTTTGTGAGCTGTTTACTTTTACTTTTTTATGTTTGTTTAAAGCTTAATCTTTTGTGGCAAGGCTGATGCTGAGTACTGTGTGGGTGACAGGGAAAGAAACCGTGCGATGGGTGTTTTGGACATCCTGCAGACAGGTGAGAAGTAAACTCACAGGACCAGGGAGTCAGACCTGTTGTACTTGCTATCAGCAAGAGAAGTATAAAAACTTTCAGTTATGCTTTTGATTTTGGAAACGGGGACAATGTGGGTTGTTGAGGTAAATGTGGATACTTATATTGTTAAAGGATGGATTTCACCACTCTCGTTTCTTTAACAGCAGGAATAGTAAGATCCTGGCTTTACACTGTGGCTTCCTTTTGCTGCAGAAGGATGGGTTCCCCTCTGTTGTTAGCTTTATCTCATGTAAAGCTCCCTCCAGTGTTTAAAACAAGCAAACCCAACCACAATACCCTTGAAATCAAAGGAGCAACTCCTAATGTCACCTGGGTGAGCGTGGTCCAACAGGTCCCCACACCTTTGGACAGAGGGGAGTTGCCCTTTCTACTCTGTGGGTCAAATACAGTATTTTCAGTCATATTGAGCTTTCATGTAGAGTGAGCCCTACAGAAGTGAGGGCAAGCCTTGAGCACTGCTCACCAGTAGCTGTGGTGAGGAGAAGAACATCTGCTTGGAAAGTAGGCACACTCTACAATGATCTGCTTGGATTAGCCTTGTTGAACTGTGCTTCCCACACTTCAAGTGCTTCACCAGAGCAAGGAGAGCCCTGCTTGGACAAAGAAAGTCTGGCTTGTGTTATTCAGGAAATCTGAGCATCCCTTCTGTAAGTACCTCAGGATGACCAGAGCATAATCCCCAGGATGCACCATGAACCATCTTTGCTCTGGCTAAAATTGTGCCAGTGACAGCTGTGAGCAAGCGTCATGGCTGGATCTTCTACTGCAAGGTAGTTGTCGCTCTCATGCCCTATGAGTGCAACCCCAGTGGCTCTGTGCCCTCCCTTCTAGTTCTTTTGCTACTCAGTAGACCTACACCTGCATACCTGACTGTGTAGGTGGGGTGGCATGAAGAATGGTCTAGGTGGTTGCCCATATCCTGGGAGTGGATGTGGCCCATAATGGAAGAATTCTGCTTCAACCTATACAGCAGCATTTTCCTTAGTAGAAGGCTCATGGTACAGGAGCAGCCCGAATGCTGGCATTAAGGTGGTGGTGGCTCAGCACCAGCATGCCACCCTCCAGCAGGACCTCCAGGCACTGGCAGCATGGCAGGGGGTGACCATGGGACCGGGACCCTCCTGCCAGGCTGAGGAAGGGGTGGAGGGCTGGGTGGGCAAAGCATTTGGACAATACTTAACCTCTATTTTTACATGCTAGAGTCACGTTTGCTTAACCTTGAGGCATCCTGTGTTTTGAATCAACTTGACACAAAGTCATCTGTTCATTAATAACACAGGAGCAGTTTAATTGTTGTCTTAGTGGAAAAATACATGAGACTGTCATCAGCTGTTGCTTCTGGCAGTGCTTTTCTGCAGTAATGTAAATAAATGAGGTCACAGGTTTAAAGGAACAGGCTGTACTTGCACAAATTCAAAGCGTCGTCTTAAACAGATACACACCAATTGTCTGAGTACCTCTGTCCTGCGCCCCAAATGCTCACTGTAACATTTCAGCCTTAAACACACTCAAACGCAGCCACAGGGGCTCGGTTTGCTATGGTGGTGTTGACAGGGCACATGCTGAGTGGGTGTTTTAAAACTTGGCTTCATTCCTGAGCAAGTAATGCTTGTGGTGGCCAGAGCTGTGGTATTGCCGAATTCTCTGCTGTGCACCCCTCAAGAGCCCAGCAACACAAGAGGAGGGAAAGTTACAGGTGGAACATCTTTTCTGCTGATATTTCCCAGTGTCCTGGGAGTTCTGCTCTTGTTGCCTCTGTGTGTGTTGCTTTTATTTTAGGTTTTGGGTTTTTTTTTAGATGGCTTTGTGGTATTGTAATCGAGGATGAGTGGATCCAGAAATCCGCCTGGACAGCTTTGAAAGCTGTATAAAAGGTCTGGTTGTCTCCCGAGACCACGTGTTCTGTCTAAATGTGGCTCCCACATCTGCAGTCTGTCATGTATAAAAGTATGTTCCTGTTTGCAATTGTAGCAGGAACACCCAGTACCTGCCACGCTCAGAACAAAGTATGTCCACACCGATGAGGTAATGCAAAGGTGTTGCTTTGTTGTGAGGGCATTTCTTTCTATGCTCTCTCGCTGGAGGGGGAACAAGGTCATTTACTCCCTTGACTGTGGGGTAAGAGCCCATTTTCAAATAGGAAACATATTGCAAATTTACCAAAGCATATTGTAAGCCCATATCCTAGTTTGCAATAGTCACGCAGCTATAGAGCACCAGTGGTGGCTGAAGGAGGGTGCTGAAGGAGGTGCCAAAGGAGAGACAGCGGAGGAGGGCAGGTTTTACTGTACTCCTTGTACTTAAATTCTCAATCTTCTCAAAAAACAAACAACATAAACCCCAAGCTAAAAAATTACAACAAAGAAACCCAAACAAACAAACCCGCAACCAATCAATCCGCTTTTATAACTATGTGCAGGTAAGGTTTGTTTTTCTTGCTTTCTTTGACGGTGGTTCTTTCAAGGTCATGGTCCATCCCAAAAGCTGGTTGCCTAGTTCCTGCTTTACCTTTTGTGCCTGTTTTGCATTGTATTTGCCCTCTTCTGATGACAAATGACAGACACTGTGTTTAGCACGATTTTTATGCAACCATCACACTGCTTGTCTTTTTTTATTTGTTTAGAGCTGCTTTGGCTCCTCTCCTGCTGCTCACCTGGTCTCATAGCACTGGTGCAAGCCTTGGACTCCTGGGTGGCTTTGGAGCTGGGAAATTTGTGTGCAGCTGCTGCCCGGGTGCTGCTCAGCAGGGGAGTTTGAGGAGCATTAAACAAGATGTTTATGGGCAGATAGCTGCAAGGAACTCTAACAAACAAGTGTGAGTAGCTGGAGCACGTAGGGTGCTGACTTGAAACTTCCTAAAAAGTTTTAAGTCTCAGACAATCCAAAGTCTACGATCACTTGATAACTGTTCTGGCCGGGCAGAGCTGCAAAAGCACCTGGTTCACGCATCAGCTGTTAGCAAGAGCCTTCAGTCCTATGTTGTGTCCTGCTGGATACCAGGCAAGGCCATCTGCCAGGAGGAAGGGTCCTGCTTCACTGATTAATTTCCTTGGGTTCCCCAGAGCCCTGAGCATCTTTGTATGTTCATCTTGTTTTGGATTTGGGTAGGTTCAGCCCCTCTGAATGCCTGCCCAGCAGCTGTTTTGGAGCAGAGTGTGCACAAAAGCACATGGGATGTTCTCTGCACCCACATGTGTGCTGCGTCTGAATGTCTGGGCAGTTCAGGCTTTTTGCTGTACTTTGGTTATTACAGCAGTCTGGTGTGTTTAAAGCCAGGAGAGGCAGGCTACGAGCATTATATCTGTTGAAGTGAACGTTGGTGGTTTACCTGGCTGCTGGCATTTTGGTTTGTCGCTGAAGATGGCTACACATCTGAGTCTAGGCTCAAATAGCACTGCCATGCGTGCTCATGGGCTTTCATGGTGGATATATTATATTGCCTCTTTACTTAGGCTTCCCCTATATGATGAAAGCTTTTTGCATATTGCAAATAGTATCTGAAAAGCTGCTTTTGAAATGTAGCTTACTTCTGTGCTAGTGAGAAGCTTCTGCTGGGTTGTGCTTCTCAGCCACGGTTGCTGTTACTGCCCTGCATAATGCTTCCTTCATGCCCCAGGATTGGGAAGGCTTGGGCAGTGTCAACCACAAAACAGCTTTTGTTACAACCACAAGTAAAGTCTCTGCATCTATGCCTTGAGCTTCCTTGTGATCTGGAGTTGTGATCAGTAGCAGTGATATGTTTTGGACCTCACTGAGTTGAATGAATCAACTCTTAGACCAGGCTTGCAGGAACTATGTGGTGGCCTCCTCTCCCACCTCGTCTACCTGTTCTACATGAAGGCTTTAAGTCCTGAAATAGCAGCTGCTTGAAAAAGGAATACAAATGCATTTGAATACCCTGCACATTGTATTTACCTTCATGTGGAAAGTCCTCCCCTCTTTTACTCTTTCTGACTGGTCATAATTAACTTTGCTCAGACCTGTTTTCGGAAGTAGGCTTGTAAACTTGAGAAAAATCTAGGCATTATGCATGTGTGAGCTCCACTTAAATTACAGTAGTGCCTCATAAATTAGCTACGTGCAAGGACTGTGTGTGGTAAGAGTGCAACAGCACTCATAAGGTGTCTGGGTCCTGTTTTGAGACCTGCATGACACATATGGCAGTTCAGATCCAAGCTAAGCTCCTGCTATTGGCTTAGGGTTCAGCTTCTCTCCATTACTGCATCTTGCTGCATCCTTTCTGAATACCAGTGTTCTTGTCTAGTCCTTGCTCCCTCACATGTCTGAGCCAGTTCAGGTTAGTAATTCTCTCTCCAGCAATGTGTTCTTTCAGGGATATTTGCCCTGAGAGTTGCTTGGGTAAGGTACTTTAAATATGCCCTGAACTGACTTTTTAGGTCCCCACTCACATGAGGAGGCGAACAAGGAGAATGGGGGATGTGGTCAGCAATAGGAATGGTGACCACTGGCAAACATCTGGACAAAAATTGTGGGTAAAGCTGTTATATTGCTTGGCTTCTCCACTTGTTTGTGCATCTTCCACATGCTGTATTTGGGGTCTCCTTCCTATCCTTTGTCCTGATGCTCCTGCTGGAGTGCCTCTTGGTTTCTTCTGAGTGTAGTGGTAATAGAGGAGCCCTGCACAATGTAATGGTCCCTTGACCTCTCTTACTGTCATCTGCTGGACCAAAGCTCACAGTGAAGAAGAGTTGGTAACAGGAGTAATAGTGTCTTCTCCTGCCAATGGGGCAGGCAGAGGACCTGAGAGTAGGACCTGGGTGGTGAGGAAGGAACTTGTTCCAGAGTCCCCAGCTGTGCTGTATCTTGCTGGTGAAACAGGATGGTGTCTGCCACCATCAGTGTGTCTCCACCCGAGTGATGAAACAATGGGATTCCATCTCCAGATGCCTATTCCCTAGAGGCTGTGGGAGAGGTGGAAAATGAGCGTTGGCTCTGAGCCACTAAAGCAGCTTTTTTCAGGGGTTTTCTTGGGAATCCCAGCATTCTCTGGTTATTGTTTAAACAGTAATATTGAAGTTGAATGGATTGCTTGCCTGTTCAGAAGGATGGGAGTGTGGGTTAGGACTTAGCCTTTAGTCCAGACTCTAGGCTTGGGGTGTTTGTTCGGATGAGACTTCAAACATCTTCAGCTTGGAGACCATAGTGTTGTTTGTTTTCTTGAGCAGACTGAGAAAATTTTTCAGACCTTATTGAGGCTGTGTTGGCAGTTGAGCTCAGATTTTTGTCCTTGCTTTTCTTTCTATCCTGATTCCCTGTTGTAACAACTTTGAGAGTAGAGATCCTTAAGGCAAATCTGTTTGCTGTGTGTCCTGTAAACAGCAGAAATAGCTGAAGACAAGCACACTTTCGAGGCAGTGGAAATACTCTGCATTTTGTTGGCATTTCAAGGATTTCTGGAAAAAATGACTTACTAGTAGCGTGTGAAGGATAGGAGTCTGGATGTTAAAAAGGTCACTTGTATTTGAGGGGCTCAGTTGGTTGTAACCTAGTCTGGGTGCCTTGTCCCCATGGAGTACAGCACATGGCACCAAAATGGCCCTGGCTGGGTGCCACCTTATGGGCAGGTATGTCACAGACATTTGAATTGCAGCGCTCAAAACGTAGGCATTGGAGCTCTTTGCTGTGTCTGATCCAGAGCCTGAGTGACAGCATGTTTTGCTTTATTTTAAACCTTCCCTAGATCACTGTGAAAGAGCATGGAAAAGACAAATAGCCTCTCTTTAATTTTTTTTTAGTTTTATTTTTTATTTATTATTCTTCTTAAGTAACATTTCTGGGATGGTGACATTCAGCGTTTATTTTGGCTAGTGTAGCTCTTTCTAGTAACTTCAGAGTAGCTCTCCCCCCTCCTGGTTTTTGGCTTGCAGTTAACAAAGTGCAATTGAGTCTGAACATTTGGCTCGTCTTGATGCGGAGCATGTCTTCGAGTGTCCTGGTACAACAGCAACGTGCGCTTTTCGGACGAGGTGGAGGGGGGAGGGATGCATCATTGCATTCCTCCTCTTTCCGCCTTTTTCTTTCGGAGAAGCCACCTGTTAGCATTACATCAGCGGCTCCCAGGAACGCCACTGCCTCCTACCAAAGGCCTCGCACAAAGTAGTAGTTCTTGTATTGTTTGCGCTCAAAGAGCTGATGTCATGCCAGCTGATGTCATTGTGTGCTTTGTGTAATCGCTATGGAAACCGGGCAGGTGGGGAGCCTGGGGCTGATGTCACTGCCGAATGAGGTGTAGAAAGAAGGTTCGCTTTGCTTGCTCCAGCTCTGCAAAGCTGCCCTCCTCGAAAAAAAAAAAAAAAAAAAGAGGGGGAGGGAGATGGTGCTTGAAAAAACCAGCAAGGCAGGCAGTAGAGCCAGAGGAGGCGCGAGCTGAAAAAGTGACTTCTCCCTCCCCCTTCAGATTCATTTCCCAATCCATATTAATGTCCTAAAAATAGCTCTTGCTAGATATTTTCAGGCAGCCGAGGCACCAAAAGGAGAGCTGCTTGCCACATGTTAAGCAAGCATCTCAGTCTCTGTTAGGTTAAAAGGAGTGGTGTTCTTCTTTTGTTTGGGTGCACAAACATGTATGTACTGTTCCCCAGAGTGATGTCAGGGTGAGCCTGCACCCATCCTCGGAGGTGTTGGATGGGGAGATGCCCAGCAGGTCTCCTCCAGAGGCAAATCTGCTGTGGACAACTAAGACTGTCCCAGCTGCCTTGTTGCACTGCTTTAGTGTGCTGATAGCCCCTTTGTCCCTAGTTTTGGTGATGTTCTTCTTGGAAAATGTTCTCCTTCTCCCACAGGCTGGTAGGTGAGGCAGCCCCTGCACACTGATGTTGCACAGAGGCATGTTTGTCTGTGAGCCTGTTCCTGGGCACCATGTGCCTTGCAAAGGGGAGGGCAATGTCTGCTGCTGATTCATGCTACCCTTGCTGTTGACAGCCCAGCATTGGTTACCGTGACAGTGGTGATGGGGACAGTAGAACCAACTCCAGTCCTGGTCGTCCCAACATGTGCTCTGAAAAAAGGTGGGTCCAGTGTTGCCAACCTTGGGATATCTAACCAGTATATCTGCTTTGTCTCTCTTCGCAGGAGGACTCAGCGGTTTCAAGCAGAACCATGAAAACCTCTGCGATAACTCCCTCCAGTTGCAAGAGTGCCCGGAGGGAGGAGGAGGGAGCGGTGCCTCTGCTGTGCCCCCCATGCTACCTCAGTCCATCCCCACCACGCCAGACATCGAGAACGCTGAGCTCACCCCCATCCTGCCCTTCCTCTTCCTCGGAAATGAGCATGACGCTCAGGACTTGGAGAAAATGCAAAGGATGAACATAGGCTACGTAATCAATGTGACCACCCACCTGCCCCTGTACCATTATGAGAAAGGCATGTTCAACTACAAGCGGCTCCCGGCCACTGACAGCAACAAGCAGAATCTCAGGCAGTATTTTGAAGAGGCTTTTGAGTTCATTGGTAATTACCCTTGCCTGGAAATACTCCTGTTTGGTTTTGGTGTTTTTATTTTTACCTGTTGTAAGAATTCAGAGTGAATTTTATGCTTTGCCAACTACTCTGAAGGCTGTTAGGCCATATTTACTTTTGTTTAGGTTGTCAGAAATGCTGAGCACCTAATATTTCTTTTCTTTCTCATCTCTGGCATATCCAGTTAAGTAGCCTGCAGTTACAATTTTTATCCATTGATAGTGACGCCTACCTCCAGGTTTCTAAATTCAGGAAACTCCAGAAAACTGAGACTTTTGTTATCCCCTCTCCTGGATTTCTTTGGATTCCTAGTTCCATAGTGGCTTACAGCCAATTTTTCATAGTAACTATTCTTAATGATGGCTCAGTCTTTCCTAACTTAATGAGAAAACTGACAAACTTTCACACTTGGCTTGTTCCACCAATAGATTTATAGCTTGAGTGTATGTGTTGAGTGGATAGTGATGAAAACTTGCATTAATAACCTTCTAAACCATGTAGGCTGTGTGAGAGAGTTCACCACAGACATGTAGCTTGTTGTGGAGGTTGATGAAGAAATGACCCAGCAACGTTGCCCATGTTGTTCTGAACCTTGCTATCATCAACACAGGACAGCCCTCAGCAAAGTTTCAGGCCACACTCAGCTCTGGTTGGTCAGCTAGGCTAAAGCCAGATGGCCACTTTAAGTAAGGCTGGTTAGAGAGGACTTCAGCATGTGATACTGAAAGCCGTTGAGGACCCTTCCCTTGCCCCTCTTTCTCAATGCTGCTTTTGTGGCATAGTGAATGTCCACCTGTGCTTCCCCAGCACAAGTAATGTGCCCTGAGAGGTCTTCTGAAATATGCTGGGGGCATCGCTGACATATAATTTTATTTTCTTGTGGGATAAGGCTGGGATAATGTCTTTACCAGCACTTCAGGCTGGACAGTGGAGAGGACTAGGCAAGGTAAGTGTGCTTCTGTGCTGCATCACAGCTTAGGTCCTTGACTGACCCCATACTGAAGTGGATGCAGAGCCATGTTCCTCCCTGCCCTCAGACCATCCGTGTTTATGGCCCTTGAGTCAGGGAGTGGGTTCATGTCTCCTGAAACTCAAGCCTGCTTGTGCTGGCTCTGTGAAGGTGCTCTCAGGCTCAGCAAGGACCGGCCTCCAGTTGTGGAACTGGGTCCCGGGGCAGGAGGTCCAAGCTCAGCATGTTGTTCTGAGTCCATCTGGCCCTGCTGTGTGCCTGGGCAGGGCTGGCAGCTCCGAAACAGATGGCCCGTGGGCCTTGCCTGGCTGTGCTTGGATGGGCAGGGGGTTCTGGTGTGCTGACACGTGCAGTCTGTAGCTGTGCTACTTTAGTGAAGGTGAGTAGAGAAATCACTGATTATGCTGCAGTTCAGATGGGGAGCAGCGTTAAAGCCTGAGTCTTACCACTGGGAGCCCTTGTTCTCTACAGTGTGAAGAACCAAAGAATCTCTACTCAAGACCAAATTTTCTCTAGCATTTCTAACCCAGCCCCAGCTCTACCAGTAGTGCTGTCAGCTCCTCAAGCTGCTGATTGCTATGTGCATGGGAAGGTGAACACCCCATTTTGGGTGAGGTGTAGGGGAGAGGGAACCTTGCTCTGATCCTCTGGGGAAAAATGCTGTGTCAAGAAATCCCCTAAAACCTCCAACAAGATGGGGAGATGCAATAGGCTAAGCTTACATAAAGAGACTGCAAAGCTCTGTTGAGGTCCTTTTGCGGGTAGGAGGGAGATTTCTGCACCCAGCATCCCTGTGAATTGAAGGATTGGAGCTCTCAAAACCACTGAAAGGTAGTGTATGGCTTGAGACCTTACCAAGGGCAGAGAAAGAAGCTTTTCTCTGAAAAGGTTTATAAAGTGTTTCAAAACCCATGTTACTTTCCTTTTTAATAATTACAGCTTGGGGGTCTGTCTTTGTTTTTAATAAACAAATATTTCTTCATTGAGAGTTTTTCTCCATAGCAAATTTAGCCAGCTGGGGAAATAACTAGTCAAAGCTTTCCCTTCCTCTTGGTAAACTTTAAATTGCATTTGAGGAGATTTGGAAATGTTTAAATAGCAGATTGTTGGCCTATGTTTCTTTAAATATGCCTTGAAAAAACCACAACCGACCCCAGGTTTAGCTAAGTCTAAAACCATAGGAAGTGAAATCATCAGAAACTCTCTGTGAAAGTGTGTCAAAATGCATTGGAGAGTTTCAGCTTTCTGAAATACTAACTGCCAAAAATGTCTAGAGGGGAAGTTGGCTTCCTTTATGCTTTTACAGTACAGGTTGAACGTGTGGGGGTTGAACTCTTGGTGGGGTTGGATTCATGCCAAAACTTGCAAAATAAATTCACGCTCCTCCTTTGAATTAAAACAAAAGAAGTAGATTAAAGTGTCACATCTTGCAAGTGTTATCTCCTGTTTTAAAAGCAAGCTGTGGGAGATGAGGATGGTGTGGTAGTGACTCTCCTCTTTCTGTTAGCATGTGGTTACAAGGACTCTGTCCTCCCTAAATTCTGCCCAGCTTGCCTCCCTCTCAGTGATGTATCTTGGTGGAGAGCGTGTGTCTGTGTGTATGTCCGGCTCCTGCTTTTAGAGAGGCACCACAGCAGAGAGCCCCACTGAAGCTCATTTGAAGAGCAGCTTTGTAAAAGCGTCAAAGAACAGGGCTTTGAAACGGATGTATTGTTATGAATTGAATCTGAAAACCCCTGTTTTTAAAAAAAGGTGGTGGCCTGCTTTGAAAGACAGGGAGGTTGAGATGCCGCTGTAATGCAGAGGCAGAGGTGGAAATAGAGCCCAAGATGCTTTGTCATGGGCCTTGACCTCCCAAATAAATGCTCCCCGGCAGCATGCATGAGCAGCGCGGCAGCATCTCTCACTGTGCGGTTCATCTGATAAAGAGATAAAAGGGGATGTGAGGACTTTCAGTGTCAGACTGGACTGGATGTTTCACGTTCAGTAACTCTAAAACCTTGGAGGAGGATAGGCTGGAGGGGGAGGGGAGGAGATACTTCTGTGCTTGTAATCAAATTAAGGGACTTTTCACTTTAAGTTACTCTTAATTGCCCTGAGCTTGTTCTAATTTACAACATGGCAAAAATCTTACTTTCTTCTGTCTTTCCCGTTTCCAGAGGAAGCTCATCAATGTGGAAAAGGTCTCCTCATCCACTGCCAGGCTGGTGTCTCCCGATCTGCCACCATAGTTATCGCATACTTAATGAAGCACACACGCATGACCATGACGGATGCCTATAAATTTGTAAAAGGCAAACGACCAATCATTTCCCCTAACCTTAACTTTATGGGGCAGTTACTGGAGTTTGAAGAAGATCTAAACAACGGCGTCACACCGCGAATCCTCACACCAAAGTTGATCGGCGTAGAGACTGTTGTGTGACGGTGAAGCTGCGAGGAGGCGGTCAATGAAGGGGTTAACCTATTCTTCACCTGATTTGGGGCAGTGATAGGTGGCTTGTGGGTTTTTCTTTTTAGCTTTCAAGGGGAGTTTTGTGGCAAACTTTTTGTGAATAAAAACCTTTTTTTGTAAGGAAAGGTTTTTAAAAATCTGAGAACTTTGCTGGGTTTGGGATGGTGTTGAGGTTTCCTTCTCAGACACTGGCAGAGCAGGGAGGCTTCAGAGCAAAAGGAGTACTTTTTAAAAATCAAAAACAAGAAGAGGAAGAAGAAATACTGGGCTTTTTTTTGGTTTAATTTTTATCTTTTTCCCACCTCTCCAGCTACTTGTAGAGTTTATGGCTAAGTAGTCTGTGCAGGTTCATAGACTGAAGAAACTTAAGTTGAAGACAAAACACAAAAAGCCAAAACGAAGCAGAAAAAACCTCCCTGAAACGTAAAAGCCTTCATTCTGCAAAGGCTTTGCTAAAGATAACCTAGCAAAATGCTCACCAATGCAAAGGAAATCAGAGCAGCTTAAAAAGTCTGCAAGGCACTTTTCACACTCCTGACTCAAACTAAAGAAGAAAAAAAAAGTTTATTTGGCGTGTTTCATGTTCCAGTTCTATTTTTCTATTTTGGGGTGTAAGGTTTTAACAGCAAGGGACTTCGATCATTCTATGCCATATGCCTTCACTGGCTTCTTGTGCAATAATAATTTGGGCTTTGTTTTGAGTGTTCAACCACTTAGAGTTGGCTGCCCACTAATAATAATTTTTAGTCTAATAGTGCAACAGCAGCCAGCTTGGTTCAGAAAGGATAAATGAGAGCAATTATTTTGTTCCTTTATATGATTTTGATCCTGGTTACAGTGCCATAAACCTTGTTACATATGTATATCAGAATGTACAAAAATCGAGAAGTTTATTTAAAAATATTTTTCGCACAAAATATTGGTGTGTTCAGTTGTCTATGTAAAAATTTGATTATAAAACAAAAAATCTTTTGGAAAATGTGTGTCCTTTTATTTCTTTAGCAGTTTTCCATTTTCTTTTTATGGGGTGGGGTTTTCGTTTTGTTCCTTTTGGTTTATTTTTTGTGGCATTGTACATCTCCCTTTGACAAAATTGGTATCTCTTGTTTGGCATCTCCTCTTCAGTGTTTCGTTCCTGTCTTCTGCTGGTGGAACATGTTTTCTTTACTTTATTCTGTACTCTTGCGTCTTTCAATTTCTGTATCTGGATTTTTCTCTTCTGTTTGGCTGAATTAGCTCTGCTGGTGAGGGCTCTTTGGAACAGACCTGTTATTTCTGCAGCTCAGTAGCCATTTGGAAAATTAAGAAATAAACATTCTCCACTGATTCCCTTCCATATTCCTGTAATTAGCTTATCTTCTATGTTACAAAATTGTCTGGTTTCTAGAAATATGTTGATCATGTGTGTGCTTTTCCCTGGCCTCTCTATAGCTCCCTTGTTTAGCAGTTCCACAATTCCTGGAAATGCTCCTCCTGGGATTTTCCCTTCCCTCTTGCCCATCTTCCCTCCATCCCCCTGCTTTTCCAGCTGTGTCAGTGTTGTGTGGCGTGTATTGTAGGCTGATGTTTCTGCCTGACAGTGTCCCTTGGGTGGCTGACTTTTGCTTTCCTTGTTTGTATTTACTATTTTTTTTTTAATTCTTATTGATACAGTATAACCTGATCTCTTTTGGACTGTTACCAACCCCAAAGTTTATTTGTCTGAGCCTAAAATGAGTTAGAATACATTTATCATATGATTATGTTGTGCAAACTGATCTATCCCGGGAAGTCTGATAGCAGTAAGGCTTTTCCTAGATGGACTGAACAAAGTGTAAAACAGGACCTGTTGGAAAACTTAATGTATAATCACATTAGACATGTATATTTTTGTGGACATTTTACTTAAAATGTTGTTACTATACAGATATTTTCTTGAAACTTATCCCTTTATTAAATTATTTTTCTACTGGAGTTGATTTTTTTAAAAAAAATTCTTTTTCTTTTCTATGATAATTATTGGTCCTTCTGCTGAAAATGCCCTCGGCAGCAAGTGTTGCCAAGGGACCACTCCTGGGGCTAAGGAGAGAGTGGTTGGACAGAGAAGGTACCACACTTGCTGGTTGGGAGCTTATGCTTTGGGAAGGAAGAAGGTCCCTTAGTGAACATGCTCTGCTTCCCTCTCTCCCCCCTTTGCTTGTGTTTGGGCCCAAACTCTTCCAGCTGTTCTCCATGAACTACAGGTGCTGATTGTTTGATAGGAGGGAGGAGGTTAGAAAACTTCTTTGTTTCTTCCCAGAGAAGTAAAAGCAGCTGCAACAGGACTGAGAGGTGGCTCAAAGTTGGTCTTTGCAGCCTGTGTTTTTGGTCATAAATGCTGTGTAATACTGCCGATGCTCTGCCAGGGAAACATTCTGCAAGGGGAGCGTGCAAGCTGCCTGCCTGGGATTCAGCGTGAAGGGAAGGAGGACTTCATTCAAAATTGATCTTCCATGTTACTGTTTTCCTTGCTCCTGTTCTAAACGGCCTGTTGTGAGTGTCTCAAGAGGGAGGAAGGGTATGCTACACTAGCATGACTCGTAGCATCCTCTCTGGTTCAGCCTCACCTGCCATATGCTGCCATGGTTTAGGATGTTTGTAGCCATGTAAGTACCTGTGTTTAGTTTTGACTTTAGCCTACAAGCAGCCTGAGCAGCCTTGAGTAAGTTACTGGCAGTAGAGAATCTGAGGTGTTTGCCTCAGTAAGGTTGCTCCCATGTGCATGGAGGTGGAGTTGGAGTTTCTGCTGCAGGAATCCTGTCAGCCTGTGTGCTTGTCACAGTGAGAAGCAATGCCTGATTTTATTCTCCAGCGTGATGATCTTGGAAATGATGGGGCAGGACAATGCGAGGTTGTGAGTGAGCAGATTTTGCTGTGGGTCTGTCGACAGTGGAGACAGGTTCATCAAAAGCCTCCTTTGTGTAGACCCATTCTCTTGGTGGGGGCTGGAGCTGGGTTGAAGGAGAGGACCTCTGGAGGGCTATGTCACACTGAAGCCAAGCTGGGAAGTGGCAGCCTGGGAATTGTTTCATAGGAGGAAAGGTTGTAGGGAAATGCTGATTTTTTTTTTTTTCAGGCATAATTTCCTGAAACTCATGAACAGTCGTTTGTTATCTTTATTCTAAGCACAGGAGAAATGCAGTTAGGGTTTGTATGAGTGTTAGACCACCCAGGAGCTGTGTCTGTGCATGTGTGTTGGAAGTGCCTCTGTTTCTGGTACCAGATTTGATGCAAATACATGCCTGTGTGTCAGTACAAAACCCCTGCCTGAGTATCACATGCTTATAGCCAGAAAAAAAAACAAAACAAAAAAACCCCCAATTTGCCCTCATTTCTGAGAGGGAGCAAGGCTGAAGGGATGGGGGCCACAGTTGTGAGGGGTTTAAGCAGGTATTGGTGTTGCTTTGACACAGGAACATCCAGAAAGGTTATTTCTGACTTTAAGATCAGAATTGAGGCTTGATCATCCATCCCTTGCTCTCACTGCTGGCTGCAACATTGCAATCAGCTGCTCCAAGATGAGGCATGGCTGAAAAGAATGGGAAAGTCATTCACTAGCCTTTGTGCATGTGGGTGTTGATGAGGACAGGACCTGCTTTTCCCTGCTTGGTGTCAGCATTGTGTGTGAGGTGTGCTAAAACAGGCACGGTCCTGGAAAATTGGTTCCGTCATAACTTATTTTCCATTTCTCTCCTGAGTGCTTGTTTCTGAAAACATCATCCTCGAGATGCCATTCCTGTGAGTGAGTCCCAGAGATCCAGCTTGCAGAGCAAGGCAGTGTGTTGGGAGTAAGTGTTCCTCCTGGTTGTGAGTGTACTTTGTCTTTACGAATGGTGAGCTATCAGTGTGTGAGACTGTTAAGACCTGCTGTAAAGCTCTGTTAAAGCAAAATCTCTTCAACCATCTGGAAAGCTATCCTGATTTTAAGGGTTTGGCGTTCAGAGTCAAGAGGTTGTTTAGATTTCGGTGCTAAGTTCATGTGCATTATTCTTAGTCACACCAGGGCTAAGTGAATCCCCCTTTTTGTCTTGGCAGACGGTTTGCTGAGGTTTCCCATGGCTTTACATTTCACAAATATGCCAATATGTTTTGGGGGAAGATGCAAGAAAGATCCCTCCATACACTTGCCTAGCTTGACTGGTACAGGCTAGGATTGTTCTGAGCTGAAACAATGCTGTGGGAAACACGTTGGTACCTTATGGTGACAAGATCTGCCAAGCACTCATTGTAGGGAGGTGTGTTCAAAAGCACAGGGGGGAGCTGAAGAGGTTGAGAGGGGAGCCACAAGAAGTATAGGGAAGGGCCAAGCAGATGGGGGAGTGTTTTGACTTGTAGTCCTACTTAGCCATGGTGAAGCTGGCTCCTGGCACTGTACTGCCAGCAGCAGGAAAGCCTTTGGGAACTGAAGATGCTGATTCAGTAGGGAGAACAAAAAGCCTTTGGGAACTGAAGATGCTGATTCAGTAGGGAGGACAAAAATAAAGCTGAGTTAAGGAGGTAATCAAAGAGAGTTAACAAGATGGCTGTCTCATTAGCAAGTATCTGCTCTCCTGTGGCCGGTTTGCCTGCTGTTGCTGTAGGTACCACAGAGGAGGTTACTGATGAGCTGCTTTCAAATGGTTTGAGCACAGCCTGAGATCAGTAGTTGATAATTGAAGCCATTTGTTTTCCCCATGAGCATGCAGCTGCTGGCAACAAAGTTTGAGCCCTGCCATGTTCCCAGGACTGGTCCTGGGTGCTGCCAGCCCCTGGGTCATCCTTCCAGTGCCGGGTGCAGTATTTATTTCTCTGCTCAGTCTAGTGTTCCTTCTGCTTCTGGGTTTCTTCCCTCTGCTGTCTCCACTCCTTCTGTTGGGCCCTTGTCCCAGTGGAGCATGAGCTGAGGAGCAGGCTCCTTTCTTGCCTGGCTTTAGCTGTCTTCTGCACATTTTCCAGTCTTCTCACTCTTCAGACTGGAAGAAAGCAACTTAAAGTCAGTAATTTCTAAGGCATATTGCAGAAGGATGAATGTTTCCAACTACTCTGATGGGCTCCTGATTTGATTTAGTGATTATCCAGGCAGCATTTCTCCCAGAGAGCCCAGAGCCTGAGGTGGGAAGGTCTGTCAGGTGTGTCGTGAGCCATAGCAGAGCTTACCAAATGTGCAGCCAGAAATCCTGCTGTTGACTCAGCAACTGATTGGCTTTTTGCATCTTTATGGAGCCAGTATCCCAGAGTATGCAGAGATGCAGTTCCTGGCCTTGGAAACTGTCTGAGGTCCTGTTGAATTTGGCTGGATCCAGTCTGGCTTAAATCCTCCATGGTGAGATGCTCATCTGTTCTGCATCTTCCCAGGCTGACACATGAGTTTTTCAGATTGAGCAGAGAGCCTGTGAGCTCTTGCCTCAGGGCTAAGTTCATTTCAGTGATGAGAAAAAATAACCTAAAGGTTTATTCCTGAGGATAAGAATGGCTGTAACTTGGAGGGGAAGAGTTCAGTGCAGTATAGAAACACTTAAAAAAACCCCTCTGTAATGTGAATTGGGGAATAAAGTTAAAAATGTAACAAACTATTTCTGATAGATAAAATCACTAAACCAGAGGTTAAATATAATTTGACTCATATGCCTTGTCTTCACACTTCAGTATCTTAGCTTTTTTGATTGTCTATATATAAGAGGTGACATTGGAGAGCATGGATTTATCATGAAATTTATTTGTCACGGAGAGATGAAGGAGCTGTCTGGCACTTGTGGGTTTCATATCAAGTTGCACTTCTGGCAGATGCCAGTGGAGCATTTAAAGAAGATCACATTGTAGAGCAGAGTAGTAAGTTGCTATAAGGATGAGCAGAGGTTTATCTGTGATACAGGGAATCTGAATAGAGATCTGCTGCATTGTAAGATCTCTCTCTAGTCCAGGACACATGCAGGTGCAAAATGTGTAGTCAGAGACAGACAGCAGCTTCCGTCGAGGGCATGTTCAGGTCATTTGTTAAAATCCATTGGGGTGATGGAAGGGGATGCTGGTGTGAAAAACTGAGATATTGGCAGCTGGCTGAGGAGCTTGTCTGGAGCCATTCAGGTTTTCAGATGTCTAAAGGATGTCTGATAGTCCTGAACCAAACTTTGCCATGATAGCTTCCATTTGAAAGTCCCTTTCAAGGCATCCAGCTTTGGTGCAGTGTTGGGCATCTGCCTCAAAATGCTTTGCTCTCTCCTGTAACACCTCAACACTTGAGACCAAACTTGCGCAGTTGCCGGTAGCAGCTTGCAGGGATTTGTTCCCCCTGTGAGGCAAACAGGTGCCAAGGAGCACAATGATGCTTTATGCCCCTTCTCCAAACCCTCCTTGGTTTTCAGCTGTGCTCCTTGAGTGATGAGGGCTGCGATGACCATCAGGTCACGGTGTGGACTCCAGCTGGAGTGCAACATATGGAGAAACCCCTCTGGGCTAGGGATTCTGACAGTGCCTTGAAGGAAAACTAGTGTGCTGGGTGAGCTATTGCTTCCAGCTGCCTCGGCTGAACTCTAGTCCATGAAGCAACAGTAAAAAGAAGACAGTCCAGTTTCTACTCTGAATTTTGATGTGTATTGAGGATTTGTTTGCACAGTCACTAATACATAACTTTTGTCAGGGAATCTAGGCTGATTAAAAGTTTACAGCTCCATAGGGTATGTATGAAACATAGTATGTTGGATGTGAGAGGGTTTGGTTTCTTTGTCAGTCCTCTCTGCCTCTAAGTATCTCCCACTCTTATAACTAACAAACCATGTGGAAGCAGGAGGTAAGACCTCATCCTTTAGATGGGTGTTGTCTCTCTCATTTTGCAGCTGGGGCAGATGAGAGGAGTGTCCACAGTCCCAGGTCAGAGTGAGGAACAGAGCCCAGGAGATAGAATTCTTCTTACTTTACTAACATCACAAAGCCATTTCTTAAAACTTCAGCTGGTTGCTGATAAATGTGGTGATTAGCTGCAGCTTCAGGCATTGAGGCCCTTCTCCTTGCAGCCGGAGCAAATTAGGTTCTCATTGTGTCCGGCTGTCCTATGTGCACCACAAATCCCAGAGCAATTTTAGCTTCCATGAAGGCTTATTAGTGCCATTCACTAAATCCCTTCCTCTGCTGTATGAGCATTAGCAAGTGGTCCTCTGCACCTTAGCTCCAAACGTGCAGTATCGCATACTGTTACCATCCTATATTTAACAAAGCCATGATTATGTGGAGATACAGAAGGGGCTGGTAAGCTGTTTGAGTACTCTGCAGAGAAATGGCACCAAAATAGTTGTAGTGTTGTTTCTAATTGCAACGGATGAGCAGCCTGGCTCATTAATCCTCCCTATCAGCAGCACATAGCCTGTCTGCACCAGAATAGCCCTGATCTCAGCAAACCTGCATCCAGCCCTGGCCTTCTCTTTTTGACGTATTTGGAAAAGATAAGCTTCCAGCACAGCCCCGAAGGGACTTCCATTTGGCTGGGCTGCCCGTCCATGGCAGAGATGACCCAGGGCATGAGGGGTTTTGCAGCATTTTGGGAGACTGCCAGGGTATACCCAGATGTCTGTGCAACCCTGATTTTAGGCTGAGCAAGGGCACTGGTTTGGCAGGGCCTGCAGTGCAGGCAGTCATAGAGTCATAGAATTGTTAAGGGTGGAAAAGACCTCTAAGATCAGTGAGTTTGACCGTTAACCACTGCTGGCGAGCAGTGAACCATCGCACCAGAATTTACTGTGGCTGAGAGGGTGATGGGACTGCTGCCTGTGCCAGTGACCATCACCTGTGCAGCACAAGCACCTGTGTGGTGGGAGCCACACTCTCTCACCCCACTGAACAAAGCTGGCATGGCTTTACATTGCTACAGCCTCTGCTTTGTGGCCAGTGGATGTAATTCACAGAGCACTGTTAGAGGAAGGGTCTGTGCTATTGTGCTTCTCCCTACTCTTTTTTCCTTTTACTCTTGGGCACGTGCACAAAGCTTTTCAAGGGGCTATAGTGAGTGCTGTTAATAATCCAGGTTTGTGTTTCCTTGCTGTCCTCAGTGACTTCAGTCTAAGTTGCGTTTGCAGAAATTTTCTCTGGAGATTCATGTGAGAACCTCTTGAAAACTACACCTGAGTCTTTAGCAGCAGTCAGTACTGTTGTGGTCATCCTGAAATCCTCATGGTATGAGCCTGGAGCCAGGGACTACACACACAATAAAGGCAACGTGGGAGTCTTGACAGTAGCTCAGTAAATGTTCCTGGTTAGGGCAGCTGCTGCACAGTGCATCAGGATGTAGAGTGCTGCTTACCTGGTGTTACAGGAACGAGGAAGGTTGTACAAAGCCAGGGACCATAGTGCAGGGCAAGCACAGGTGTGATGGTACCACTGCTTTGGTTGATCAAGGGGAATCTAGTCTTGTACACCCATGTGGTGTGCAGGTCACAAAGTATTCTACAAGCAGGAGATCTGGTTTGGGGATGGAATAATAATGCTTGTTGAAAGCTAGGAATTCTTTCCTCTACTATTTTCTTCATTTTAATTGTGTGTATCATGTTGGCTTTGAAGACTGCAGGGTTAGACAGCAGCATCTTGCAGTGCACCCCAATGAGGTGGGAATGTGTGGCCTGAATGTTGGCAGCCAGCTGTGGCTGCTTGGTCAGCACCGGCCCATTTCAAGGCAGGCATCTGTGGAGCTGAGCCCTTCTCCACTGATTGCTTTGCAAGGAGCTGCTTCTTGCAAGCTGTCCAGTCCAGGGTCTGCTCAACCTAATAGCACTTCTAGCTGAATTCCTGAGGTGCCTGGGTTGGATATGGCTGGATAAACCACTGGGGAATTAAGAAAATAAACTCCTGCTACCTTTGCTTTGCTTTCGCTAGGATGACCACACATTTTGCATGAGAAAGCAGAGGAGCCATGACTTAGTGCAATCTGTAAGAATAAGGGTCATGTATGGAGAAACTGGGCAAAAGGATTTCTGGATCATTCTAAGATCCCAAGGAAGTATATGATAGTACTTTTACTTCTTTAGCCTCTCCTATTCTATGTTTCTATCTGCCAGGTGCCTTCAGTAGCACTCTAGGCACATGGTCTACACTTACAAAATATTGATGTTTTGCCTATTAAAAATCTCCTTTTTGTTTCAGCTGGAGGTGATGTTTCTCTTTGCTTCCTTTTTCGCCTTTAAGGTGAAAAAAAACCCCAGGCTTTTAATGATTGGAGCGTGGAAAAGACATAATCACTTTGTTGAAAAATATGGGAGATGTGAAGAAGCAGAGGATGGCACACACATGGAAAATTGGGCATCAAAGTGAGAGTTCCTCCTCACCTGGGTTTAAGGGACAATCTCTAACAATCTTTGATGGATTGTTGGCAAGTAGAGGAGAATTGGGAACATCACCTCTGGCAGTTGATAGCTGGACCTCTTGAGATGAGCTGCTGAACAGAGAAAGAAATGGATCTTGGGAGCTGGCCTGGAGCAAGCCACTAGCTTTGCCTTACAGTTTAGTTTTACTTTAGTTTTGCTTTTGTTTAAGATACCGTCCCGGTTCAGAGAGGTAGAAACAGTGCCTATATAGACAGGGTGTTTCTATGTGGCCAGAAGTCCACCTTACTCCCTGCTCTGGGCCATACGGAGAGGTGGGTTGAGACCAGATACCTGCAGAAGACAATGGAGTTCTTGTGTGCCAAGGGTTTGAGACTCTCCTGGATCCTCGGCTTCCCAGGGAGGGCCTGGGGCTAGCTGACCGAAAGCTGGTTCGGTCCAACTGGAATCCTAATGTTGGGAGACAAGGCTGGATGTCCAACCCATCGACGGTTTTGCCCACATGAAAGATGTTTTGGCTTCCCTGCAGTGCTTTCACCATGAACATTAAATTGTGTCACCACACGGAGAGGACTTGGGCACTTTGTCATCACCCTGCTGACTCTCTTAGTCTCACTTGGTTTCCTTGTACTTATCACAAGAAGGCTCAGGTTTCAGTTCCTTATAACTTTACTAAACCTGAGCTATTTGAGGCTAAAATTTTCCATGCTGGGTTGGTGCCAAGGCTGAGCACTCTTTTGTGCACATCTGAAACTGATTTTTAATATTTTCATTGTATTCTTAGGTAATTCTCTCTTAACTTGAACTGATGAGAATTTTTGGAATAAGATGTTTTGATTTTACTCATTAGGAAAATGAAAATAATTGAATTTTTGTTAGGAAAATGATTAATTTCATTAACACTGAGGCACTGCATGGAATGCATAATTCTACTGAAGTTTTCGTTTAGAAAATAATTGGGAAGAAAACCTTTTGATAAGGTCAGTGTATATCACTTTGACTTTTTTAGCGATGAAACTGTTCAATTACTCACCTCAAAAAATGACTTTGTCTTCTGAATACATGTCTAAAACGAAATAAAGTTGTTGTTGGAAAGAATTGCTTTGACTTTCCTCCAAACTTTTTGGTCACCTGTAAATGAACTGTTTTTTAAATGGCTCAGTGCAGGTAGTTTTTGAAAGGGTGGTGTTTCCTTATAAGGAATGTCAGTGTTTCCTAGTGAATAATAGTACAAAATAGTAAATGTGAGGGATGGGAGCTTTGTCTGCCTACCTTGTTTGTTTTACAGCTTTTGAAGCACCATGAGGATGTGGAGGTGCCTCACCAGCGCTGGTGTGGGTCACCAGCAGGACCACGGGTGCACAGCCTCCGCTATCTGCCTCATGAGTGGGACCCAGACCTGTTAATGATGTCAGAGTGGTGTGCTGACATCCTGAAATGTGGCTGCTGCTCTTCCAGGCAAGTCCAAGATTTCACTTGTGGTTGGAGCCACATAGGAGAAGGGTCCAGCCTGGCTATGGTGGGAAAGAAAAAACAGAAAAGGGCTCCTGTGTCCTATTTTTATTGTCTTCAGGCAATTCATCCCACAGCATGGGCTCTGCAGTCGTGCTGCTGCTAAACCAGAGTTTGTGGGGCTATAGTTGGGAAAAGAAAATGTCCCTGTCAGTGGCAAACAGTGCTTGCATGGCTGCTGTGCCTTGCCTGGAGGACAGGTGTTGGCAATGTATTTCTTCTACCAAGACTGTGCGGTTGCAAAGGGCGGCCCCAAATAGACATGTATCCCTGAATTGGGTCTTAACGTGAAGTTCTCTTTATAGGAAATAATGGCATGTTCTTATGTGCATGAGGGGTCTTAAAAAAAATACTGACTTACAGAGGCTCCCCAGAGTCTCAGGCTTTCCTGAACTGCAGCTTTAGTCTCTTCAACCTACCAGACTTCGAGGAAAGTGAAGCTTCCCTTCTAGATGACAGTTTCTTACAACATACTCCATGTGTATATTTCTCTTCTTCCTTCCTAATGTTTGTTTGTCTGATCCCCTCTGGAGCACTCAGACTAGAAGCACTCAGCTATGTTTACTGTCAAAAGCCTTCACTTGACATCCTGAAAATGTAAGGGGACTTAGGGCCAGCCCTTAGGGGCCTTTAAGTTTTTAATCTTGAGAAATGCAGTTCCTTGTTTGCTATTGACCTGAGATGTGTTTGAGCTGGACATTCAGTGTTGGATCCAGTGAGGATCCAGCCCAGCTGGGGGCCCTGGAAACGTCAGCTCTAAGGCAATAACAAGAGCAAATCATGCTGCCAGTGGTGGTGCTCTGACTGTAGCAATGCTGTCCTCACACTCTGAGGGATGTGAGCTCCTTCAGCCCTTCTCTGAAAGACATCCTGACCCAAGGCTGGCTGCCAGCAAGTGCAGTGATTACAGTAGGGGCTGATCTCCCTGACTTGAGATCTCACCTTGCAGCGATGTCAGAGGAGGTTCCCTCATTTCTGGTTCTGTTTCTGGGCAGGCAAGTACTCATGTGCTGAAGTGTGGTCTTAATTCCCATTCTCATCTGTAGAATGAGGGAAGTGAATTGCTTATATCTGAGGCTCAGTTCTCCTCATAGGAAATGTGAATTGAAGGAGTTAGATTAGAAACCCTTCAAGAGAAGCTGTGGCCTAAGCAGCAAATCATGGAATCACAAAATGGTTTGAATTGGAAGGGACTTTAGAGATCATATATTTCCCCTTCCGCCATGGTATATTCCTCTGGGTTCACCCTGAAAGCACTTGACATGCTGCATGTGGTAATGGAATAGGAATGCTAATTATTAGAGCAGGAACATTAGCAAGTTTGTGAAATAATATTATGCAACTAAAGTCAATACAGTGCTTTGAATTGCCAAAGAGCAATTCAAGAAGCAGGGAGTACCAAAATTCTCTTGCTTGAAAGCCAAGGGCCTCACATTGCCCATGGTCTACTGGTTCAGCTCTGCTTTCCTAGTGCTCGGCTGGGCCAACAGCTGTATGCCTGAAGTGCTGTCCTTGTTCTGAACTGGAGGGAAAGCATATTCTTCCCATTGCAAGAGGCTAGTAAGAAATCAAGGTATGCCTGAACACCAGGCTAGAGATACAGTCAACACATGGCCTTTATGATTCAGAGCATTTAATTCATCCTGGAAGAAAAACGTTCCTGTTGTCTTTTCAGCTCTGCGCCCGCCATGCCTTTGTGTATAATTATGCTAGGTCGTTCAGAGGTGCAGCAAAAGGGTTTAGGTATTCACTAGGGATGGTTAGTGCTGAATTAAAGGAGTCTTGATGTTTCATATAGTCAAGAAAATCGTGAAAGGAAGAAAGCATCATGTTGAAGTTGGTTTCTCTGTGATGAAAGAGAACAAGCAGTAGATGATACGAAGACCTGCAATACAATATAAGAAAATCACCTGAAAATGTGCCAAAAAGGACAAAATGTTTCATAATTATGATGAAACCATAATCCTGTGAAGAACCTGCCATCTAAATCCAAGTTAGAAGAAAGCAAATTATGCCTCAAAAAGATTTTAATACCTTGATAATTCACATATATATTCTTTAGTTGGTAATCTACCTCTTATTTCTTTTAAAAACATTTGCACGCTGTTTGCAGGACAGCTATCATGGGCATTTGTTACATTTCATACTGATAATTCCCCTGATGAGGTAAAAGGTATTATTTAAAAAAAATATTCTCTATTATAACATTTCTCTATTAAAATGTAAATTTCAGAATTTTGTGTCTTGTTTGCACAGTTTTGACTTTGCACAGGTGATATAAGGTTGCCTTCTCTGAATTATTTTTTAGAAGTGTATAGTGTTTTTTGAACACTACAAAATTTTTAGACTTGTGATCACAGCATTTAGCAATCCAATTTCTTCAAAAGCATCCTCGCAATTAACAATTTATGTGAATTTTTAAGAAAGTAAGAGTCATCGAGTCTTTGTGCCACGGTATTTTCTGCATGGGAACGTTGAACAGTGGACTCAGGAAAGATGTATGAGGTTTCTTGAAGACCCCAGCTGAACTTGTCCTAATATTCAGCATGGCAAAGGTGAACAAACTCAGGTTCAGAAACCAGGAAAATGGAGGGTAAGGTTGAGGTGTCCAACCTGTCAGGCTGGTGTCCCAGCAAAGATGACTCTGGCATCCTTTGCTCTCAAGGAGACATGATGTCTCACCCTGGTGAGACTCAGCTGTGGGAAACAATGTCGCTCGAGAGACAGTCTGGTGCTTCTACAATTACAGCTCCATGCCCTCTAACAAAGTCCAGGTGACTGATGAGGAAACCTCCTAAGCATATCATTTTCCTTTTACTGCCCTGGGGCTGAGGTCCCCAAAGCTTCTAAGGTCCTGCAAAGTGAAACTCTTAAAACCACTGATTTCAAAAGCCCTGAAGATGCTGCCTGAAGCTGAAGTTTTCAGGCAGTTGGAAGCTTTGATGCCCTTTCCACAGGCATCGTTCATTTTGCTCCTCTCCCCAGGTTCTGGTTACATTCTGTAAATGAAAACTTTGAGCTAATTCATAATGAAAAGAACCCTTTTTTTTTTTTTTTTTTAATTAAGCTCCCCTTCTTATTATATTTTGGCTGCTTGATTACCCTGTTCCAGGCAGAACACAATATTTCTCAGAAAAGGTGGTCCTTTTTCCTTCCTTATCAGCTCCACTCTAACCCAAAAAATAAACCAGTGAAAGTTCAAATTCCAATCTAGTTATCAAAATCTCAGTGTTAGAGTTATTACAAAACGTCTGCTTCTCTGTACCCATGCTTTTAAAATTACTCAGTAATGCTGGCAGTTCAAGCCAAAATCTGTGTATTTATCTGAAAATGGTTACATGTAATCCCGGACTGTTAAGCCTTGCCACGTTTAGCACCAGATTTTTACCACTTGCTTATAGTCCCTGACTCCATGGACAATGGTGAACATGGGTCATGCTCACAATTTGACCCACCTCAAACCACCGACAGTGTATTTTTCCCACTACTGATAGTTTGTGCTGTTTATTTTGCACTTGCTCAGCTTTGTTCCTTCATAATCTTCTCCTTACCTGACCCTGAAGTTGAATGCCACAGAAATAACCCTCCGCAAACAATTAGCCAGCCTGCTTTCTGTCCCCCTAATCACATACTAGCTGGCTGATTGACTAATTTTATTTCAAGCTTATTCAGTAAGCCTTTAAAGGATTTCTTTTTGAATACAGTAAGGGAGTAATTATTTTATTAATGTACTTAATAACATTTTTACCTTAATTGTGTTGAGGCTTTTATGTACTTACTGCATTACAATCCTGATAGTAATGCTGGCTTTTGATATTCCAATGAATATCTTAAATTACCTTCTAAGCTGGAGAGAAGTAAATACCTTACTTCTAAGTTACTCCAACATGACAAATTCAATTTCTTAAGTATCATGTTCCTGTGATCTCCTTCCTCCCTAATGGACAGCATGGTTTCTACTTGAGAAACTAACTCGATGTTGAGTTTGAGTGCAAACTGCAGCTTCTGGTGACCATGTGGCTCAGCAGAAGGGTGACAGGGTAAGTCCATTTGTATTGTCAGGTCACTTGTCAGATCCAGTCCAGCCAGGTAGTTTCCAAAAGCTGAGAGATACCTGTAGCATATGAGAAATGTATCAGTAGTGAATGGATTTTGGCATCATTAAAACCCAGCTGTAGGCTAGAACTTGCAGTCCTCTGTTAAAATATGTGGGGGTTTTTTTGGTTTTATTTTTAATAAGTAAAGAAATGTAGTGAGTGGCAGTTCAGTCTTTACAGTTCCAATTTAAAGGCATTGCTGTTCTAAGTCTGTGTGCATGGGCAGGGAAACTGAGCTACTGCCAACCTGAAGGAAGTTTTTTAGCAATAACATTCTTACCCACAGTGATCACTTGCAGTCTAAGAGTATTCCACAAAAATAACAAACAAATCTACTGCCAGAATCTATAGAAGCCTTTTCATAAATTCTGAAGGAAAGTGGGATCATAGTAATTGCTGCCAGGCAGGACTGAATAGTTTCTTAGTGGCATAAAATTTGGGGTGAGAAAGAGTTGAATTAAATATCTTGAAAGAAGCGAATTTAAGATATTTAAAGAATAAGTGGCTTTCTGGATAATAAGCAGAACCACGATCCTCCCTCCACATCTGTCCCTTGCTGATCCCAAAGGGGATACTTGGTTAAGGGGACGTAGGTTATAACTGAGATTACTCAAGAAATAACATTTCCTAACTGATTGGAAAGGGTGGAAATGGGCAGCTGTAAATGAAAATTTCCATCAGAGGAAACGATGGCTTGATGCAATTGTTATGCAAAACTTAAAAGGTGACTTGGAAACAGTCTTGAGTCTGGGACATCTGTACTTTGCCTGAAAACGTCTGCACCAAATACTGTGATAAACGTTCTAGTTCATCCTAATGTAATGGTGAGGTTTCCCAAGAGATCGTGATGTTCCCAGTGCTTTCCCTTGCCAATACAGGCAAGGAAAAGGTGCTCAGAGAGTGTGAGAACTGTTTTATGCATGTATGAAGTGCCAACAGTGAGTTACCAGTTTGTGTTACCACATGCTCAGCCTCTTGTCCCTGTGGTGAGTTTCCAGACACTCCTGACTCAAACCTTGGTGACACAACAATGGTGAGATGTGGCTCCTGTGCTGCCTCTGCTCTCAGGGGGGTGTGTTCTCCAGGCCTACAAACTGGGAGTCTCAAAGGCAAACAGGAATCCAGCCTTTCATTGTAAATGTGTCAGGAGTAAAGATGAAATTAAATGGAAATTAATTTTTTTAAAAGTTGGATGTCACATAGAACTAAATAGCCATCAACTGCTGTAAAGAACATTCTCATCATAAACCCATGTTTTATCTGATTAGATGTAACTGGATCAAAATATAACAATTAGAAATCATTAAACTATAATAATTGCAGGAAAGTGTGAATCATAGCACAGCTAAAGCTCATGAAACCTGGTGTCAGTTTTCATGCATTCTTTGGTAGAAGTGGCTGAAGCAGCAGCTGTGGTGAAACACACCTGACAGAGAGGTGTAGACTACTTAGAGGTGTCTGGCTTTAGGGTTTTGATTATACATCAGTCCTGTTTCCAGAAAACAAAGAGCTGGCTTCCTCAGGAGGGTCTCCAAACTAACTTACTCTCTTCCGAAACATGCATTTCTGACTGTGGCTAGGCAGAGCTGGGAGCACTTGTCATCTTGCTTCATGTTCTTATGATCCCAAGTCCACGTTTTCCCCTGCTTTGTGGAGACAAAACAGGAAATATGCAGGGTGAAGTTCCCCTAAGCTTATACTGTGTTTTCCTGGAGGGTTACAACAGAGTGTGACCACAGAATGAGGAGTCCTCATCATCCTCTTCCCCTTTGCTTGGAGGGAGGAGATCCTGCTGTTCACGGCAGCAGAGCTATCCTGTTGCCAGCTGAAATGCCGAGGGTGCCTCTGGCTCCACGTGTGCCAATGTCCATGTTGTCTTAAAGTGCTGCTGTGAGCGGGACTTGTCAGGGCTGATGGTATGGGCATTTCCCGCTGCTGGAGGGGTGAGGCAGATGCTGGTTAGAGGGGGCCCTGTGTGTGGAAGGTCTCTAAAGCAAAATTTGAGTGATGGGCTGCTTTTTACTGAAGAGGCAGGGAGACTCTCTGACCAAACACCAAGTGATGGGACAGCAAGTCAAGACATTATCTTTTACTTTCCACAATGTATTTGGTACCAAATTTTCCAGGGGTTATAACATTTAGAAACATTTTGGTAAATATTTTTTTTGCTTGCCTGGTGGATGTGTTTGTTCAGTTCCTTCTTGCTGTTTGTAGTCCAGCAGTTGTAGGGCCTGATTAAGGAGCAACAAGACAGATTTGTGGGTGCTGGGACACTTTCATAACATGGTGGTGTACTTGTGGAGCAATAACTTTGAATAGAGTGGATGTTACCATTTGACCTTGACAATTATGTGCTTATGTATGAAAAATAAAGTGTTCCTAGGGAAAGAGGACTGAGAGAATCAGGAGCTGTTAAGGAAAACCACAAAGCTAGCAACCAGCAGATGAGATCATTACATCTGAGGGTAATGTGGATCCTGGGAAAGGTCTTAGCAATTAATTAATTTGCTTTTTCTGCTTATGCAGAGACACTTTCGGTGCTGCAAGTGATTAAAACATCCATTTCTTCATGGAGTGGAAGCTTACAAAGTCCCTGAGTATGACTCTCTTAATCAGACGTGTTGGAGTATGTGGGGCTTGGTTTGTGTGTATTCCTACTGGTTAGGGGACCCTACACTTTGTACATTCCGACTCTCTTACTTCCTCAAAGATGATCAGAAATATCTCTCACAGTGGGTTGGGTAAGGAAGCAGCTTTGAGAAAGCAGTGACTGAATTACTCAATGCCTCTGAAGTGTTTGTGGGTAGAGGGAAGGATGGAAAAGTGGAGGAGAAAATGACTGTGCTGTCTTTTCAAGAGCAGAGAAGGCACAAGGATGCAGAGGGAGACTGACTCGTCTCTAGAATATGTTAAGACACTGCATACTGATCTGTAAAATGTTTGAGCTTCAACCACACAAATTAGAGGGATGATGTCTCTAATAGCAGCCACTGGCATACTTTCATTATGACCATTAAAATGTAGCACATCAAAAAAAGCTCTGTCTCTGCATCTGCCTGTGCATAGACATTTAGTTAGACATAGCAGTTATTGATGAGCAAAGGCATTAAATGCCTACGGGGTATATGTGTGGGTTCCTGTATATTAGTAAATACTCTTCTGTTGTCTTGCAGAAAATTAATGAAATCTGAGTAGTGAGAAATCAGTGTTGTGTTTTGGCTGGCAAGCAGCAGTGTGACGATTTTCCTCTCCTCCCCCTACCCTGTGCAAATTATGAGGTGCGTGGATTAGTGACATAAGAATGAGTAAGGTTTTTCTGAATTTGCTTACATAAAATCTAGTCCGAGTACATTTACTGAGGGGATACAGTTTTTCCTAGCATTAAATCACAGCCCACTCTGGCAGTGATTCTCAAGCCTTTTCAGTAGGCAAAGCTCCCTTTCCCACCTAGACATCAAGAAGGGCAGTCTCAGACCCATCTACCCCCAGCCCCCTTAACAAGTCCCAGGGGAACAACGTACCTATTTTATGCGTGATTAGTAAATTCTGTGGAGAAACAGTCCTATTATTGCTCCAGGCTGTTCTTATGCAAATGCTCCTGCAAATAAATAGAGATGCCTTTTTTATGTTTTGTTTTAATAGAAATACTGTTCATCTATGTGGCATGCACAGGCTCCATCACCATCATCAAGTGGGAAAGAGACACAGCCTGGCTCCCCAGTCTTTGTCAGTTCACTAGCTGCATCTCAACAGCCTCTTTCAAAATAGTTGTGATTTTGACCTCCTTAGGTCCAACAAGACAGTGTTGTCTCAGATGCCATCTGCATAAAGGATGTGTTTCATGCCAGTGAAGCTGCCAGCCAAGTTTCTGAGCAAGCTGAGATACCCTCTGGGACAAGGCGCAGCTCAAAACCCTAAAGGAATGTTTGCCACAGGGGAAACCTATTGCTTGTGGTCCTCTAGAGGAATGGGAAATACCTAAGAGGTAGGACTGGATTTAAGATTAAATGTAATAATATCCTAGGGAAACAGAGAATGCTGGGGACAGTGTGACTGTAACAGTAGCTTGGCCATGTGGTGTATGTCCCGTGACACAGGAAAATGCACTGCTGCTTCAGGATCTGTGTGTGAAATACTAAAAAATGACATGAAGAGCAATGAGCAGCATGGCAGTGCCCCATATGGTCTTGCAGAACCTGAGCTCATGCAGGGCAGCAGGAGAAAATAACAGGGCTTGGGATGCTGCCTGCAAGGGGGATTATAAAAGGAGTGAAACACTGGCTACCAAACAGGAAAAGACAGAAGGATAATAATTAAGCCAGGAGGTGATTAAAGCAAACCCCCTTCACTCATTCTGGCCTTGAGCACAGCACACTGTGATGAGGCAGCCGTGGTCCTCCCGGGGCAGGGAGAGGGAGGGAGGACAGGAGTTGTGGTACTGCAGAGAGGAGACATAGGTAGGTAATACCAAGCACTTGAGCCTAACTAAACCTGCCACAGGATGTCACACCAATGTGCAGGGGTGCTTCTGAGGGAACATTTATCTGGCAGCTTTAGATTCGACTTGTGGAGGCACTTCTGAATGCAAAGTTCAGGTAGTCCAGCACACAGCATTTCCCACTCCTCTCAGAGAGGAGCTGGAGAATGTGCGTGTGTGTCCGGGGTACTACAGCATTGTCTGCCTGTTTACAAACTGTGCACACTGTGATGTTGTGTACATTAGTGCTTGGCAGCTTACATAAATAGGCTTGCTGCTGATGCACAGGCGGCAGTGGGCTCCAGCAATCCTGACTGCGACTGCTCTGCTAACAGAAATAGAAAACAGTTTTTAAGTCCTTCTGACTTTGAACACTGCACTGTGAGCCAATCTTTTATATTAAAAATAGCATTTCCTTACAGAGTCTCTTTTGGAGTGCCTGTGTATCTCCACTTTCCTCTTCTGTGTTTAAATAAAGAATGATTAATTAATCAGGCTTTTCTCTGCGTAAATGATGAGGATTTCTGGCAAGCAATCTGATATACTATCCTCATGCTGTCCACTGAAATTTAGGGAAAGCAAACTATCACAAATCACTGTCAGTGTTGCAAGATGGTGCTGTAGGTTTTGAGCAGGGGAAATCACGTGTAAAAATATTAGATAGGTATTTTATTTGAATGAATCTGATTTATAAAAAGAAATATGATTACTTCACCTAATAAATTGATCAGGCTTTACTCCTTTTATACTTGTGCACTGTGTAAGGTCAGCACATGGTGTTATATCTGACCACAGCAATAGAAAATTTCAATTGTGAAACTAAATTTTCCCCCCCTCCCCCACTTTGAGGGCTTGCAGGGCCCCAGCAGACCCTGAGCAGTTCCCACGACGGGGGAGCAAGCCCACTAACTGCTGGGGGAGATGAACATAGGGATGGGTGAACCCACAGCTGGGCAGGCACCGGGCTGTGCACAGACCTATTGCTCACTCTGACTTCTAGTTAATCTCTGTGTGCAAACTGGAGCCATGGCTACCCTACATTGCTAGATGGCTGGAATGGAGCACCACCTCCTCTTGGGAGAATAGGTTATGAGACATGGAGACGACCCATTCTGGAAAAAGCGAGATGATGGTATATCATAGAAGGTCTCATCCTGTCAGGGACCACACCCCCGGGAGGAGAAATGAGCCAGGAGATACCCAAATTATAGCTGCCATGAACCTTTGCTGTGTTAAAGCAAAGGCTGCTATATGAAACTTCATTGTGGACTGAGCTGGATTTTGAATTGTGCAAAAGTCAAATAAGACTTTTACAGGGGCTGTGGATAATTTAATTTTTTTAAATGACTTTTCAAGGGGTCTTTTTGGCTTGGTTGATTGTGTTTTTTTAACCTCTGTATTGATTGAAATTTGTGTTGAAAGCTTTTGGAGCTCCTTCCTTCTGAAAGCTCTGCCTAGGAAGATGAAAAGGAAGGATTGTTTGATATCTCAGTAACAAACTAGATCCTCTTATCAGTGTGACTTATCTAATGAGAGCCCAGTTTGGTGTTGGGAGGGGTGTGCTATATTTTCATTTCAGTACTGATGTACTAGCCAGCCTTGCTAATCACTTTGTCTCCTCCTGCCCCTTCTTTCTCACTTGTAAATTGAGGCTGATGATACTTTCCTCCCTTCATAACATGCTCTAAAACCCATAGAAGGAGATTGCTGTGGATGATCAAAAGGGAGCCTGATTGCGCCTCTCAATACATCAGAAATGGGGTTTATTACATGTGTTCTACTACTGGAAAGCTTGAATTTACATTTACAGTTATATCTGTCTGACTGAAAGCTCACTGACGTCAATGCATGGCTTTACATTGGTTTCAAAGGACGTTAAATGAAGCTTTATATAAAGATGCATGCTTCATCTTTTTTGCTGACTGCTGTATTTGCCATTTGTCCAAAACGGCACTTAATTCACTTGAATTGTCAGAGGATATACAATGGATATATTACAGCAAGAACATGGAGAAGGACTCTACAAATCTTGACGGAGAGTTTTGCTCATGATGATCTTTTGTGATATTAGAAAATAATATATCTCTTTCTCATCTCTGAAAACAGCAGAAGCACCACTATAAAATGGGGATTGGAATTCTGAGCTTCTCCCTCTTCAGGTTACAGAAGTGTCTACTGGGTCTGTCAAGGCAAATCCCATCCAGTGATTGAATGGCAGGTATTCAACATACTGAAAGAAGAAACAATATACATAGGCACGTAAAAAGGTATATTCACTTCATTAAGAAAAAACAACATAATGTATCCTCTTGAATTAATAGGGTAAGAAGAGATCAGCGGTTACTTATACCCTCTGTCCCTTCCCATTTGTTTGCAATGTCCAAGGAGTCTTTTGTGCAGTAGGTTAGGTGTGTACATGAAACCTCTGCCCTTGACATTCATACTGTCCATACATGACCCACAGCAGCAGTGAGTCATATATCTATCAGTGAACAGAGCCCTCTTTAAAAGGAAGCCTTAAAGACACTGCTTTCTCCTCAATGCATGGAAATACAGCAATTAGAGTCTTCTTTTCTAGATTATTTTTCCTGACAGCCAAGCCTTGATTTTTAAGATCTCTGATTATCCCTTTAGAGGCAAGTAATAATCCTGACAATTTTTATTCCTTTTACTGCTTACAATTATATGGTAGCTTTTAGCCTCCTATTTTCTGCAGTAACTCAAAGAGAAATACTCAGCTGAGTTATTTCAGCAGAGAATCAGACCCAAAGAGGGGCAAACTGTGGCTGCGACTTGGGTCTGCTATGGACAAAACCATAAGTGAGAAACAACAAAACAGTCTTGTCAATAGCCTTGTGACACTTATGGAGGATAGATATTCACCTACTCATTTCTTCTGGTGTGTTTTCTGGTTTTTGACTCTAACCTGAATCTAGGCATTTGCTGGCTTGGAATTGCTGCATGATCCTCATTGCATTGTACCTTGCTCAGAATTGGTATGCCTGCAGTAGACTGGTGACGAGCCCTTTTCCTCTTGAAAGATAGTTAATTTAGCTGTTCCTCAGAATAACTACATCTATGAACAGTAGCAATTATGGATAAGGTTTGATAAGCATCTGCAGCGTTTTCTCAAGCTCCAAAATCAAGTTGCTCTTTTTGTCATCACACTGAGGAATATCATAGAGATAATAATAAAGACATTTACCATCCTAAGTCCCTTCAGAAGCCAGATTGTAGTCGTATGGGCTGTCCCAGAGCTTTATCTCATGGTTGTTCTTCAGGAAAAGGCATGAAATTTCTTTCCATCTCTCCACCAGGTCACTAAATTCTGAGTTTTTCTTAGCCTGATGTTTAAATAGGACAGCTCTTCCAAAGAAAATTTGTCTTCTTGTAGTCTTTCTCATGACCTGCTTTGCTGTTGATGTCCTAAAGGACTGCTGCTTCCAAAATAGTTCCATTTGAGTATTTCAGGCTTAACTTTGGGTGACTTATTGACACTACCATCATTGAGGCAGTCAGAGCTTTGTAATAACGTCTATCTGAGAGTCTTTGAATTGTACATAGCATTCTGTAAACCTTTAGGGCCAGACTAGGGGTGTTTTGTAATTAAGTAACTTGCACATCAAACAGCATTAAGCATTTTGATTCATTATGCCTCACAGCACCTTCCAGTTTGGAAGGTGACTAAAGAGCAACACAAAGTGCCAATGGCTTATTTGGGAACTGCTAAAAGTGATCTATACAAATGTCAGAAGGTTTCTGGAGTTCTCCCAGAGCTCCTTTATTCCAGCTTGAATTTAGGATTCCCATTACAAACAGAAGTTCTTCTGCTGTTCACCTTCGGAATGGAGAAACGAATACTGGGCTATAGGATGTGTTCAGCTGTCTGAAGGGCCAAGTGTTTGGCTCATCAGGGCTGAGGAGGTGGCAGTTCATCAATCCAAGCAACCCTGGGCTTTAGCTCTCAGAAACGCACTGAGCGTGTTTTGGGTTCAGGGAAGCCTTAGGGTCTCCTTCAGGTACCTAAGAAATTAAAGTATCAAATCTAAAAGATTTACTGAAGGAGCAGAAGCTGGGTTTGTCAGACTGGCACAATAAAACCAGTTTGAGCTTTGGCACACTGGATTCCCTCTGGAGGAAAGGAGATGTCCCAGAGTCTACTGGAATGTAATTTAAGTATGATCAGGCTATGGCAAACAGGTGACTATATAGCCTGGCTTTCAGGTGTATTCTTTGTTGTTCCTGTGCTACCCAGCTGCCAAAAGATCTTTGTCCTTTTTCCTGGAAAAATCAATTATCAAAGTGGGATGTTCATCTACCAACACAAAGAAAAGTGTGAGGGTTTCAGAGCTCAAAATGGGTTTGCAAGCTCAAGTGCTCTGTTACATATTTACTGGGAGCAATGGAAATGTGACCAGCAGCTGTTTCAGCAGTTCCAACCTGGGAGAGCTGGGGAAATGGATGGCAGAACAGCCACAAGCACCCAGCTTCATGGCACAGTGGTGTGGGGAAGCAGGACAGGGCAGCTTGGAGGGTGATGGGGCTAACTGGTGATGTTCACAGCACAGTCCAGCTGAAGTCTCACTCCTGAAAAGCCTCATAAACACAGCTGCCTCTTGTCTTCAGATGGAGCAGCCCACTGTGCTCTCAAAAATCTGTCCCGCTTACTCTCAACTTAACAAGGATGTGTAGAAAGGCCATTTTTGAGCTGTGTGTGGATTCACATTTTTCTTTCATTTCTTTCTTTTCATGCCTTTTCAGGTACTTTTTCTGAGATGGAGTAGAGCCAAATATTGAATTTTAATGCTGATATCTGCTACCTCCCAGAAACTACTCTTCCAGCAATTAGCTGAAACTCAATTGGCATAACGAATGTACAAATATGTATATCTATGAGGTATAGCACAGAAGCCTCAACATTGATTAAAAGTATATATTTGGGG
>JAWWMP010000116.1:18233082-18271596 GCA_035047865.1 Dendrocincla tyrannina
ACTCTCAACTTAACAAGGATGTGTAGAAGGGCCATTTTTGAGCTGTGTGTGGATTCACATTTTTCTTTCATTTCTTTCTTTTCATCCTTTTCAGGTACTTTTTCTGAGATGGAGTAGAGACAAATATTGAATTTTAATGCTGATATCTGCTACTTCCCAGAAACTACTCTTTCAGCAATTAGCTGAAACTCAATTGGCATAACGAATGTGCAAATATGTATATCTATGAGGTATAGCACAGAAGCCTCAACATTGATTAAAAGTATATATTTGGGGGAACTATAATGATTTACATTTTTAGTGTTCAGGGTTACAAGTATACTTGTTTGTAGAATGTGTAGGCATGTAAGTGATTAGCTCTGGTGTTGCAGAGATCATAACAATCCCCCAGAATTAACTATAACACAAAGTCAGAGCTGTCCTGGAGCGTATCTTTTAGATGATTATTTTTTTTTCCTTTTTCTTGGTTTAAGATTCCTGATGAGGGAAGATCCATCATAAGGTATGGGATGCGTAATCCAAATGATCAGTCATTCCACTCTTGCTTTGTGTTTTATTTCTAGAGTGAATCTAACTAGCTTTAACTTCCATCAGTTGATTCTCGCTATATTTTTGGTTGCTGAATGCAAAAGCCATTAGTCATGGCAGTTGTGGAAATTGGTGATTAAACTGTGAAGAAAACATTTGTAATGTTCTTTTCCATAAATGAAACAGAGTGAGTTGTGTACATCCTTCCTTCTTTAACTGTTTTCGTTATTCACTGAACCCATTACAGTCTCTCAGCTGCTTTCTAGGCATGTGGATACCAGAATGGAGCACAGCAGTAGTTGCAACAGAGCCAAACGAGAGGTTGTTTGGCTTCTTGATATTCCCTGTTTGCATGCTTTAATTATACTGATCACAGCAAGTCACAGAGGATTGATAAATGCTGTCAATAAAAGCCTTTTTTAGTAGTTGCTGGTTCCCTGGTGAGTGTGGCCTGGGTTCCTCCCTCAGGGATACAGAACCACTCAGTTACCTCTCCTAGAGCAGGAGCTGTTTTCTTGTTCTCAGCTCACCAGCAATTCAGGCCAACAAGCATCACTGCCTGTCCTCGTTTCCTACCGATCTTAAGATCTCCCTGTCTTTTGTAAACCTGGATCAAGAGTGATTTTGTTTGTGCTGCATCTGGCAAAAAAGTAGCAAATAACACCAGGTGAGGACTGGTTTGTAGAGAAGCCTACAGAAACCCACCTGTGCTTGGAAATGATCCCTTATTCACTACTGCTGCTGGAGATCTGATGGCTGCTCAGGCTGAGAGCCACTTGGTGAGTGCCACATGGATTGGTATTGTTGTCATTCTTTGGTCCAGAAGGCAAGATACTGCAGAAGGGTAAAAACTATATGACCTCTGTTATGAAGTGTCACACCAGCCATTCTGTCGTTTTGGTCAAAGTTGTGCCTTTCTGGTATAATATACATGTTCTTGTCCTCTCCTAGAGCTTCCTCTACATTTAAAGGTTTAAAGATTCAGCTTCAGTGATCTAAACAACTCTTTGGGTAACTATTTTTAAAACTTGAATCCACTTTAGCTTTCATTAACCTTCGCCCTTTATTTTTATAACACAAGGTATTTCATCACCATATGATACCATATTTCATCACCACATGATATGAGCCGATGCTCTTTTACCTATTTCTGTAGCAGGAAAATATCTATTAACTACTACTGTATTTTCTTCATTATTACAGATTATTTTACACTGGTTTTGTATTGTTTTCCTTTCTTAACATCCCCAGAAAACTCCAATTCTTTTCATTTAGTACTAAATTTTGTTTCTTTTTCAATTGTCTCTTACTTTAGATTTAAATTTTTATTATTAGTTAACAACTTCTGCACTTGGCCACGTGTTACAGCTTTGGTTCTTGATGTTGCTTCAAGTGTAGAGTTTCTCACTTTTCTTCAAGCCAAGGTTACTTAGTAAAATGCTCTTAAATAAAGATAGCTCACAATTTTATGAGTCTTTTTTTCATCTCACTGTTAAATATTTTTAGCTGTGTGAAAGACATGAAGTAGACTTAGATAAGCATTTTGGGCTGTCCATTTGTGATGCCCAAAATGAATACTCTAAGCAGTTGCACGTAACAAAATGTCACTGCTTGGATTTTGTTTTGATTTTGTGTTTCCTTGTTATCTGCTAGATCTAGCCAAGATTCCACCTCTTTGAAGCAGGAAATGATTGAAATAATTTCCAATAATTTAAAAAATATGGGTGTATTTAAGTTCTGGCAGTCTGACACCTCCAAAACAAGATCCTGGTGCCAAAATCATGGCTGTAATGCTGAATGGGAAAGCTGTGCTAGAGAAGGACGCTTTGAGAGCTCATCACCTCTGATTACTTGCATGATTTGGAGGTCTGTAGAAGATAATGACACATTCATCTGTCCTGTATGTTTTTCAGAGCACTGACTCATGCATTTGTATTTGTTGGTGGGACGTCAATGACAACATAGCACTGTATTTGACAGAAAAAGCTACTTCTTCCAATTAAAACCTCTCTGTATGCACAGTTGTAGCCAAGAACAGATTTTACTGGTTTCTCCCTGCTGTCTCAAATTTTTATTCCTTGCTTTCTCTCTAATAACCCATTTCTGTCTTGTGGTATTTACGTGCCGTTCCCAATAACATCTATAATTTATAAGTCTTACTTCCAGTGCACTGAAAGATCAAAACAATGTCCAAAGAGCATGACACAGAGTCTCAGCTTTGCTATTACTTTATTTTTAGTTGTCCTCCCTACACAGAGCAACATGACATTTTCTGTCAGCTCCTGCTACAGATTTTCTAGCCCGCATTGCCTGAGGCCCAAATAATTATAAATTTGTATTTTTGAGGTGGGCTATTCATTGAGGCCAATCTGCTTTAGATTTCACTGAGATGTTAACAACAATCACTCATGAAAGAGCTGAGCTTTTTTCCCCACTAAATCTTCCCCCCTTCTCTTCCGTCCCCTTCCCTCCTTTCTTTTAGCAGCATACTAGCTCTCATTGCACGCTCTTATCAGCACTTGAAGGTTTTTAAGAAAGAAGACAAATGTCACCAGTGGGGAAACCGAGTCACCAATTTTAGTCAGCAAATCAGTGGCAGATCCGGAAACAGGACCAAGTTTCCTAATCCCAGTGTCTGAAATGCTGGTGGATGCCTTAAAATTGATTTGGCAGGCTAAACCGTAAGTCCTATGGTTTTAGTATGTTCAGCTCCTTGTTATGCTACCAAAAGCTGCTCTCCAGTGAGCTACAGGGAGGGAAAAGTCCATCCAGTGAAGGATGTGCTTGGCTGCCGCCAGACAGTGTTACGGGCTGCAGGGAAAGCTGGGATGCAAAACTCTATCTGCCCCATCCTAACCTTCCCAAAATTTGCTTTGTGTTATATTTTCACAATTCCCAGTACCAGTTTCTGTGGTATGTGCAGTAACTGAATGAGGAGATCAGGCTGCTGAAGGACATTTATCACAGGATGCTGCAGGTGCTATTTCCGTGGGAAGGGTTTGTGTTTGTTTATGTCTTTCTATTCTTACATTCTGTATGAAACCTAATCTGAAGGACTTCAATAACAGCTGGAACTGCCAGAAGATTTCTTTGAAAACTTTCATGAGATCAGGTGTTTTTTATAGATAAAACACCTTATGACTCTATTGGAAATGAGGAGTCCTAATGATTATGCCAGGCACTCTGGATTCCCAGGGGGGAGTATTTTTAGGCCTGCCATTAACACTACAAGCTCTAGCCTGTCAGCTCTCCAGCAGGCATTTAAGCTTTTCTGAAAACCGGCTGTGTGTGCGTGTTGGCTTCCCCAGCCCAGTGATGTACTTGGCTGGGTGCGCCCAGCTCCCAGGCTGATCGGTCAAGCGTGCCCACTGTGTGGCTCCACCAGGCACCCTCATTGCCTGCAATGCCAAGCTCTGCTCCATCTCCCCTGACACAGCCTGCTAGGTGCTGCCAGACTTGGTAGGCATACCAAAAAAAACACTCAATAAAAATGTCATGGCCTTCAGTAAGCATGGATGGGTGGGCTGGAGTGGACAGAGGAGGAAGCTCTGGGGAGACCTTCTAGAACATTCGAATACCTAAAGCATCCTACAAGAAAGCTGGAGAGGAACCTTTTACAAGGGCAGGTAGTGATAGGACGAGGGGTAATGGCTTTAAACTGAAAGAGGGTAGGTTTGCAATAGATATTAGGAAGAAATTCTTTACTGAGACGGCGGTGAGATAGTGGCACAGGTTACAGAGAGAAGTTGTAGCTGCTGCATCTGTGTCCAGGCTGAGTGGTGCTTGGAGTGACGTGGTCTGGTGGAAGGTGTCTCTACTGTGGGGCAGGGGTGTTGGAACTAGGTGGTCTTTAAAGGTTCCTTCCAACTCAGACCATTCTGTGATTCTATGATTCTGTGGGTGACAGGGACTTTGGGAAGTGCCTGGGAAGCTGAAAGCAATGGGTCCATTGAGAGGAAAAACATTTCAGGACGTGCCAGGAGGGAAAGGGAGAGAGAAACAGAGAGGATCACATATTTGTTCCTGCATTTGAATTGGAAAGACAGAGGGCAGAACAGGACAGGATAACATCCAGAGATGGTAAAAGGATTAACTGTGAGGAAGGAGGGCTGTAGAGAGGAAGGGATTTTACATTGAAACAGGGCTAAAAGGCAAAAAACCCTCCAAAACCCAAACATCAAACAAATACCTTCTCCCCAAAAAAAAACCAAAAATGCAAATGAGGAAAGATGGGTCAAGTTATGAAAAGGATAAGAAGCGCAGTGTCTCTGCTAATCTGGGGATGTAAGACTAAGTTTGGTTTTAGATTCTTTAGAATTTGACTATGGGGAAACAAAGAAATTATTTTATTTGTTTTTTAAGACACTGTCCATTGTAGGGCACTTCTTGCCAAAGGAGGGACTTGCAGTCAAGAATTTGGGATCCAAAAATAAAAAAGGAAGGAGTCTGCATGTGTAAGATGTAACACCCGCAATTACATAAAATGCAATACAAATACTTAGAGAGTATAAAGGTTCTGCAATGCGTTGTTGCTGGATCAGTTAGGCCTATTATTTTAGAGAGACTCAAGTACTCTTACTTGCCTTTTCCAGTGCTGGTATCCATGGCATATGGGAAATCTCCGAGCAATCCAGCTATCTATAGTTCCTACGTAACATGTAAAATTTAAATGCCAATTAAAGACTTTCTTAGAAACCAGAGTATACTTGACATGCTATTTAGACAACCAGTATTTCAGGATAAGAATATAGAGATATGGACTACAGCCAGGAAGATAAATATATATGGCCACAGCATAATGTGACTGAATCCTATCTGAGTCTTCCAGTACTATGTCAGTATAAATGTCTGCTTCCCTCAGTCAGCGAGTTGGCTTTGAGGGATGTATCCCATGAAGACAAAATGCTACTGCAAACTCTTGGAGCTAGGAAGCTGTTAAAACCTCAGCCAAAATATGAAGTTGTATTACATAAGGTTTGGAAAAGTGCAGATTGTCTCTCCTCGGCTAATCTGTCATAGCCATCTGCTGGCTTGCTGTTGTCTCACAGCAAATACAAGCTGGTTTACATTAGTTTAGTAGGGGTTTAGGTTGTTGTTTTGGCTGGGTTTTTTTTAAACTAGTTCACTTATTATGCACTGTTTGAAGTGAGAGTGTGCCCAAGGAAAGTTACTACTGATTAGTTAGCATGCCATACTATGCTGTGTTGGAGCCAGCAGGCTGCTGGGAGCAGCTCATCAGTCATAGAATAATCCCTATTTTAGCTGATTTTAAATTCTGAAATGTGACAATACTGGTATGTAAAACAACTTCCTGTTTTTGTCCTCCAGCTGGATGCATTTGTTGCCCAATCTCCAATGACTTTGTGTGAAAACAAACCAATGGATTAGAGTAGGTGGCTTCCTGCCCAAGGCACACCACCAGGTGCAGGAGATGGGTCTACTAACCCAGCCCAGCCATCACACAGTGGGTGACAAATGTGCTTCTCCCAGGAGTGTTTGAAGGAGTGTACTGAGCTGTGACTCTGAACAGTGATTCAGGGAATGTGCACCCTGAACGTAGGTCATGGACATTTATCAGAAAATGACAGAGTATTCTGTGTTGGTAGGGACCCGCAAGAATCATCAAGTCCAATTCTGAAGTGAATGGCCCATACAGGGATTGAACCCACAGCTTTGGTGTTGTTGGCACCATGCTCTAACCAACTGACCTAATCCCAGGTGTAAGCATAGTTAAAACTCTATGGAGAAATCACTTTTTTTTTTTCTCTTTTTTAATTAAATTACTTATGAGGAGGAGTCAGAACCATTTGAGCAGGCAGAAGAGATGAGAAATGGATTGAGCAAATAGATCAAACTCCTTCATTTTCTATTCACATTGCTCTTGGGACTATCTCATTGTATGGCTTTTTGTGTATAAACAGTACAAGCTTTGGCTGTACTGACTGTAACATTCCCTGAAAGTGGAGAGTTTTGCATAAAATAGTTTTCCCCTACCTGTAGGCCTTCAATTTGGTTTGTCCATGTTCCATCAAGTTTCTGTGACTGGACGTACCCGTTACTGTCTCACTTTCTATGCCATCACTTGGAGGAAAGCTGCTGCTGCCCACTCTGCAGAGCCAGTTATTCACAGCCAGCAGGCCAGCTGCAGCCAGAAACTTCGTAAATGTCATTAATTTGGAGACCTGCTCTGCAGCTACAAGTCACTCCAGTTATGTAGGTCCTGTACCTATTTATAACTTAGCAATCTGTCGCTGGGGGCTTTGTGCGATTCTTTGCTACGTGCCACGTGGGTTGTAATGTAATAGCTGGGTATATTATAAGATTTCGTCTACCACATTTTAGAAGCAGCAGGTGCAGTGTCAGCAGACTGCTCTGATAATAAAGTGCAGGTAAGGTGGGAGCTGCTTTGTGTAACTCGCCCTCCTGGGAGCCAGCTCTTTGCTACATCATTTGACATTTAGACAGTGGTTTATTACTTGGTTCTCTGTGTCAGTAATCTCTCAGCTGGAACAACGACAAAAGATGAAATGTGTTGATGGAGAAGTGTCAGTTTTGCAATAGCAAAGAGTTACAATGTTCCCTTAGAGTTTTTCCATGCAAAACCCGGTGAACAAGATGTAGTATCTTCCCACCCAGAGCATAGTAGGTGCAGACAAATCCCCATCCCTAAGAAACTCCACAGTCCGAGACAAAATGGTTCAGGACATGCAGGAGACCACAAGGGAATAACAAAAAGGTAATCAGCATCACAAACAGAGGACCTAGGGTAATAAACCTAGGAGCTGTCAAGTAGCCTGTGGGTAACTTGGCAAGAGAGTGCTGCAATGGAGACACTTTGTAGATGCTTATATGAGTTCCTCAAAAAAAAAAAAAAAAAAAAAAAGAAAAAAAGGAAAGGAAAGTTTTTCTCAAGACACTCTAGCTTACAAGGAGTATGCTAGGGGCTTTGAGAGCCAAACCTCCAAATAAAATCAGTCTTGGGAAAAGAACTGTTTGCTTATGGAGATTGTTGCTTGTATGTTCTGCCTTATTGGGAAGCAGATGAGACTGCAGCTTGGAGAAGCGAGGCCTTTTGTTTCTGCCTGCACAAGGAAACTGAGTGGAGGGACAGAGAAAAGGGTGTGATTTTGCCACCTAAAGGGAAATTCTCTGCTGTCTGCAGTGATATGCTCCTTCTAGTCCTCAGCTACTTCTTTCATATTGTGCCTGTGGATTTGAAGGTGAACAGACACCTGATGTAAGGGCTTGCTCTGTCCAGCCAGATGCCTTCGCAGGTGCTCCATGACAGCTGAGATGGTTTAAAGTGGTTAGTTGGAAAGCCAGTATTTCATATGTTTCTTGAGTGAATTATGCCATACAGACAGGTTAGAAAATGCTTGGGTTTTTTGTGAGGGTAGACTCCCCAGATGCTTGCCATCCAGCCAGGATGTACCTGGCGTTGGTTGGGGTGTGTGTGCAGAGCGTGCTGCTCTGGGTGATGGTTATTGTGCCTGTCAGGGCTCAGCGCAGCTCCTGCAGGCTCGCTCTGCAGCTGTTGCAGTCAGCGGGAGCACTGGCTGGTGCTGCTAAAACAAGAACCCCTCCAGTCTGGGGAACAACTGAACTCAGATCCACCTCTCGTGTTGCGGGTAGAGCCCAGCGCGACTGGCCATGCGCAGTGCCCTGGGAAAGGGAATACATTACACCTATTATTGGTAGTGACTTGAAGGGAAGCCAGGGTATCCCACATGTAAACCTTTGAGGATAAAGGGAAGGCTATTTCATGCAGTGCTGGCTGAAGGACAGCTGCAGCTGCCTGTGCCTGCTATATTACCTAAGAAAAGCTTCTCAAAAAAAGCAGCACCCCAAAACAATATTTTTGCTTTCTCTTTTCATAAGCCAAACGAATAGGCTAATTGCACATTCAAGGGAAGACAAAGACTTCCTCTAAGAAGAATGGTTCAGGTAGTCTGGGCCAAGGACCTGGTGGGTGAAGAAGAACGATGGCACAGAAATGGTGAACTTAGAGAAAGTGGAGGGGATTGTGAAGAAGATGAGTGCATTTGGAGAGATGTGAGGCTGGAAAAGGAGTCAGGATAAGAGAAAAGTCAGCAAGTGAGAGGCAGAGAGTAAAGAAACTTGCCCTAGAAAGACTCCAGGGAAAAGTATAGGGCAAAAGGATGCGAGCACTAAAGCATGTCCTACATGGTGTCTGAAATGGGGCTGAGCCTTTGTCTTCCACTACCATAAAGCAGCCAGAGTCTGGTTTGAAGAACTGGGCCTCAGCATACTCTGCTCACTGAATGCCACGGGCTGACCCACTGAGCCTCTCTGCAGCTGAAGGGCAGAGAGCTCTCTTGTGTGACTGCATCCTGCTGAATCTCACTGAAGAGACCTGATGCAGGGTACCACAGTCAAACCATCATAACATTTGGTAGCTGAGATACGGGACATGGAGTGTGTGGGAGAAGGGGAAGGTTTGCCTCAGGAGTTCCATCTTGACAAAAGAGAGGCTTGGGAAAAAAGGTAGCATGGCATCATGTAATCAAAGATTCTTATAATAGATAAGATTACCTTAATTTCTCCCTCCAACCAACTTTCCAAGTGCTTAACCTTTTAGCCTTGGTGCCCTTTGGTGGATATGTGGGGATGCAACATAGCTATGGAATTCCATACCACAGAAGAGGACAATAACTTTTGCTCACGTTGCGTTTATGGGATTCACAGAAAGATCTCTACCTGGTAACCCTATGTCTTGGCCTTTGAATTCCCTGGTGTCTACTTTCTAGCATGATGCAACTCCATTTCAAAAAGGGTTTCCTTCTCTAGAGAAACCCAGGCTTTAAACCAGGCAGACAGATTTTGCCCCTCTATCCCATGACATCTCTTCTAGGTGAATAATGTTATAGCTTGGCCTTTCAAATTAGACAAAGGAATCAGTGAAAATGTAGTGCTTCTCAGGAGCATGATATCATTTTCATTGTGTCATAAAATGTCATAAAAGGGCAATAATTCATGGGGCCCTGCCTGGTGCTACAGTGACGTGAATTCCTCCTGCCTGCAAAATGTGTCTGGGGATGATGTAGCAGTCACAGGCCAAATGTTATGGAAAGGGAAAAGGGGCAAAAGTTTTGATGAGCTTTAACATGGTTCTTATGCTCAATTCTCATTTTTTGACTGGTCTGCTGACACCTGAACATTTTGTCCTTTAGAAAATGGTGAAAAGCTGTCTCTGGGGCTGAACACTGAGGAACGAGTGTAGAGGCTGGACATAGTTTGCTGTGTACAGGGTTGTGCCTGTGAATTTTGGGGAAAAGGGTTTTGATTAAGACTGGCTTAGTGGAACAAAGGAGTGGTGGTTTAATCCAGCACACACACCTGCTATGTTTAATCAGCATTACTGAGAGATTGAACCAAGATCCCCATGGGATGCTGCTTGGCCAAGCTTTCACACATGGGGATGTCCATGGTGAGGTTATGTGTCAGGCAGGAGCAGTGGAAACAATGCTCTGTAATCCCACCTCTGCCCACACTTCCACCCATGAGCCTGACACAAGAAACCTTCCCAGCCATCCAAACAATTGCCGTGGCTAAAATGGGCTGCATTGTTTCCAAAAACTAGATGAAACACCCTTACTTTTACACAGGATTATTTATGTGAAGATCATCATATAATCCTGCAGCTGTTAAATCTCCTATCAGGAGAGCAGCCACACACACTATCTCTCAGGCTACAGGGTCCTGCACGTGATAGTTTCCATAACCTGTCATCCGAAGGGGAGGTAAGAGTTCAACAGCAACAGGAAAAGGGCTAAGTGGTTAGGGGCAAATCTTGCTGCCTTCCTTCAGTCAGATAGACTGATTTCCAGACATCAGCAGCACTGAGCTCATGGTACAGTGATTTATGCTGTGGGTTAGAGTTAAGATGTCTAGTTGTTTCTATCCACAGGACAGAGCAAAATTAAAGAACTGCATAGCAATGAACAGGCATTAAGTCTGCATATTTTTCAGAACTTATTCTGAAATCCTGAGCAGTGCAACAAAACTGGTCCTTCATAGGGTCTTCCTGGTGTACTCTGTAAGGACTTCTAAGCCTGATAACTGGAATTGTAACTATCAGAATGGTTAAAAATCCCATGGGTAGGTTTATTGCTGCCCTGTCATTCCCAAACCCAGAAATATAGAGGGTACCAAATAAAGCTAGGCAGATGCTTGGTCTCATCCAGACTGGCTGCCCTCACCATCATTCTCTGCCTCTGTCTCTTCCTCAGAGAAATGGGCTAATGATCTACTCTTAAGCTTTATCCACTCTGTGTTGCAGAAGGTCCGTGGGATTGGGCTACCCATGCCTGCAGTCCTTGTCCCATGTCCAAGTCTGTCCCAGGACATGCTTGTCCTCTGTCCTTCACTGTGGACCAGGCCAGAGTTCTGTTAGGAAATGCACTGAGATTCAGCAAAGAATCCCAGAATCATAGAATTTCCTGAATTAGTAGGGATCCAGAAGAATCATCCAGTACAGCTGCTGACCCTGCACAGGATCACACCATGTGCTTGAGAGCATTGTCCAAACACTTCTTGAACAGCAAGCCTCTGCTTGGTGTTGTGAGCACTTCCCTGTGAGCCTGTTCCAGTGCCCAACCACCCTCTGGGTGAAGAACATTTTCCTAATATCCAAGTAAGAAAAAGTGTCCTTAACAAGCAGGGGTCAGAGGGAAATCCTCCTTGATGGCCAGCCCTTCCCAAAGAGGTGAGTCAGCTGGCATAGCCTGAAGCAAGCAATTGCATTCAAACCAGGACTCAGAAAGGCTCCTCCTCACCCAAAAGGGTGTAACATGTTCCCATCAAAGATGCAGCTGACACACCTCTGGTCTCTGTGTATGTCTTATGGGTCAGCAGTCACAGATGGTGTTGTCCTTTATTTACTGGCCTCCAGAGGGTGTAAGGCAGCAGGATCTCTGTGGTGACTGCAGGATAAGGGGTGTGTCTCACTGTGGGAGGAATTTGGCTCTGCTGCTTCTTTTCCTGGATGAGGAGGTGATGGCTCTGCCAGCAGCTGGGTTCAAGGTGGAGATCTGCTCTTGGCACCCCTTATTTTCCCTCACAGGGGCATAACTGATTCTCAGAACCATGTCTTTGTCTCAAATCAGCACTCAGCTGCTTGCTTACAGGGATGAAGCAAACGAAAGACCCTTCTTGGTTTTCTGTATGACCTGCTGGCCTATGTCTAGCCTTATATACCAATTTTAGGGCAAAATCGAAAGGGAAGAGCACAGATCCTGGCTGAATTATACAGATCCCAATGGATGGCCACATTGCACCTATGTTGATTGAAGGAAAGTCAGATTTGTGCCTCTTACTCAGCTGTGATGACTGTCACCCTTTGCCTCTCCGGAGACTTCTGTGAAGGACTGTGCTTTCTGTAGAAAGGACTGTTCTACTTAAAACTGACAAATTTCCTGCAACTTTCCCTTAGGCTTTCTTTTTTTACCTTTGTGTTTTTAAAATACACTTTTAATTACAAAGAAAAAACTTTATGTCTGGTCATTCCTCATTAGCTGTTCAAAGGCTATCCAAGGTGAGTTCTAGTTCTTTCAAACCATACTACTCTAGCCCTTCCCACCACATCTCACTGTTTTAAAGAGAGCACTTGGTCATTTCCTTCACCTGTCCTGGTGCTGTGAGGGTGGCTGGGTAGCACTGAGTCCTTCCCTAGTCAGTGCACTTGGAGCTGGGTGGGATCAGTGTTCAGAGCCTGCATGAGAAGACTGCTACTCCAAATGCTACCAAAGACGTGACCTCCAATGTTAGCATCAAACTTCAGCTGAAATGCAGGTCTGACAATGTGTGAAAGTACAGTAACGTAAATAAGATGTTGGCCATAGAGCTACTGATGACAGATGTAAGTGTAAGTATAAAGTGCACTTTCTAAATATAGAGCACATGTAGAAGGTGCTGGAAGTGCTGGCTATTGGAGAGGCTTAAAAATAGGTCATAGACGACCAAAAGAGTAAAATAGCAACATCAGCAGCATTCATTGTGCAAGTCCAACATTTCAGGGCACCTGTACACTTGGGATAAGCTAGGGGTGAAGTGGCACCTGTGTGCGATAGATCTTTCTGCAAGGGCATGATATAGGATGGAAAGTCAAACTGTGGTTACATCTTAAATGCACACCAGTTATCCATTTTATGAAGATGAGTCATGTTTTTCCCCCCTTTAATTCCCTATAAAGCAGGTAGAGTCTTCCCAAGACTTACTGCTTTCTTTTTTACTCTCTGCTTTGTCAAGACAGTTCTTCATTTACTACTGATCGGTTCCTGCTTTGGGTAGTGCTGTAGAAGTGTTTGCTGAGCGATTAGCCTGATGGAAGATGTGACAAACTATCTGTCTCAACTGCGTATGCCTTCTTTTTGCAGCTAAATCCTGCTGCCTTCAATCAGTCAAAGGCAATCCTCTTGGGTTTGGTGGTAATGGTGTCAGAGCACAGGCTGAGCAGAGCTGATGAGACCCTGCGTCAGCGAGTACTGTGTCTGTGCCATCATGGGGGTCTGCCCGCACTGCAGAGCTTGCAGCCAAAGGTCCTGATATGACAAATGCATGCAAGAAAAATAACGTGAGTGTGCCTGACATGACCCGAGATTTTGAAGGACCTGGTGTTGGCTAACACAAACCTTTCAGCTAAAAGCTGCACAGAGTGAAAATAAAAGCTGAAAGAGACTAAGAACTGAACTGAGCCTGCTGATATTTGGTATGTAATTTTACCTTACAGTAGAAGATATTAGAGATACGAGTTCACCCTTCAAAATATTCTCCAATAACCCCTTCATGCTTTCCAATGGTTTTGACTTAATGAATACCTGAAAAATATATTTGACCATGTTCTGTACTGTGCACTTTTCTGTTGTACTTACTGAATTCATATGTAACACACAGACCTACTCATTCCAGTGGTGAACACGTTCCAGTGGGTAGTTATTGCCGTATATTATTTCAACCATAAGAAATTGGATTTTTACTCCATTTTTCATTGCCCATTTTACTTTGCACCTGTATTGAGACATTGTCTGTAAGGGTTCTTTCATTCCCTCTCACAACTCCAGTGAGACCTTCACTCAGTGAGAAGCTCTAACAAAACAATTTCCTACCTGCTCTTACCGCTTGTTTCATAGAGCAAGAGTTGCAGTATTTTGCTCAGCAAGAAGGGACTACAATATTTATTATAATAGGAAATCCTCCATTATTTAAAATCATAAAAGTTAGCAGAAAACAGTAGCTACCTTTTTGGACCTAGATGTGCTATAAGACCATTCTTACAATATCAGTGTGATATAGAGAGAAAGCGTGAATGGAAGCTTCTTCTGTGGTCTCTTAGGGATTTCTAGATCAAATACTGTTATTTGACAAGTAGACAAATAGGTTTTATGTTCTGTAATCACTAGGTCTTAAAACACACTATGATCAACATCCCTACAGTTACTGAGGGCTGAGGAAGAATAGACACCAAGTTGCTTTTTTAAGAACACAGCAGCCCTTATATTAACTCCTTCAGCACCTTTCTGCCATGTGTTTGCTCAAAGTAAATGATTGCAACGTAGCAAAGAGTTTCTGGACTGGCACGTGATTGTGTGCTGGCTGGAGGTCATTGTCTATAAGATGTTTTCTTCCAGTCTCCCACATCTCAGTCAAGGAAGAATATCTTTTTTCCCTCTATAGGAGCACAATGAATCTGCAGCTGCTTGTGCTTACAAAGGTGATGAACTTGAGAGTATTCATTCTTCACATGATAAATCTTACCTGGCTCTGAAGCTCTTTCTGTATTTGAGAGAATACAGCTCTGTTGAGTATATGTGTGCAGATAACTGTCTATCTGTCTACATAATTTTTTTATGTAAGATGTGAGTATATTGTTTTCATTGCATCCCAGATAAACATAACAGACCAATGCTTGGCTCCATAACAATGTCCTTTTAAAGAATACCCAGTCTATTTTCCTCATGGAAGATCTACCAAAAGCAGAATCCTGATTATACTATATGCTCTCATGGCTTTTGAAGCAGTTCTTGCAGAGTATCATCTTCATTACTGTGTGAGTAGTGACTCACGAGTAAGAAAAGGCAATGCATCAAGCATTATTATTCTTTTCTTTCATTAGCAGAAATTTCCCTTTTCTGTGAATATCCCAAGTTGCAGCCAGTTCTTCTACTTCAGGCTGCCAGAATGGACAAATGACTGCCTGGGCTGTTACCACTGAAGTTTTTGTTGAGCCACCTGGATGACCCAGGTTCCTCCATGGAACAGCCAAACTGCTGCAAAACAAGTTGTCTTCTCTGCAACACCCTTTGTAGTCCTCTGAAGGCTTGAAGTATGTTCCAGTGCATTTGCATTACTTGGCTTACTTAGCAGCAGTGGACTGCTGGGGCTACTGGGAAAAATAATAAAAGGAAATGTAAGTAACAGATGAACCGAAGAGAAAATTTTGTGACATTTTTCACTGATCTGCTTAGAACAATGTTATTGGGGAACATCCTACTAATGGAGGGTTTTTTCTGTCTGTAGTTGTGAGACATCAGACTCATTCATTGTCACTTTAACTACTACTACAGGCAGTCTTTCAAAAATTCAGTGTTGTTTAGTGATTCAGCTTTGGGCAATGGTGGTTTTCATATAAGCATGACCAACTTTTCCCTGGATGGGTCTTTAAACTCATCTCATAATGCTGCTGTCTAGTAAAGACTGAAGGTCTCTATCAGCATGGACTATGCTGGAGAGGTATAAAAGACTGCACCAAATGTTCAGTTGTGATTTTGTAACAAAGATGTAAAATATGAAATCCGAGTTTTCCTGAGCTAGCTCAACTGTGTATTTAGCTAGCAAAAAAGGAAGTGATATATGTTGTATGACTCTTCTGTGGCCAGCATGAGAAATGGTAGTAGAAGAGAAGGGCCCCATGGGCTAGAAGACAGCATATCCCATATGTTGATCAGCACTGGCCAAATTCATGGTCTCTTTGTCTTCGGCAGTTGTGGAAACACTGGACTACATAGGCCCTTCTGTGTGAGCACAGGTAAACTTTACGTTAGTTGAACTACAGGCAACTTTTCTTTCTGCAGAATTCAGATGTAATGAAATAAGACAAATCATCTCTTTATGTAACAGTGGTGTGACCCTACCAGATTTCTGCATCAGTAAATTAACTCAGCTGAGTTTTCCTGAGACTCACCATCAATCAGTACTCATTATCTCTTAGGGAGAAGAAGGAACAGCAAAAATACTGCACAATTTAGCACTGACACACTACTTCAGACTTTTCTCTATTTGTTTATTTTAAATTAAGGGGAAAGGAGGGAGAACTGGGAGAGAAAGTTAAGATGAAAAATTCTCCTTCAGGCTCTTGAAGAGCTGCCACACTTGCATCTCCTTTTTGGGTTCAAAAACTGGTCCATGATTGGTGTTAGAGAGAGAGAGCAAGCTACAAACACACCTGCGAGTGTCTCTGCTATGGTGTTCTGCAGTCTAAAGGAGCAATCACCTCTACATTTCCCTAGTACTCAGTTTTCAGAAGCTTGCTTTAAACAGTTTTGAAATATCAAATGATATAGTAGTGTTGAAGCTGATACTTTGATCTGCAGGGAAGTGATGCTGAGCCGTCACTGGAGTATTTTTACTGCAGGAAAACTCCAGTTTAAGAAAATGTCATAGCAGGCTATCAGTTCTGGCATGAAACTGCTAGCAGGTGGATATTGTGATGGGAAGTGTTAAGTGGGTTTTGCTGGCTCACTGGTGCAGCTGGCTTGTTCTCTTGCTTACATAAAAGAGAAGTGGGATCTGCCCTCAGGCTGGAGTGAGAATTTGGCTTCGGCAAGGGGTGGAGAAGATGTAACAGGAACAGCAAAGCCTGAAGTGAAGCCTTAGGCTGAGGTTTGACGAAGTATATCTAGAGAAGTCAGGGCAATGTCATTTTAGCTTTCTAGGCCTGATCCTTAGCCCGTGTTGACTGTTTTTAGTGCAGCTGTTACACAAATTGTAAGAAAGGAGGTGGAAGGGGCTCCAAAATCTCACATCGTGGCTCAATCTGGAAATGGCTTTTTAAGACCATCTTTTAAAAACAATTGTCTTACCTGGTGTTGAATTCTGATGCAGCTTTCTGTTGCTATACTTTTAATGCTGCTTTGGGCTTATCTTTAGAGGTATTTTTCTCTCTCCCTGCAGTTTTAGACCACCAGTTCTTGGCTTGACCTGAGCAGGGTCAGTGGTTTTCCTCTCTCCTTTTGCAGTGAGTATTTACATTCAGATGGCTTTCATCCTGACTCCTTGCATTGGGGAGAGGGGTGGGATGGGCTGGGAGGGGAGAAAAGCTTAGGATGGAGTGTTTTTTACTTTCCCCAACTGAGTCAGTGCTCATATATGTGGAATTAGAAGTTTGTGTGCAAACACAGTGTTGCTGCTTTTTACTGAAGTATCTTGCAGAAGTGGCAAGACTTTTGCGTGGGGAAAGAATGAATAGCAGCCTTGGTTTGGGGAGAAAAGCTCTGGATATATCCCGGAGAAACTCTTGGCTATTCTGCAATAGAAAGCCTACAGCAAAAAGACAACAGTTTTCTGTTGAGAGTTAAGGAGATAAAGTCATGTTCAGAGCCACAAATCTTATCTACAACCATGCCCTTAGAACAAATAAACCAAAAAGAAAATATTAGAATATTGTGTTTAATTGGGTATAAATGCCTTTCTACTTATCTGCCTCTTTTTCCTCTGTTCCTTTAGGCATCCATGTAAATTAAAAAGCAGGGATTTCCCCAGAGCTATAATTTAATTTGACCTTCTTGTGGAGGAATTTTGAAGTGACATTGCATTTCAAATATGAACATATTACCTTCAGCACTGCCCCTGTTCTGACTGGGGGCTGTGGTGGGAGCACGCTCAGATCCTGGCTGGCCAACATCCACCAGCTACATGTGCCTGTCCTGTCCCTGACCCGGCTGCATGGTCAGTTCCTCAGCAGTGACCACTGCTCTCTCTTCCTCCCTGCTGTTACCATCCTCGCTATTTCCCATTCTGGCTTTAGTGAAGCACTGGCAGGGCTTTCATTGTGGATGTGGAGGCACACAAGGGAGTACAAAGGCTTAGCAAGGCAGTGGAAAGTGGGAGAGGGGGTGGTGCTCCCGACTACCTGCCCTGCTTCTTCCACAGGCTAGGGCCTCCTTTGGGCTGTTCTATAAACAAATAGTCATTTCAGATGTAAGAATCAAGTGCTTTTGGCAACGTATTAAAATGATCATGCCTAATCTTGTACTGACATGTGCATGGTTCTTTGCACATTTGAAAGCAAGGCTATTAATTAGTTCTCACAGCTCGAGCTGTGAGAGATGATCATTTTGCTGTTGAAAAGAGCATACTGATTTAAACAAACCATCAGACCAAGCAAGGGCACTTTTCCTACAGCCTTTTGAAAACATAAATAAGTTCTGACATTTCTGTTTTATGAGGGAACTTGAGGTCCAGAGAGGTCAAAAAAGCCTGTAGGTACTGAAGTCCCATTCACTTTCTATTGTAGGTGCTAAATCCACACTAGACGTCTCTGCACAATTGTGCTCTTCCAGAGCCTAATTTTGCTTTCAGACCAATTTATTTTTGAAAATATTTCTAGCAGAATAATCTGGTGTGTAACTAGGTGAACAACCCAGTTTATAATAAAAATGTCTCTTTATTCTTTGCTTGAGCCCTATGCACTCTACACATAGTTCCATCTTTAGGATTGCTTTTTTAATTTGCTTTCCTTTAAGTTTTTCACCACAATCCAGTTAGGGAAAAGTAAGAATGAAATTGCTAGTCCTAAAACATTGATAGGGCTGAATACATGAAACAAACTGTAGGGACAGATTGTAGCTCAGCCTTTCTGAATGGATGAAAGGATGGTTGAGAAGAAGATATGATAGCCATCCACTGCCTTGTTTCCCTGTGCAAAGCATTAGTCATTATGCTACTCTCTGGTGCTCTCTTCCTCCGCACAGTGCCCAGGGTGTACAGCAAGAGCTTTGAATTCACAGGTGGTTGCAAAGAGAATGGTATCTTATGCCCCTGGAAAGTAAAATGGTGTGAGTGAGGAAAGGAAGACCTGCTACCATGATTTTAAGGTTCTGTCCTGTGTTTTCATAGCAGGCATGAATGCACAGGGTGAAGCTCAGACTGCATTCAAGCTGGTAGCTCCAGCTTGCTGGATGAAATTCTGCACCCAAGCATAGCAGCTTATGCCCCTTTGCTTACTCACTTTATCTTCAGCACTGTGAATTCATTGAGCCTACTTGATCTTGATTTATGCCAGTACTCCAGGAGACAGTTTACAAGGCACACATAGGGTGAATTCTGATCTGCTCTTGAGTGTTGTGGTGCTGCCATACACACCATTTTGATGTAAAACAAGAACAGAGATTCTGACTGGTTTTCCTCTGGAAGTAGTGGTGGTCACTGAGCTGCTGCCTGTTCCTGCAGTGGAGCAATTGCACTGCACAGGGGAGTTCAAATGGGATAACTCATAGAAGTGTTGTTCAGCAAATGGAAGGTGTGTCAGATCCATGTCTTCCAAAATTTCCCAGAACTGCGAAGACCACAAGGTCTCAGGTTACTCAGGTTCCAATGCTCGGCTGGAGAGGTGTCACCAGTGTCATGCTGAGAGGACTCCTGACACCTGGGTCCTGCCAGCAGGATGGCAGGGCTTGAGGATGTGGTTGGTGGCCACGTAAACAGGGGAAAAGGGAGTCACATTTTCATTCAGATGAATGCAACATGATTGGTGTTTTTAGCTGAACGGTGGTTTATATCTCATAGGCTTGATTTGAAAAGAAGGTTGTATTTTCTTTCCATTAAGGCAGTATACAGTGTTTATTCTGCTTAATCAAGTAGCAGAAGGAGAACGTAAGTTTGTTCCATTCACTCACCTTTAAAAATGTGTGAATGATACATGGCTGAATGGATGAATGATGCATCTTGCCCAGGCTTTGCTGAATTAACTTACTCATTTATGTTTTTTGGCTGGAGCTGGGCTGGACAAACTAGGTGAACCAGGAGAGATGACAGGTAGAGCTCTGTCAACATGTGGGGTGTTTTGCCTTTCCTACAAAACTGTGACCTCACCACAAAACAGACTGCAGTGTGAATACAGCTCTCTTCCCCCAGCACATTCATGGGTGTGGGCTGACAGGTTGATCCTTTTGTGTCCACAGGCAGGTTTGGCGGTTAAGGAGGGGAAATAAGCAGAGGATTACCACCAAATTAGAGAAGACACCTTTCCTGATTGTCTGTAGACATGATTATACTAAAAAAAGCTTTGTTCAGAAAACTGAGGCTAATATTTTGAAAATGGTGGTTTCTATCTCCTATAGAAACAATATTTGCATTGGAGGGTCATGTGCTCAAATTTATTTTATTATTTCTCATTTAAAACAAATATTTTCTCACAGCCTCCATTCTAAATAAGTCAGGCTCCAAGAGCAGTAAAATTCCTTTAAAACTTATTTATTTGGGCTTCATTACAATTTTCTTCTTGAAAAACACATGGTTGAAATAACGCATTGCCTAACCAAGTAATTCAAATTACTGCTTGAAAAAATCATGATGCCAAAATGCCCAAAGCGTTCACTGTTTGGATTAAAATCCCAAAAGTCTCTCTTTTTGTTTTAGTTGCCTCTTGCTGTTCCATATATGAAGGTGACCCTCTACAACCCTTTTCCCAAGTATTATAATGGAGCAAGAAAAGATGAAAGTGGTTTGTGCCGAGGGGGTGGGTTTTGAGCAAGCTTCAGTGCCTGGTGAGGTAGCTGTTCCCAGAACTGCTAGCACTACACCTCCCCCGGGAGCATGGCAGCCACTGCTCCATCGTCATCTGCTGCCAGTGAACCTCCAATGTGCCTTTGACCTAGAAAGATAAAAATATCTTGAGCTTTTGTGAGATGACAGACTGTGCCATGAGCAAGAGCCAGTCTCAGTGGGGACCTGAATGAGGACCCTTGTAGGGCTTGTGGCACCACTGTAACGAGAAGCATGAGGCATGGGATGGCTCTATAACTAGAATTGGTCTGCGAACCCACCCCATCTCTTCTCCCTGCCTGTGCTCCTCTCCCAAGACTGACGTGAGTATGAAGATAAAATCAGTGCTTGGACAAGATCTGGCCTCTGTGAAGATCCCTATTTGTAACCAAGGAATGTCCTGTGGAACATTATAGTGGCCTGTCTGGTAGATCTTCTTATCTGGTTGTAGCTGGTAGTTATCTAGAAAAAGCTTGAAAGAGATAATGCTGAGCCCTGAAAAACAAATCAGATTTCTCATCAATTAATTAGTACCTATCAGGAGGAGGATGGGCAATACATACAGGACAAGGTATTTTCTTCTCAGGAGTTTAAGTGGCTAATACGTCATCCAAGACTTACTTTAAAGGTTAAAATGATATCTTTGCTGCTGTCAGTAGAGAAGAAAATGGTGCCACCTTCTTCAGATGCCTTCAAATCGCTGGTAGGAAAAAAGGCTTCTACTTAATTGCTTAATTACAGCATTTCCTTGGGGTCTACATGGAGGCACAATTAATCTAGAGGATTTGTCAACGCACGGCTGCTAACACACAAGTAGAGATGGAGGGGAGCTCTCCCCTGAAGACATGATCTTTGATCTTCAGAGTGGGTCTTCATAACTGTATAAAAAGCTAAGGAAAAAAAATACTAGTAAGATCATGAACACCTTAATATTGAATGTTTTAAAAGATGCTGCAAGTTGCTACAGATCCTCACACAGCAAGATGTATCTGCACTTTCCTAGTGATAAAATATTTTCCTTCCTGCTATTGATCCCTTTTCTTGTACCTCTTCTGAGGAGCAGCAGACAGAGCCAGCAAGAGACATATGTTTTAGGCATTGCCTGAAAGACATGCCAAAGGTAAAGGCTGTGAGCTCGGCTTAGCCTGGAGAAGGTCTTTTTGGGCTCAGACCTGGGTGTGGCTAGTGAGGGCAGTTCCAGCTAAAGGCAGAGTTGCTTTGTGTACACACTGCATTTGGTTCCCAGGAAAGGCTGGCTGAGGTGTTTCAGGCAGAGTCACCCTACACAAAAAGCCTTAGAGTAACATGCAAAAGAAGCAGGAAACATGTTTCCAAAGAACAAATAGGTCCTCTGCCTGCAAGGCCTGTTTCAGGAGAGGGAGAACAGCAAGTCAGGGGATAACCCAGGTAGGTTTTCCTTCTCCCAAGGTTGTGGTCTGCTTGGAATTGGATCAGGTAGAGAAATTGAAAGTGTACTTCATCTGTTATACATGTCAGCTTCTGGAAAAGTCATCTTCTAGCTATCTTCCCTTGCAAAACCTAGAAAAGTTATCTTGCTTTGCATAAAGCTATCGCAAATAAACTAACATTTTCCAGTGGAACTCTTCTACTAGAGGAGAAGGAAAGCCACAATCTGCAATCTTTTTTTCTTACAACCCTATTATTTTCCTTTTTGTTTTCCATTTTGCTCCTTTCAACCTCAAATTTACTTGTTCTTACTTTTTCATGAGCTTATAAAGTAATATGTTGATATAGGAAATGAGGCTTAAGGGAGAATGCTGCCTACCAGTTCCCCTCCTTTTTTTCACTTTCACTTCTGAATCAAGCTCATTATCAAATACATTTAGTAAAAAAGATAACTGCCAAAAATGTTTTTCACCTAAATAAATTGAGTTTCATGAGAAATTGAATCCAAGGAAGAACTAATGAAGAAAAAGTAGCTCTTGGACACTTTGCTATATTTCTTTTGCAGCAGACAGTTGGCCATTCAATACCTAAAATACCTGTTCTCTGAAGCTACAGCCTGCATTGTGTCTGTACCCAGAGCACGGCTGAGCACTGGAACAGGCTCCCTAGGTCAGTGGTCACAGCACCAAGCCTGACAGAGTTCGAGAAGCATTTGGACAATTCTCGTAGGCACATGGTGTGACTCTTGGGGATGGTCCTGCACATATTCTGTGATTCTGTGGTTCTGCTTACTAAGGACTGTGGAACATACACCTTTTCTTTTATTCCTTCCCCCTGAGGGAGTTATATGACAAACGACAAACTGTAAGGAACTGGACTACTGTACGAGCCCTCATAGTTTTTCTTTTGGTGTTCCCTTTGATTTCTCACAATATAGATTTCATATGCTTTGAGCTCTCTTTTGCCAGAAAGCTTGCCAGTAAATTTGCTAGTAATAATATTGATGACTCTAGAAGGAGCAACCAGAACTGGGCTAAGCTGTCCACTCTTTCTCCTGGAACTTTTGAGTCTAAATTTATTCTTGGTAGTGTTAGGAGGGTAAAGATTGGAGAATACTCATACAATGCATTTTGAAAAAATAATATGTCTTTTATATGTTCTTTTAAAAAAATATTCTCTTCTTGTTTTAATTAAAAAGAAAGGGAACATTAGAATAAAATTTATTTCAGATTGAAAATTTTGAATGTTTCACTAAGGAAATATAAAAGACATGTCTCAAGGGAAACATGCAAAGGTATTTTCCAGTAAATAGCAAAATGAATTCAAATTCATGCGTAATTGCTAAACTTGGTCCCGAATTAATGGAACAAAAATTTCCTTCCAGCTCTTGCCTCTGGTCTCATATAAACCTGCTGTTTATTTCCCTAGTAGTGCCATGTTTTCTAGATGATGAATTAAACCTAAGACTAGAAGCCAAGGGGTCACATGAACTAGCCCGTTTCTGACATTAATCTTTGTGTGGAGCTAGATTTGCTGCTTGTATGAAGTCACTCACAAACCCCCAGAGAGTTTGTCTAGATTTATTCAGTAGGATGCAGATGCCTGTTGGTGGGTGTGAGATTTACATTTGTGCTCTTAGATGATGACTTTAACTGATTTTAAATAACACAACTTTTGGAAATATTGCTCTTGCAGTAAAGATACTTTGGCCTTTGGTACTTATTGGAGATACACTCCATTCCCACTCTGGCCATGTGTCCTCTGTAGTTTTAATAGGATAATCAAGCTTTGAGTACTTCAGATACATCAGATACACTTCTTTGCATTGTCTTTTGAGAACTAAAACATTTCTTGTACAGTGGTAGTAGTACACCACCACTCTTTCCATTCCATTGTCTGAGACCCAAACAGACGTTTAAGCTGTGCCAAGAAGCTGGTAGTGCAGGAGCAAATGCAAAATGAGAAATCTGTTAGTCCCCTAATTCCTTAGGCAGATACTGAGCAGTAGAGGTTGCTGTTTCTGCTCTTTCAGTCTTAGCTCTTGCCCTGACCTGCCAGAAGAGGAGGCCACACCTGAAGCTGAGGTCTGCAAGTGGGAGGTTGAGGCACATATTTCCAAAAGATGTGTTGGAAGGAGCACAGCCCAAGGTCGGAACAAACAATGTGTTTGCAGCTGGTGAGTCTTGCTGAAATACAGCATGAGATCACTGATTTCATCCTTTTTAGGATAAACCTTCTGCAGTCACTCCTAAGCCAATCAATCTGGTGAGTCCCAAATTTACAGGCTCATCATAGCTTTGAAACAACACCATGTGACCTGGATGACTGATGTACATCAGATGTTGTTAGTAGGGCTAGATCATACACAACTCATAGTCTATTTTTCATCAGGATTTGTTGATGAAATGTTGTGACTAATGAAAGAAGAATTCTTGTGTCAAGTGGAGAATGGGAAAAGGCGATTTTCCAGGTGCAGCTGGTTGGAAACAGGAATACCGAAAGGATCAGCAGAGCTCCTCAGGTCAATAAATGAAAATAAGATCTATTCACAAGCATCTGGGGAAGGCCAGGTACCTTGTTACCATGTAGGTGGACATAATGGAAACCTTCCCATTAAGGTCAAGCACTTAGAGTCGTGTATAAAAAGAGGTGAGATCAAGTCACAGTTGGAAATGCTCTGTAGTCAAGGTGTCTGCACTTAATTGGAGGGATTTCAGAAAACCTGTCAAATAGTGTAAAACTCTAGGGATGTGTCTTACATTGAGGATTTCACTCTACTAGATTTCTCTAAGAAAAGAGTGAAAAGCAAGTTGTTAATGGTCCTTTTTTTTTCTTTTTCCTAGACAACATGTTTTATAATTTAACAGGAAAAAAAAGTAGGCCTTCCAATGAGGGAATATTGAAATCTAAAAGCAAACAAGAAGAGAAACTCAACCTTTAGTGCCAGAAAAGTCTAGAACAGTTTCTGAAGAGAAATCAGCTGGATGGACACTCTTGATGGGGAAACTCCAGTCCTGAAGGTCAAATGGCTCTTAATGGGCTTGATGTTGTTCATTCTTGTAGTTGGGAAGGAAGACAGTTGTGTGGTGAAGTCATATGGCCTGAGCTGCTGAAGGAGTCAGAGTGGACAGCTGTAGCTGTCTACCAATATTTCTCAATGTTCTTCACCAGTATTTAAAATTCCCTGTTGACTAAACTCTCCACAGCTCTATGGGCACACCGCTGTTGTTTGTCTTGATCTGTGGTGCTCAGCAGGAGTTTATTTCAGGAGTTATTTCTCTTGCTCACTTGAGAAATGTTGATTCATCTTTTTGCTGTAAAAATGACTAATAACAAATGCTTTCCAGGAACCAGCCCCAGTAAATCAACCATAGACATGTAGCTCAGATTCAATTAAATTGGTAGGGCACACGGTTCAGATGCAATTTAATTATTTCTCATTTTATGTAAATAAGATTTCTCATTGCAGTGAAACAAAGTATTATTTTCTCAAGACAGTGCCTCATTGCATGCTTTGCTACTTATTCTGCCCTTAGTTTAACCTAAAAACAAAACAAAAGATTCCTCAAAATTCAGAGTCTGAATTGAAGAGCTAATCTTCCATTAGCATTCCAGAGACAGTACATTCCTTTGTGGTCTGGTTGTGCTTAGCCCTCATATAACACTCCCTGATTTTGCTGTGTGTTCGACAAAATAGATTACATGTGACATCTGCCAGATATATAACCCTAGAGGCAAACAGCACAACGTTTGGGAATTTTCATCCAAAAATCTGCATTTGGCCAAATTTTCAGCTAATTTAGGATCTGGCTGCTTAAGCAATTTCTGATGTGTACTTCAGAGATGAAAAGATATATTTTTTCTGCCCATTGCCTACCTAGTTCCTACTACGAATTATGCTTATTCCATTTGGGTGTAAACTAGTAAGCACAAAAACAAGCTGCATAAGTTATTTTGATCTGGCACTCAAACAAACGCAATGAATTTGTCTCTGCAGAATCCCTGTGACTTGGAGGTGTCAGGGCACCTTCCTACAGACAGAGAGCTAGAGCACACCAAGAGTAAAAGAATTGCTGCCAGGCACAGGTAATGCCAATGGCCAGGAATTAAATTCAATCCTCTTGTATCTTAACCCCATACCTAAGCCACAAATATCTTCCGTTCTTCAGGGAGATTATGATTCTTCAGGATGCAAAGCTGTTTGGCCTGCTATTCCCTGAGCGGACAGAACAGGGATGATATTTCCTTACCAGCTATGTACATGAAGTCCTGCAAGTTTGGCAGAGCCTAATTTACTTTAAGAAAAAGATAATGGAAGAAATTTTGTGCAGTCAGTGAAAAAAAAAAAAAAGTACTATACCTGAGTGAGACTTTCACTGTGAAAAGAAAAAAATCATTCTGGGGCTACCTGCCTATCCATCCCTTGCAAAAATGGGAAGTTTTTACTAATGTTAAATTCAGAAGAGAGATGCTGTATTTGTCATCAGTAACACTCTTATTCTTCTCCTGTTGGAAAGCAGAAACATATAAACAGTCATTCGTGTCCTCAGGCCACATTGACCAGCATAATACCTGTGAAAATTAGAATGCTTCTAATACCCAATTGGGGTGTGTTCTTTCACATAGAAAGAATAAATCAGCCTTTCCCTTTATGGGCTTTCATTCTGCAGTAATTTTTCGCACTTCCTTACACTGAGCCATGGCTGCTAAAGTTCATCCCAGAGTAGTTTTACAACCAATGGGAATGGCTTAATGAAGCACTATCAGTCTAAATGCCATTCCCCATTGCTTATGTTTGTTGTTGGATTCCTTTCTGATTTAGCAACATGGACACAAATATTCTCAGGAACTGATCCTGTTAGTGCTTCCCATATCCTGAAGGCTGCTTGGAGGAAAAATTTCATTTTGTCCAGGCAGTGCCAACATTTCAGATAATCTTACTTAATCATGGCAGCACAGACACACATTTTTAGATTCAATAAGTCACTTGTGAAGTAGGGGCTGTGCTGGTCCCATGCCCAGCCCTGTTGCAGCCAGACAGCTCGAGCCAGGCATGGGCCAGTGTCTGCCCCAGCCAGCAGGGATGGGACAGGGATGTCAGCTTAGGGGAAGCAGAGAGGATAGCCTTGCCTCCTGATTTTGACATTTTACTGGGGGCCGTTTGCTTGAGTATCTGCCTACTTCTTACACAAATGTAACAGCCATATCTCTTATGGGTTTCATGCAGTTTGTACCATTTCCTCATTTTTCCCTTGGTCAAGCTCTGCTAGAATTCATTGTTTTTCTTCTGTAACTGAAAGGAAGAATGGGTTGAATTAGATTTAGTTTCTTTCCCTTGCAATCAATAGCATAAGTGCTTTCAGCTAGATTGGGGAAAGCTTGTGGAAAGATGGTCTTGCAAAGGATCTTCAAGGTGGGCTGTGACTCCACCTATCAGTGTCTCTCTAAGAGGCTGCTCCTCCTGTGAAACATCTTTTCCTTTCCCAGCTATGGCCACTGCAGTCCATGCAGACTCATGAGCACACTAACCCCAAAGGCAAGACCTGCTCTGATGGTTTATTAAGCCAAATCACAGCTCTTTCTTGGTCTTATAAGAATTGGTGTCACTAACTGGGCAGGGAAGGTCTTTCAGAGACAGCAGCAGAGGATGATTGGGAGGGTTCATCTCTCATGCTCCTGAATCACTAGAAATAATCTCTCATGTCATAGAGGAAAGGGCTCAACAGAGACAGAAATAAACTGATGGCACATGGTCCTTGAGAACCAAGGCAGCTATGTGATCCCAGCCTGATCATGGGACAACTGCTCATCTTTTTCTTTAAAAACCTCAGCCTGCCTGCTGAAGACTTGCAAGGTAAACAGGAATAGCCTCAGTGAATGGGAACTGATGAAGGGTCTTTTGAGGTAGAATGGCTTTTGGATATCAAGATGGACTGTGTATGCTCCAGTTGCCACCTATGGTTTATGTTTCTTGGTGTCCATCCTGATTTGAGAGGTTTTCCTCTTTTACCTACTCAGCTTTGTGCAAGTGTATCCTGCCTGTGTTATTTCTTAGCCCTGTTCAGCTGTTAGGGTTGGTTGGGACTGCACTGCTGAAACCTTGTTTCCCTCAGTGCATGTGTGATGCAGACCATTTTTCCGCTGCTCACCTTGGTAAAGCTTTTCTTTCAGACACCAAATTATTTCTTTTCACCAACCCATGTGCATGCTGCAGCCATGGACCATAATCCCATGGTGAAAGTGTGGTCCTGGTGCAAAATCCGTGTGGCAGGAAGGATGCAGAATAACCTATGTGAGATAGGTGCGTGTGTGAAGGGACAAGGTGTGGGTGCCTTGTGGTGGCAGGCTGCTTGCTAGAGAGGTCGCTGCTCATGCCTTACAGCAGTGAGTGTAAATGCAGGGGTTGGAGATGGGGAGTGGGAGATGTGAGGGCTGGTGTCTCCTCACATCTTCAGAAAGAGAGGGAGGGCATGTGAGATAGAGGGGAGCTCCAGCTGGGCTTTGGGGTGGGGAGCCCTTGTGGACTGTTATAAGAGCAAGGACAGAGTTTGGTCTGACAGAAGGAAATGTAGAGCTGCACCAGCTGCTAATCTTTCTGGCTTTTTTTATTTTTTTTTTTAAGATGCTTGATAAAAATGCTTCTGCATAATTTGCATTTGTATCCTTTTTGTTCTATAATAAGTAACTCATTTGCATGTAGAGAAGAGACAATTCTTATACACAATTTTCTGCTTGGCATATGATCTACAAAGTGAATATAATGGTTTTCTGCTTCTGTGAGCTTTTATTAAAAAATACAGAAAGAAAAGTAGGAAAAAAGCCTGGGAAAAATTGCATAGCTATTATGAATATTATGTTTCTGGTTGTTGTTGGTTTTTGAATGTAACTTAGGCCAAAGCTTGCTGTTTCAAAAGCTGCAACAAGAGCTACCACTCTTGTTTCCAGCAGTTTGAATTTATTATCTTTCATTCTTTCTTTGGAAGTAAAATTAAACAGTTTATTTTTGCTTCCACAGGACTGCAAGTTTGCCAAAGTGCAGACAACTTGCTATCTAAACTTCGTTCAAATAAACACAGTCCATTTATTTTACCCCTGAAAACTCACTTGCTGATATGCTCCAGAAAAATTTTGTAAGCTCCAAATGACAAAATGAGGAAAATGATGTACATATTTCTTCAATTGTATCCCAGTGCTGTCTTTATCTGTAGGATTTGCAAGCAAATTGACTTTCAGTCCTATCCTTTTCTGATATCTTTTCTGCAGCTGATGAGAGATTTGCAAGCAAATAGACCTTTTTCAAAATTTAAACCAGATTTGCTGTTTCACAGTTTGTATCTCTTTTGCATAAATACATTTTTTCCATAAGGCTTATAGGAAGTATTATCTGACAATCCCACTGGCCAACTTCCTAAAGGTTTTGTTTGTTTCCTGGTGATTTAAAGGCATCCATAGTCTTCCCACCCTGCCCTGCCATCTCTCCCCCTCTCCAGAAAGCTTGTTTGTCTCATTTCATGTGCATTTATGATATCTCTATCATGTAAACAGAATGTTTAAAAGAGAGTGAAGTGTATTTAAATCAAATTGGTTTTCCGATGCAAGTCACTACAATGTTATCATTAGGGCTGTTGCCACAGCTGACTTTACCAGCCACTTTGCAATGGGGAACCCTACACTCGTTTACTTAGTCTACCAGACTTCAGCAGGTTGGGGTAAAATCTTTCCTGCTGGGAATCTGGGTTTTAACTCCATCTTGCTCCTTTCTTTCACTCAGTATGTTCACGGAAGTAGATGTAAGTTCTTTGCAAAGTCTAGGATGTAATTAAAAACTATATAATAATGAATGTGCAGAAAGGAGAAAAATAAAATTTGAATGAGATATTTAATCCCAGCATCTTCAACCATCAGAGAACTTGTCTTTGAAAGTGAGGGTTGGTCTCCTCTCCCAGGTAACAAGTGACAGGATGAGAGGAGATGGTCTCATGTTGTGCCAGGGAAGGTTTAGATTAGATACTATGAATTTTTATTTTTCACAGAAAGGGTTGTCAACTATTAAAACAGGCTGCCCAGGGAAGTGAAGTCATCATCCCTGGAAGTGTTAAAAAACATGGGAATATTGTACTTAAGAACACGGTTTAGTGGTGAACATGATAGTGGTGCCATGTTGACTGTTGGGTTTGATCTTAGGGGTGTTTTCCAACGTTAATGATTCTATGATTCTATGAGATTGACTTAAGACAAGTTGGAGAGAATTGGAAATTTTCCAGGATTGTTTTTACTAGGAGTTAGGCTCAGCTTTTCATACACCCAAAACTAAATAGCTGTGCTTGCAGACAATTCTTACTTCTATAGATAAGGGGATAAGTTTTCTTGTCCTCTGCAATCCCCAGGCAGTGAAATTGGCTGTGTAGCAACCCAAGGTCTGCAGAATAAAATCATCTGGAGGAAAAGGTATGGTCCATGCTGGGGGGCATCTCACCTCTTCCTTTGCTTTGAGAGCCCCAGTTCTTCTTGCTCTGACAATTACATCCATCTTATGGTAGATCCTTATTGTGTCTGACAGCACTGGGCGATGTACAGGTAACACAGCTGGTATCACACACGCGTCAATTCTCAGAGGGGAGATCAGTCTCACATCACTCACCACAGAGCTGTCAGTGCCCATCAAGGGGAAATTAGGAGATTTATAAGCCCATGGGAGTCGACCGTCACTTTGAGGTTGTGCAGCTGTAGCTGGAGTGGGAAAATGAAGTATTTCCTCTGGAAACCTTCAAAGGCAGTAGGGAAGGCTAGGGAAATTATTCCTGTTCAAAAATTTTAATTTCACATCTCATTTTGGGACAAAACACAGTTTTTTTTCTTCTTTTTATTGACTTCATTTCTTTAAAAAACTCCTGTCTCTGCCTCAGTGCTGTGGCTCCACACTGGACATTCCTTGTTGTTTTTTCTCATGAGAAAATAGACAGAGGTTTCCAGACAGACCAGATTTTACGTGTTATGTGCAGGTGGTTCTTGTCTTCCCCTGCCCTGGCAGTATCTCGCTATGCCAGAGAGGTGCCTGAGCATCCCCATCACTGGCCAGCTCTGCCTTTGCCATCCTTAGGCATCTTGGAGGAAGAGATCATAAGACAGCTGCTCAGAGAAGCAGAGAGATACAAGAGGGATGGGTCTTTCAAAGTTCTTCCATTGCTGGAACAGGTCTGCCCAAAACTCATACCATATCAGTCTTGAAATTTGAACTAAAATTTATGAAAGTGGAAATGAGAGAAATGAGTTTGACCTGACACCTCGAGACCTGAGCACAAAGTGAATTTTCTGGGTTGTTTTTGTAGAGTATGGCAGCAGATACAGAAACATGACACTGCAAAACCGTTGTATTATGTATTGATAACATGCAAGAAAGCTTTATGGGCAATGGAATAAATGATCATACAAGTACCAGCCATGGGTAATTGATACACAAGTCTACCTGCTGGCTTGTTTTCAGCTGGACCACACCTGAATGCCTACCTTCCCCAGGCAGATTGGCACAGGATTAACCCTTCCCTCCCCATCTATTAGGCTGTACTTATGTATGGGTGATTATTCAAACCTATTAAAATCCCCATGCTGTCCTGCTGCTCTCTTTGCTCTCCTCTGGCTTGTGGGTTTTCCTGCCCTTCCTTGCTGAGCCGTCGGTTCTGCGCTACAAACAGTATTTCGTATAAGTAAGTGATATCTTGCTCCATGTGTGTCAACTTGAAAGGAATTGGTGTGTAGATTTCCTACTGGGAAAAGAAAAAAATTGGTCTCTCAATACTTTTTGTATGTTTGGAAAGTTGATAAAATTAAACTTCAGAGCTACATAGATATATTTAATGAGTATCACTCATTGTCTTAAAGACTGAGCAATGCTTTTGTTTTCAAGGGTGTTTCCCTGCTGAGAAAAGAGAACTGGGGTTATTTGAATGCTTTTTTTCTGTATTGTTGTTACTTATTGTTAATATGCCTTCTCAAACCAAGTGGAACCTGTTTCCCAATGAACACATCTTGAGCACTGAACCTCACAAACATTAGTAGAAATTGTGACCATTTAGAGTGGTGCAGTGTCTTCAATGTAGCATGGTGGTCCTCCATCTCATTGGAAGGATCTTCCTTGGGACATGCCAAACTCAGCCCAACAGGAGCTTGCAAAAACACTGAAAAAGAAATACCTAGGAAGGCTCTGTGCCAATTCCAGCTGTGATTAGAAGTGGGGGAGTAAACTGCATATTGAGTAAATGTTTGTAATAAAATGGGTGTGAGTGGCCAATTAGCATGACCTTTTCTGATGAGGAATGAGCCTTGCAGGCTAATACAACACATGTAGTAGGAACAACAGATTACAGAAGAATGAAAGATAGCTCTGGAGCTCTCTAACTTCTGTGTCCCTCATACCTGCAGAACAGCTATAATGGAAACAACACCCATGTATGTCAGGGTTGAATTTGTTTCCAGGGTAAGCTGGGTAAGTGATGGGGAGGGTTATGTGTTCAGTAATGTTCCAGACTGCCCTCCACTAATGGCTTTGCCAGGTGCAATAACAGCACATGACTGACGGTGCCCGTATCAGCATGAGAACTCTGCTAAAGGAGGGAGGAAATCAGTTTAAAATAATTTGTTTGAAGAGAGATGTTTAATATGCTGCCCACTTTACTCATTTCCTCTTCTGCAAGAGTTGTCAGACAGGGCTTTCCACTGGCGTGGTTTGGTACATTTTCAAAAAGTGTTTCATTCTTTGAGAAAGCACATCTGAGGTTGGTGAGAAACAGCTGCAATTGGGAAGTGTCATAATTGCTGAGAGATGAAACATGTGGAAGGCTGGCTGTATACTGGTTTGCTGAAAATAGTCAAGTCTGTTCTGGTTGCTGGCACATACTCTCTAGGTCACAGTATCTGCACAGAGTACTTTTGGGGGCCCATAACTATAACAGAGTCTAAGGACTTGGCTGCGCTGGACATTTGCTATAGGAGGAAGTCAGAAAAACTTTGAATTGGCCAGTAACCACACGCACTGTTATGTGACCCACTGGTTGCCCTCCTCAGTCCTGCCAAGACAAAACCTTGTCCCTCCAATATCCATCTCAGAAAAATTGTCCCTAGGCACTGCTCCGTGATGATAATCTTGCTTGTTGATGGAAATAATTTAAATACAAGTATTTCTGTTTTCCAAGTGCTCTGTGTAACTATAGTGCCTCCTTGTCACTGTAGAGCTTGACTCTGTGAAGTCACTTTTCTTACTGCTTTTCTAAGATGATTGCTGTGAACATGGGAATGTCCACTGCCATCACTCTTTTAATTGTTACTGTACCAGCAGAAGACACATCACATCTGTATAGAGGTTTTACTCTATCTAACACAGTTTCACATAATATGCAAGGCAGTTACTTAATATCTCAGAGAACAGCATATAGTGCTTTTAGGGACAGATGCTGCTGGAGAGCATAAATGGGCATACAAGAAAATGTTCCAATTTTACCCTTACAAGTGGTGAACAGAACAGATGTTTGCATCTGGAGGTCAAGCTACAAGTACAGTAATTCTCCAGCTGAGAAATACCTAACATTCTTCCCAGAAAGCAGTAGAATAGCTTGTAAATCATATCTTCAGAGTTACTTCACTAATCAACACTAAGCACAAAAGCAAAGATTGACATAAGTGGGCATTAAAAACATGCCATTTTTCTCAGGGATCCTCTTCTGAATAAGATGTGCTAATACGGCCAACTGAGCAACCAAACTAAATTAGGCAATTTCCCTTCTATTCAGTGAGAGGAAGAAAGGGAGCAGGAAGAACTGAAGCCTTAAAAATAAGCCCCCACTGTAAACAATATTCAAAATGAATGTTGCAGGTTTTATTATTATTTTAACTGCCTAATTCCTTCCTTTTGTGAACAAAAGCAAAGAAAATACTTGACATAGACAGAATTCCCTTTCCTGACTTTCTCTTTTTGTACATAAAAGGAAACCAGTTCTCTGAAGCAGTTATATTATTGACATTTGACTAAGCAGCCAGAGATGCTAAGAAAAATGCACTCAGAATTTTGTGGCTAGCCTTTCCCTAATGCAGTGTGTGAGGAACAAGTGATGGGACAAGCCAGCAAACAAACAAACAAAAAAGATTCAAAACTACATGCTGCAGTGAGCATGATGTCTCTCCACTGATTGCAACACACTTCTGGCTCCTGGGGTCACAGCACTGGATCTGACCAGGTCAAGTCACTGCAATTGCCCAAAAGGACCAAAGAAGGACCAGGGAACACAGACTTGGCTAGGGGGAACTAGGGGAAAGGAAATCACTGGAGGTGACAGCGGGCAGCAGTGCTGCCTGAGGAGGGAGAAGGGGGGATTCAGGGGGAAAGGACTGATCAAAACATCCCTGGGGGAGATGAGCAAGCAGCTGCCACTTCCCCCTGCTGAATGTCACTCCAAGGAAAGCAGGACACGCTGAGCCCACCGGGCAGCCAGGCAGGCGCCATCTGCGCTCGGTGACTGCTCTGGGCACCGCTCATGCCCTGTGCTGCCTGTCTGCTCCCCAGTCTGCCTCCTGTCTGTGACACCTGCCTGGCCCACATCCCCTGGCTTCTGCTGCCTGACTCAGAGGACAGGCTGGAAAATAGGTTTGTCTGTGGCTCTGTGGTGGGTTGTTTCTGGCTGGTAATGTTTTGTTAGCATTGCTCTGGTTCAGGGGTGTTGATAGAGCCTCCTGTCCATCACCAGGTAGAACTGGTAGGTAATGCTGTGGCTTGGAGTTTATTTAATGGGTGCTGTGCATTGTGCATTTTAATGTGTCACATCCCCTCAGCAGCACCTTCCCAGTTCTACCAAGGGAAACAGCACAGTCCCGGGGTTCACTCACAGCCAGGCGTCTGGCCAATATAAAGGATCTTATTGGTCCTTGCTGAGGCACCCTCTGAATGCCTTTCTTTTGGTAAAATGCTCTCTCATGAACTTCTCTTCAAGTGTAGAGGAATGTGCTTTTAAAGATATTAAATTAAGGACAGTAAGTGTTCCTTGTTTGCAAAACTGAACAAGGAACTTTACTAGGATCAAAAGTGTGAGTTACAAAGTCTGTTTTCTGACTTTCACTAATCCTTTTTCTTTTCACTGGTGTTTTTCATGAGGACTTAGAGAAATATTACAGTTATCTATGCATCCCACAAAGTCAGTTTATATTTATTCACTTTGCCTCCCTCCATGTCCTTTCTAGCAGAAACAGCACAGTAGCCACAGGGGAGAAAATTAGCCAGGCAGATTCTCCATCTGTCTCTTTTTCTATTTCCCAGGGTTATTTGACTGTGCATATTTTTGTGGGTCTTGGTGGATCATTTTTGAATGATGCAATTTAAAACAAAAGAGCCCAGACCTACATCTTCATCTACAAAACTAACCAGATGGTCTTAACAAGGCTGACCTTGACTGTAGCTTCCTTGGATTGCATGGCAAAATTTGCTTTGTCTGAGGGAAGACACTGCAGGCTCTGACATTTTTTCCTCATGGTGTTTGAATTCCTGTGTCTGTCCCTTAGAGGTAGAATGACAGAATAACCCAAGCTCGAAGGGACCCTTGAGGATCATAAAGTTGGCTCTGCACAGGACAATGCCAAAACCCACACTGTGTGCCTGAAAGTGATATATGAGCACTTCTTGAACTCTGGCAGGCTTGATGCCATGGCCACTTCCTTGGGTAGTCTTTTCCAGAGGCTAAGTGGTCTTGGAGAATGGGCCCTATGGCCTCTGCAGAAGCATCCTGCTGGGATTATTCTTAAAAAGTGGTGGCTAAATACAGTGGAATAGACAGCTTGTGTTTATATACATCACCTTCTTTTACGCAAGGCACAAGGATTAGGAATGTGATTGAAGGAAATGAGCAGATGGAAAAGAGGAGCCCAAGCAGACCCACCACCTTAACCTGCAGAACAGTGAGAGCAGATTATGGTGGGGAATAGAGGCAGCAGGATGGGACACTGGGCATTCTGCAGATCACTCATCATGCAGGTGATCATGTCACAGCAAAAAAAGATAGGAGCATTGTGGGAATCCTGTGCAGATACTGGTCACAAATAAATCAGGAAGAGGTTAAGATCATCTAGATAGAGGAAGACAGAAATCAGCAATATAAAAGACAGAGCGTTTGCAGAAATTTGGAACAGAAAGGTCCAGGTCAGGAAGATGCTGTGGGGGAAGAAGGCAGAGGTCTGAGAGACCATGAGTGTGAAGACAATAAGGGACAGGAGTGAAAAGAGAACCCCGAGTTACAGGGTCTGTAAGGTTGCAGAGCCCTTGTTTGTGGTAGCATTTTTTTCAGTGATGACTCTTATTTACTTCATTATGAATTAGTTTGATGTATTTTCTCTCCACCAATACTACTGTGAGGTTTTGGCTTGGACATGCTTTGCACTGTGTCCCCTCATGGGGCTGTAAGGGAAGCATATGGGGCTCTGATTGGGCTGCTATTTCCTTCTCCCAATTTGTCTTAGTTCAGGAGAGAACTAAGATATTATGCTAGCCAAGAAAACAATCCCTCTCCTTTGAATTTAGAAAAACTTTAATTAGGGAGAAATATATATAAAGAAAAGGATAACAGTTCCTAGCCACAATATATATATATATATATCCAGAAAAGAACCAGACAACAACAGTTTGTAATAAACCCCTCCACCCCCCAAATAACTAGACAAAACGGTCAAAAAGGTCTTTTTTGGGTTACCCGCAAAAGGGGAACTGCAATTATATCCATGGACAGCAGGTGGCGCTGTGGCACCTCCACCGCGGGCCACCCTCTCCCAGGGGTTGCAGTAATATTTACGGACAGCAGGTGGTGATGCCGCGCCCGGCTGGCTGGGCTCCCTCAGGCTGGTGGCAGTTCTCAGGTTGGCTCCCGTGAGAAAGTGGGAAGGCAGAAAGCAGCACCAATCCTGCCTCCGCAGACGCAGGAAACCGGAGCGGTCTCCCACCTCTCTTCCTCACAGCAAGCTTTGTAGTGATTATGATCACTCACAGATGAAAAAGCAGTCGAGTTCGAGAAGAGGAAAAATGAACACAAATTCAGTATCCAGTGGTGCTGGAATCCGAGTGAGTGTGTGTCCCCGTCTTCCTCGCTCCGCCGGGCTGAGCTCCTTGACCTGCACAGAAAAAACAGAAACACCAACCCCCTTTCCCCCTCTCCCCCCTGCTGGGGAAGATCAAAACAAAGACCTGGCCAAGGCTGATAATCTCCGCATATGCATGTCCTCTGTCTCTTTTGTTAAACATCTTTACCGAGTTTGGGCGTTGGCTCCAAGCTGTTTGGAAGGAATTCCACCTAGGTTTGAAACTCTGACATATTATTAAGCCATTGTGTCTGAATCCGATTTATACTAGAACTCACTTTTTTTCACCACAAGTTATATATAATTATTCAAAATTAACTAAAAGGAATGATTGCATTTGGACTCTGAAATGGAATGATTTACAGAAATATTGGAAGAATAAGAAATGTAAGCTTTGACTGAGAAAAGAATATTACTCTCCTGTTGTGGCCTACCTCATGTCAGGGTCCATTAGGCACTGCACCAACAGTGCACCTGCTGGTCTATTGGTTCCACATTTTAAGGTTGCCAATGCCAAAAAACAAACAAACAAAAGTATCAAAAAGAAGCAGCAGCTCAGCGCAAAAGAGACATTACTGTGGTTGTCTGAAGTTCTATCATACCAAAACATGCTAACAATAACATAATTTTTTAAAAATCAACTAATTACTCTTGTTTCACGACTGTTCCTTAGAAGTCCATCTAAACATCTTTGGCAGGAGCACAGCGAGGACTACAACAACTTACAATGAAAATCTAAAACAGAGAGAACTACAACTGTAGCAAGGTTTTTTATTCTTATAAATGAGTGGCTGTACTTCATTTTGTGAATAAATTGAAAGAGGTGTATGAAATAATGCTACAAATTTTTGTGCACACATGTAGAGTAACAGGGCTGATGGAAATGTGACAAGGAAATTAGGAAGGAAAGAGCAACAAAATATATAAAACAATAAATTTCCACTGGATTCTTTTCTTTACATATGTGCTCTGCCTTACTGAGGAAAGAGAATGTCAGGTACCAGTGTTACAGAGATAATGTTTCCAGGCACATTCATATTTGCTGAATATGGCCTGAAATATTGCCATGAATGTTCAACTTAACTTATAACAATGTAAACCAGAAAATTTACAGAAATCTGGCAGAAATGAAAATCTTTACCTGCACTGCCAGCAGGTCAGGAGGGGATTCTACCCCTCTGGCCAGCCCTGGCAGGCACATCTGCAGGGCTGTGCCCAGCTCTGGCTCCTCAGCACAGCAGGGCCAGGGAGCTCCTGCAGCGGGGCCAGCACAGGCTGCGGAGATATCCAAGGGATGAAGCATCTCTGGGAGCAGCAAAGGCTGAGGGAGCTGGGGCTGTTCAGTCTCCAGAGGGGACCCTGAGAGGAAACCTCCCCATGTGTGTCAGTGCCTGCAGGGAGTGGGCAGAGCACAGACCAGGCTCTGCTTGGGGGGCCCAGTGTCATAAGTTCCTGTGGCTAGGTTTTTTGATAAGGGGAAGAGTGGCTTTTGTTAGAAGCTGCTAGTTTTCCCCTATCCTATGGAGTCAACGACAGTCAGGTCTAGGAGGGACTTCCTGCTTTTGATCCACCCCTCTGTGAGAATATTTAAGGAGTTGTTGCGCAGTTAGAAAATTGTAGCCATGGATTAACAACACAGACATCAAGGTCAGTGCAGGAGGAGAAGGAGAACTAGGGACCCCATGGGAGCAGGGA
>JAWWMP010000116.1:18277121-18532732 GCA_035047865.1 Dendrocincla tyrannina
CAGCAGCTGCTCTCCCTGCTCCAGCACATCGGCCAGCACGTGTCCACCAGCAGAATGAGCTCCAGCAACCTGGCCATCTGCCTGGGGCCAACCTTGCTGAGCCCACCCCAGGAGGACCTGCTCCCCTGGAGGCTGTGCTGGCGGCGAGCGAGCAGGTCATGCCGTGTGGAGCGGCCGGCTGCAGCCTGCCCAGCCCGGGCCAGCTGGGCTGCCCACAGGGCCCTGGCAACCCCCGTCTCCAACAAAGGCCAATGGGGAAGCTGCCTGCAAGAGCTGTCCCACACTGTCTCTTCATTCACTGGCACCGTCGTGTTCCTTAGCTTTGAATACCAAGACAGAAAAGCAGTCTGCCTGTGACATGCCTTTCCATCAGACTTTTTCAGAGAGAACATGTGTTCCTGACACCCCTCATGATGGCAACAACTGGGTTGCAATCTCTGGCCTTTTCATCCTTGCCATGGTCACATCTGGCTTGTAGAAACTAAAACTGAATCAAAGCACCCACAGGAGACCAAGTCACTGACAACACTTGGGGATAGCTGATGCTGAGGCTATTCTGTAGAAATGGGCATGAAGTGGTAAGCTTACAAATTTTGTCCTTTTGTCTTCACACAATCAGTCAAGGCAGTCAAGCAGAGACTAATTTGTATATCACAAAACTAGGTAGAAATGAAGGTTCCTAAACTATAAGCTAGGTTTTCCCAGCAGCCACCTGGAGATGTTTCCTAAATATATACTCCATTGATGTAAGTTTAGATGGTGGCAGACACAGATGTTAACATTGGATGCACCTGTGAGAAGTTTTTCCTCCTGGCCTGTTTGCAAAGGTGTTTTGTCACACCCACACATATATCAACTGATCTTGACAAATGAATCACCTCAAGAAACAGAGCTATTGTCAAGCCTGATCTTTTAATTTCGTGCTTTATACTTGTTAGATACTAGAAAAATATGGATGACAGCTGTATATCAGAGCTTTTCAGTTCCACTCTCAGGCTCCTTTCCTGGCAACTATCTGTCGTTCGGGATCCACCTGATTGCTTACCACCTCTCTCTAGATCCCCTTTTGTGTTTGCTCAGACTGTTCCCTTCCACCACTTTCCTTACATTTCTCTTAAGTTCATGCCATTTTACAGATGGTAGTAAAAGTTATTTTGAAGATCCAGAAAGGATTTTTGCCTTCAAGCTCCTCACTTCCAAAGGCACACTGGGGGACACCTGGATGGAACCAAAATGTATCACGTGTTTCTGCTCATCTCCTTTCCAGAAAAAGCCATGCACTAGTTTCAGGAATTTGCTAAAACTGGCTTCTCTCCCTTACTATCAAAGGCACTTTGACAAAGTTAGACATTTCCCTAGTCAGGCTGCTTTTGTCCAGAGTTTGTCTTGTAAGTGGAATTTCAAATTATAATGGGGTTTCCATCCTGTCCCATTTCAGCTCTCAGCTCAGTTGCTGTCATGCCATATCTGGCTATACTTGGGCATCTATGGATTTGTACTGGAAATTGCAGAGGACTCTGAAGGGGTTGAATAAAACCTTCATGCCTGATCAGTTTTCTTTTTTTTTTCTTTTAAAGAAGCATAACAGTTGGTGAACAGTGAAATTATTGCCTGAGATTGCTGTGGATTGCATACAAGAATCAGTGCCTGAACTGTGATATGCTTTCTCTGTCCCATTACCCACTTTTTGGGAAAAGCTGTGAGTCTGATAAACCACGGTCATTCTTCTGGGGTTGATGGCTTTGTGTCACTGCTCTAGATTCACAGGGACACTGCACATGAAAGTTTAATGATTGCATAAATTCCAGGTGCTGTCTCACTCCTGCTGCAGAACCCATCAAAGAAATTTATCTCAATGCTCTACTGCCTCCCTAGGCATGCTGCAGGCTTTTCCATACCGCTTTTTTCCCCACCTCTTTTAATGCTTCATTTAAATCACTGCTCATGGCCACAGCTGAGAGAGGTCAGGCATCCAAGCACATGTAGCAAATGTGATTTGTTATTAAAGAGCACCATAGCTTCTCACTTAGTGGGAGCATGTCATGGCACTAAAAGGTTCTGATGAAGGCACCCAATGCCAGGCTGCAGAAAACCTGCCTGGGCACAGGTGAGCAGGAGCTACGTAGCTCTTCCTGTCCCCTTGTTGCCTGGCCACCATCATTTAAACAGCATGCTTAAAAGGCATCAGCCAAGGAGATGAGCACCTGCTTAGTCACTTCGGGTGGAAAATGTACTGAAGTCTAATTTAAGCAAAATCCTGTGGGCAAATTCCCCTGTTTCATGGTTGATATTTAGGTTAGTGTGTGCAGCATCCATGCTGCTCTTCAGGTACTAATTCCTACCATACAAATATTTTTATCCCAGGCCTTGTTTGATCATTCTGCCAGATCTGACTGACCACTCTATCCCTGGGTTGAAGACTCAGCTCTAGTGCAGAACATAGCAGGAGGCTCCCTGTTTCAGCACTTACTCTAGAAAACAGAGCTGCACTAGACTTGCCTTAGGTTACAAGATCAGACCTGGCACTTGCAAAAACATCAGTGGCTTGTCTGGCCTTTCAGCAAAACCAAAGCACTTGCTGGTCCATCCTGCTCCCTGTCTTGCCCGTTGTGGCCAACACCTGAGGAGAGGAGCACCCTGATGAACATACCCACCCCAGAGGAGTCCTTCTGGGGTCCCCAGTGACATGTGTAGATGGATCAAATGGGGAAAATTAGCATCTAAGACTGCAATGCAGCCCCCACTGTACAGGAAGGCTTTGAAGAGCCCTGGCTGTAGTTGGAAGGGCAGGAGCAAGAATGTAGTTGTGGTTAAAGGACAACCCACACTCAACTTCTGGAGTCAGAGGACAGGTTTTCTTCACAAAGAAAACTCTGCTTGCAAACTCAGCAGCAACAGTGAGTTAGTTGTTGAAAACTTCGTGAAAAAAAGGGATTGCACAAGGTGCTGCAGCACAGAGGGAAGAGCAGAATAAATGCACATGGGAATGGTGAACAGACCTAGGAAGCAGAATTTCTTCCCAAGGTCAGGATGTCCTGGAGCATGACAGGTGGGAGCTGGGTGACAGCAGAACAAGCTCTGATCTGCTCCGCCTGTAATGACTGCTGCTTACAGCTCTAGAGGCCTTGGAGCACCGGGAACATGTTTCCTCTGCTTTGGGATCACAGTTCTGGTAAAACCCAGAATTGCCATTAGTTTGTTTCTTAGGATCATCTAGGACCATGTTGTTTGGGAGAGTGGAACTGGGCAGTACAATGCCACCTCTTTCTCTTCAAGGGAGGGACATGTAAAAATGTCTTGAAAGTGTGCCCAAATACTATATTGAAGGGAAACTGCAGATAACAGAAATGAAAATCACAGAAACAGGGAGAGCAGATGAGAATTTTATGGACAAGTCCCATTTCTATGACAGAAAAATGCATCAAAAATTACCATTTGTGCCAGAGTTTCTAATATTTGATTTGCTGTGAAAGAAGGCAAAGTAACTGCCACCTTTAAGAAATAACAATAATAAAAAATCCCACTATGCCTTTCAGTTTACAAAAAAATTTAATAGCTTTTACATAACGTCCAGATTTGGCCCATTCAAGCAGCCTTTGTTTAGGTGAGGGAAGGTAGCCAGGCACAAACTGTGCTCACCGAATTGATGAAGTGTATAAAAAGCTCATGAGACAATTTCACTCCTAATTGATTGCAAAAAGCCTCTGTGACGTGTGTCACTATCCTCCTTGAGGAGAGTTTGACCCATGGGGAATGTGAAACAGCAAAACTTGTAGTCCCTTGAAAAATCAGTTTGCTTGGGATAGCACAAAATCCTCATCACTCCCTATATGCTGCTCTCCCTCCTTGACTTTTTGCCTCTGAAGTGCTTTGTAAGAGGGGACTGGAAGAAGAGCATAGCATCTGAAATGTAACTGAATGACTCATAGGTTATGGAGCAAAAGGCTTTTCTCCCATTCTGCCTAGATAACAATCTTAAAGGACTTTCACCAAATTCTTGCTGGTTGTTACAGGGCAACTGCTATGATCTCAGCATGCAGCTGCGACTTCAGCATCCCTCTTGACTGGAGTGGATCTTGGGCATTCCTTGAGAAATATGGCAATAGAGCCATCATCAACAGTGGCTGTGCATTCCTCTGTGTCTGACCTGTGTCCTTTTTCATCCTGGGTTTTGTAGAACTTACTTTAAAACTTCCGCTGGATAATTTTCCCATTGATTTGCTATGACGTGAAAGGGAATTGGCAGCATTTTCCCATTGGTACTGGTAAGAGTCTTCACCATTCTCCCAGGAAGTTCTCACCAGCTGTGACACTGCTAAACAGTACCAAGGGTTGAAGTAGGTTTTTCTTTTCCCCTCAGCACTCTGTTTTTCTCTCTTCCCTGGCTTAGGATGGTGTTGATGGCACATCACTGCCCAGTGCTCCTACACACTTGCAAACTGCACAAGAACAGCTGCATGTGCCAGACCTGCCTATTGCCATCTCAAAGAGAGTGACAGGAATGAGATGGGGAAGGAGTGAAGGAGTGTTTGTGCATTGTGCTCAGCCTTGCAGGACCTCAGACATATGTACTTTTTTCTTTTTAAGTGCTGAGATCAGTGTTGAGAGAGGTCAGCTGAAACAAAGACAGAAAACCAGCATATTTGAAATCTCTGTACTGCATTTGTCAAAGGCTTTGAAGCAGAAGGGAAAGAAAAAAATTATGGGGAAGGATTGATCTTTTCTGTCTTGCTTTTTAATCTCTCCTGTTTTTCTTTTATTTTGATTTTGTCCCTGCTTGGTATAGCAATTGTTGTTATCATGCCCACAGAAGCATGTTTTGGACAGAAGCCCTGCACAGCTCATATTGAATTACCAGGGTATAATGTGGCTAAAACAAGCCAGTTTACAAAGGTAGGGCACAATAAGGTCATGATGCACTTCATCAGGAAGTTTCTGATGTATCATGGTCCTATTCAGGCTCAGAAAAAAGTTTGCTGCAGTAGTCCCAAACATTGGTACTCATTGCCAGAGCTTCAAAGAGTCTGCAGAAGTGTGATATCCAAGACCACCTTGCCATCAACCAGTTCTCCTTCAGGAGTTAGGCACGCAAAACACACTCTCTTTGCAAGTGCACGTACCTCATGTGCAAGTCAAGTCTCATTCTCCAAGTCTAGAGAACTTTCCAACATTGCACCATACAACACGGACTCTGTGCTAAACAAGATGAGAGGCTGTGTCACACACCTATGTCTCAAAAAAAGCTTCTGCTCACCTTGAAAGTAAAGGAAAATAATGGACATACTGATGTTTTTCCTAGTGTTGTAACCATGTGACATAGAAAGGGACAGATTCTGCTAGATAAACTGATCTTATTTTTAAAGTTTTCTGATCGTCAAGTGGTCAGGAACACCAAGGCAGCTTCAGCAATGCTCTGAGATTGTGATGGTCACTATAGCCCACTCCAGTGATAGGTATTGGTTTTTTTCACTGACAGGATTTACCATCCCCAGCTTCCAGAGATCTGCTTGGTTCTCCCTGCAGAGTTCCCACCAGGCAGCTGTCCTCAAAACCAGTTCCAAAGCATCAGCTTTCAGAGTTGACTTCGTGAAGAAAATCAGGCTGTGCAAACAAGTGTTTGCCAGGCAATCTTAACATATTGAGAATAAGTGTGGAATAACAGATCTCTCTAGAACTGTTGCACTTTATTTCACTTCTAAGGAAGCCTTTTGGGCTTTAAAACTTGTAAGTAACAACTTTGGAAATCCTATCTTTTGCTGCTGCTGTGCTGGGGCAGGATTTTAAAGCTTGGTTCCAAGCATCAAAGGGGCCAGAACTCTCATTTCACTGCAATATAACCACATACGTACTATCTTTCTTCCAGATTTTACATTTAGCTGCCTTTGTTGTCAGCCTATGCTAGGTGGGCTGCCTGCAGAAGACTACATTTGAAGTAAATGCTGCCTTTCTGATGGAACAGTGAGGTGTTCTGTCCCAGCTCTGGTGCTCAAGCTGTCTCAGCCTGGCGTGAATGAGAGATGACATCAAGTGTCATCTTGGGAGCTGGTTAGGGAACACATGAAAGTATTTCTTGGAATTCTGTTCTGCATTGGTTTTTTGGAAATATGTGCCTACTCTAAAATAACTTTATGTTCGGCTGCCCTGTTCTGAAATACTTGCAGCAGTTACTACATCATTAAAGCTAGAAGCTGATAGAGCTTTCAAGTAATTACTAGTGACAAGTCTAAATAGATAAAATAGAATTTGGTTTTCAATACTGAATGCTTTCTTTCAAGAGGATTGTTAAGCAGCTCTTTTATAGCTTTCTCATCTGAGCTGTAGAAAATTTTTTACTTTAAGGTTGATTATTCAGTTGGAAAGCAAAGTCCCAGTTAGTGTGTAGCTAATGTTTAATTCAAGATGTGCTTTATATTCAAAGGTATTAGCCTGGGAGGTATGCACTGCCTGAGGAAAGGAGAGTGATGTAACCACTGATGGATGCAAGGGGGAGAAAGTCGATGAACAGCACAAAAGAATGAATCATACAAGCATGCCTCATTGTTCAAGACTGCTCATTTCTCAGGCAATTGTAGTAGTATAACTGCAAGAGTGTCTCATAAGAGGGCAGGTACGACACACAGCGCGGAACTGGAGCGTGATTCAGGGATTGAAGGGAATGGTAGTTCCTGCTGAAGGCTCTTCCTGTAATGTACTGCTAGCATTTTAAGAAATGCCTTCCTTAGAAGTGTTCTTGCTGTAAACTCTGAGCTCTGTGAGCCGAGTTGGGCAACTTTGTTAATTTATGTCCTTTACACGAAAATGCTTTTAATTCTTTTCCTTAAGGAAAAAAAGGTGGCACCATTTAGCAAACAATGCGTACCACATCTTACAGCAGGACTTAGCAGCTTTATATTGGGGAAAAGAGTAAGTGTTTGATAGGAAATAATAGAGTTTAATTGTGCGGTCTGGGTTGTGCTTGTGTGATGAGTAATATGGAACTCCTTAATATGATCTCTGAGACAAGTCAGTACATCCCAGACTGAAACAAGCACTGGGTGCTGCTGTGGGATCTGAAGGGCAACAGTTTTTGGGAGGAAGTTCAGCCATGAAACTCCCCTCAGCTGTGCAGGCCTATTGATGAGATTTTCCCAGGCATCCCCTTTCAGCTCATCTCCATTTTTCTTTTAACTTTCTCTTCATGACTCTGCAACTAGTTTGTAGCAGTGTGTGTGTCAGCGTGACACACTGAGCCCCAAAAGAGCTGTAAAGTTCACAGAAGGAAGAGAAGGAAGGGGAGTACAAAGTCTTATTTTCTCTCCCAGGGGAGTCTCCTTGCAGACTGTGAAACAGAGAATTTGGCAGAAGAGTAAAAACAGCCAGAGAAATCACTTACTGTCTGGCTTCATTGTTGATGTGGAACTTGAGTTTTATAAAGCTTTCACTCTCCACAGTATGTCCTGCCAGAAGGTTGTGAGATGGATGGGACCCACAAAATGTTATACTTGTCTGTCTCAGGGGGAAATACTGAACTGTTTCCCAACAAATATTGACTATTTCATGGTTGCAACTTGTCAAGTGGACTACAGCATCATATCAGAGTTATGAAAGGGAAGGTGAGAAGAAAGCTCTAGCCAACTTCTGTCTCTCCTGACCTTGTGCATGAATTAAACAAGGGGTACAAAATGACCCCAAGGATCCTAGCAGTGTTGCAGGACATGTGCTGATGCAAAAAGTACTGATGTTCCTCAGGAGACCAGTCACACTACTCATCTGCCCTTGTGTAGACTTTAAACAGGCTTTACTGGGGTCTAAATAAATCCAAACAAGAAGCACAGAGAACGTCTTTTCCTCACACTCATTAAACTTTCAAGATGTATTGAAATACAAAATTACACATTCCAAGAATCCTGGGCAGAGAAATGGTGTCTGTGTTAATACAGTAATGAAGCAAACCTATAAGGTTTGCTGCATTCGTAGCTTTGAGAATCCAGTCTGGTTCATGCTTGGTATATGGGGAAGAAAATAGAGAGCTTTATTTGTTTTATCAATAAATGAAATGGTTTTGGGTGGGAATTATTTGTGCTTGGACTAGATCAAGGAGGGAATATCTTTAATCTTGTAGAAATTAATGAGTAAAATTTGCTAATGATGTTCTTACAGTATGTTGCAGGGACTTGCTGGAAGCAACTCAGAATCAAATAGGCATCTTTAATATGTCCGTTTCCCCGTTTGCCCCAGTCCATCACCTCAGAATTAGCACCAGTGAAGTGGGGATTTGTAAAACTTTTTACACTGTTAATGCTGGAAAAAAAAAAAAAGAAAAAAGTGTTTTTCTGATTATTGTACTTCAGCTGAGAAAAAGTGAATAATTCAGAGTTTGGTTTCTCTCTTTCCTCATTCCTCCTTTCTCACCCACCTTTATTCACCTAGCTTCCCTAATTCCCCTGCTGAGATATGTGTATTTCTATACACACATGCAGTGTGCATCATGCATTTTTGTCCAAAGGAAGTTGTTCCTTGGTCCCCTCAGATAATCTTTGAAAGAAGGCTGTGGGTTAGCCTTGGGATAAGTGGTACAGGGCACGCAGTTCCTGGACCATTGGGGATCTGCACCCTTCTACTGTAGTAGATCTGGACTTGGGGACAGACCAGACACTGGTGCTGACCATGGCAAGGCACGTAAGCTTTTCAAAAGGATGTACAGTGACTAGTTGTCTGGTGGTAGAAGCAAGGCTCTGAAAAAAGGAGAGGATCTCTGTAATCCTTCACTTCAGTCCTCGGCCATGACATCAACTGCTCCAGTCCTAATCTGGGTTTCCTGAGATGTTTCTCAGTTTCTGTCTTCTCTTTCTGATCTTTTCTTTCTTTTTCTTGAATAGTTTCTTTGAATTCCAGTTGGAGGGATTATTGTGGGAAGGACAATATATTGAAAATTAATATTTGGTGGCTGGGACTTTCTATTGTCTTGGAATTTTTTTAACATTCTCTCAAGTAATTGCATCATTCAAATCCTGAAGGACTGCTCCACCTCTGGTAAGACAATTAAGTGCACATATCTCCAAACTGCCTTTCTGCTAAAGAATAAACTTTAACCCATTCTGTCCATTGATAAGTTGCCTATATAAAGATGGAGAAAGGAAGGGGTGCACAGCAAGCTTACAGGAATAGCATAAAATCTTCTCAGGTGCTCCATACAGTGAGCAGGGTGTCAGTTTTCTTCTTTCCTCTCACAGTAGTAGCACTCTGGCCATTTCACTCTGAGTAGTGTGGTGAAATAGAGTAGGAGTGGGAAACTGCTTAATTTAACTGTACCGAGTGGGACCTCTTCAGAGATTCATCTATTTAATATGCAAAAAACATCCAGAGGGCATTAGGATTATGTAGACACTTCCATCTGTGCATATTCAGCTTCAGATATCCTACAGAAGTCAGTTTTTTAAAGGTTCCAAGTCTTTTCCTTTCTGCAAAATGAGCTACATAAAGATGTCTCTATCTGCACCCCAAAGTCACAGTGGGGAGCACAGACCACCATAGCACATCACTCAACCTGTGCATTTTTTAATCCAGAGGCTGATTTTTAACACAGACGTGTTAAAATCTTGTGTGAAATGCCTGGGAGTTATTGTGCCTTTTTATTAAAAAAGGTAAACAAATACTGAAAGATGTAAGTGAGGTAGCACCATGAAAGACTATTTAATAACAAGGTTTGTGAGGTTGTAATTCCTGTGGTAGCACCTGGCTTCTGCTTGCTATAGGCGGGTAATTATAGAATCCACAAGGCTCCCAGCACTGGAGCAGAGGGACACAGCCTGGCCTCTTTCTGTTGGACTTTTCCTCTGCCTCAGCCTTCACTTCCCCTCCTCCCTGGAAGATAAAGAAGCAAATCCCAATTTAGTCATCAAGGTCTGAGACACGCAGTGAATAATTCAATTCCTCATCTTCACGTATGGACTCAGCTGTATAAACAAACTCAGCTGTTTCTGCAAAGTGCACAAATATATTTCCTGATGATTTTTAGGCATGGGATATATTGCTGTAATTGAAAGACATGAGATGTAAAGAGAGAGGGGTCAGAAATTCCTTGCTGGTGAAGCAGCAAGGTGAAAAAACAGTGAGCTCTGGCTGCCAGACCTGGGACTAGGGCACCATGAGACACCCAACCAACTGATCAGTTAATCATGGCAGGAGGAATTCTGAGCTATGTGGCTCAGAGTCTTGTATGGGACTGCGGGGAATGGTGAAATATGCCTTCTACTGTTCCCCTTATCTCTCTGTTCAATATATCTGCTTTGCAAAAGCCACCATACCCCAAAAGGTACAAAATTAACCATGTTTGTGGCACAAAGACACAGCTCCAGGAGCCTGATAGCCGTGATAGCCATGAAGAGGTTTCAGTATGTGTGTGAGTGTTGCTCCGTTCCTGAGTCATTCCAAGCTGCAAAGTGGGTCAAGATGATCCTTATTTCCATTAAAGAAGATGAGACGTCATATGCAGAGGCTGGCTAATCAGCAATAGCAGTCATGGTGTAACTTGACAGGCTGTTGGCTTATTCACTTTGAAAGTGGGGAACTCCAGAAATACCTTGGCACTTCCCCTTGCCTCAGGGAGGGGGTTTTTGGTAGGAACGCTCTGCTGGTGGAGTTCAGTCCATTCCTGTCTGCAGTATTGTCTGGGATATGCACACACATGAATTTGGGCCCCTGATGACCCTTTTCTCTATTCACTGTGATTCATCTGTTATACACCGATATTTGTGTCCTGATCCTGGGTACATTTACCAGACAGTAAGTACTGTGAAGCATCTGCCAACTCCTGACAGGAAAACTACAGTATTAATGGAGAGCACCATCCTGTGTGAAATCATAAGTGAGCTGGAAGGAATGACCATCCCATGGGTATCAGTCAAGCCGTGGAATTAAAATTTACACAGGCTAAGTACACATCTGCAGGTTCTGCTGGAGTTAACCTGCCAGTTCTTGTGGGTTTTAAATCTAATCTTTATTCTGGATGCTGGGAGATTTCTTCTTGACTTGAATTCTGGAGAACAATGTAACCAGAAAGATGAGCCAAAGTTCTGGTACAAAAGGGAGATGGTGTCTCCCTCTATTTTATTTTAAGAAGTAGTTGATTCTAAGCAGCAGCCTACCCCACGGGTCTTGCTGCATGGGTTTAAAAAAAAAAAATTATGTGAATGCATAATCAAAATAGGGAACAGTGTGATTTTCAGGTTGGGTTAGTTGTCTCCTTTCCTGACTTGGGTCTTCCTTGTGCCATCTTTTATTGCTTGTTACAAAACATGTCAACTCATTGCCTGGCAAACACCAAGAGATGAGCTGTGTGCCACAGCTTTAGCCGACAAGATAGAAAGGTTCAATTAAAAGAGTCTATTTGTAGTGTACAAACATGCAAGAACAAATTTCTAAGTAGTAATAAATTAAAAGTCCCATCAGTCACACTCGGAAATAAATCCCATGCCTAGATAATGCAGTAGCAGAGAGGTACAGTATGATGATGGAGGTTTATCTGCAGGAGATCTGCGTGTCAAATTGCCTGAGTCAGTGAGCCCCAGACTGGATGTGTCATGACTGCTGGTGGGACGGTGCTGTCAGACAGTCACAGCTCAGAGCCGATTCCTCTGCCCATGTCATTTCTGTGGGGCAGATGTGTCCCATGACCTCTTTGCAGCTGTGCTGGCCCCATCACGTACAGCCTGGCTACACCCTGCTGTAGGGTTCGTGTGCTCCATTGCTTGTCCCCCCAAGCCCTTCAATGACCAGCAATAGGAAATATCTGGGAGCATCTCACCCATGCTTCCCTGCAGGAACTGGGGAAATCCAAAACATGGAGTTGGCAGCAGCCAGCCCCTTGAGGCCCTTGTCACCAGCCCCACAAGTACCACCTGTGAGTGTGTCAGGGTGTCTCCCTGAGGTAGCGGTTAGTATTTTCCACAATATTTTCCTGCTCACTGCACTTCAGCAGGGAATCCTTTGTGTCTGGCTGAAAAGCGCTCAGAGGACAAGTTCTCTGAAGGTGCAAAGTCGGAGTTACCAGTTGATGCTGATAACCTCCTGGTTAATGTCCCAGGAGGTAAACGTCTGGGACAGGTACACACTTGAAATCTCCTGTGCTTAATTAAATTACTCTGAGCTTTGGGGCCAAGAAACTGGGTTGGCTCTCTCCTGGGAAGCGTTTCACATTAGTGTCCTGTAGTCACTCTGGAAATAAAACTAGGTGTTTGCACAAGGCTGAGGTCATGGGTGCATGAATGGGTTAACCCACAGCAGCTCAAGTTGTTCCAGTTTCCACAAAGCTGTGAATAAACGATTCAATTGCAAGGAGCCATTAAGCCCACCCAGCAAAAACAGATTTGTTCCTGGCCTCCTTGTGGACCATTTTCTCACATGATGAAACACCTAGATTTTTGATACACAGCCTGCTTCTTTTTCACACCTCTCAGTGAAGGATCTACTTACTGGGCCACTCCTGCTGCCGTGCACTTTGCTCCAAGGCTTTACCTCAAGTTCAGTGTTGCCTTTGTTGCTTATGGTGCACATAGAGGTAAAAGCCACCCACCTAGCTGAAAGGCAAATGTAATCTGGTGTTACATGTTCATTGCAAAAAATAAGACAGTCATGATGCCTGGCATTTTCCTCAGAAATAAATGTGTCTTCTCCTCCCTCCTTAAATTGAGGGAAGACATATGTATATGTAAGTGTATCAGGAGAGATAACAGATGAAAGAGGGGTCTTGCATCATTGCTGGGTCTTCCTTGGACAAAGTCTTCCTTCTCTTTATGACTTGGGTTAACAGGAAAACAAAGCAACCTGATAGTCATTCACTTTCTCTTGGACCCTTCTCATATTCTGTGGGCCAAGTGTGTCCCTTCTTGCCTCAGTTTCCCCACTCATCACAGGCTTTACTGCCAGCATGGGAAGGGATGGCTAAGCCACCCTACGCTGCATGCAGCCTCTCCCCACATCCTTTGGTGCAGGCTCCCATCCCTGGGTCTCCCAGCCCTGCTTCTTCCTGGTGCCTTGCAGGTATATGCTAACAGCAATGGCAAAATTCTTGGTCCAACCCCAAGCACTATTTCCCAAATAATTACTTAATACCATATCAGCATTTCGCAGCCCTCATTTTCCTGATTAAAGGACAACTAATTAAAGGAACAGGCACAGCATAGATTTGTTGCCAAACAGGTAAAATAATAAACAGCAATGGCATTTGGGTTCATTAATCTACTGTGTTTCTCTTTTTTCCCCTGAAACTAGATGGATTTGACAAGAAAGCCTGCAAGCACCTGAAGAGGAGGGAATTATGTGGAAACAGGGAAGCCATTCAAAGCATGTGGAATACTCACTCTGTAGAGGAAGCTACATTGAACAAAGAAGGTCCAGTAGCATCCCTCTCAAGTGGCTCTTGAAGATGCTCAGCCCTGGCCCAGAAACAGTGGTAGCTGGCAAATGCAGCTCTTGCCTTCCCCTGTCCTCTGCCTGCCCCTCTGGCAAAAGAGCTACTTTTTATCCCTAGAGCCAGCAGAGAACACAGGTGGATGGAAATTGCCAAGAGACACTGGTGTGTGGGCTGTGCTGTGAGCCTTTCCCACACTGTGGGCTGGCTGGAGCCAGTGACCCATTTGGCGGGGGCTCCGAGTGCAAGCTAGCTGGGGCAGGCAGGGGAGAAATCTTTTGCCACACAGGGTGCTGTCCTGCATTTTTTTCCCCTTCCCTCATCCGAGCTGTCATCACGTTTCTCTGTGAAAGAGGAACATTTTGTTGTAAACAGGATTTCCCTTCCTCCCCCACTAGCAGGCAGATTTGTTGGGTCTTTTTCGAGGGTTCCTGTGCCACATTTGTTCCCTTTGGAGATATTCATCCTTGGGTCACATTCCCTCTTCTGCCACATCATCTGTGAAAAGTGGGATTTCTGATTTCTTCATGAGGCTGAAGATTCCTTTCTGAAGGATTATAATCTCCGTCTAGGGAGCCCAGAGTTGTTCCTGCCCACCTAAACCCATCTGTCTGAATCATTGCTGTGGAAGCATGGAAAGTGTCAAGACTCAGAGACTGAACTCCAGAGTCAGAGGAGTGTCATGTCTGGGTAGGTCAGAGAGACCCAAAATGAGCTTACTGATTCATTTGAATGGCAAATTTTTAGTATGAGAATAATGTCAGTTCATCTGTGTTCAAGGAGGGAGTCATTTCAGGGATCTTCAACCAACCTTCACCCCAAGTGGTCTATCCCAGGACTTCCACAGCCCAACATGACATGTCACATTTATGCTTGCCATGTCCTTCTGACTTGATAGGTATTTAAGCAGTCTATTCAAGGTAGAGCTGTTCCTGTGAAAGAAAACTATTTTGAACTCTTTCCCTGTTTCTGGTGATAACCTCCTTTTTGGGCAGGATACTGCTTTCAGGCTTTGCTGCCCATCCTATTATAAGGAAAATAACTCTTGTTTCAGGGAGAAAAAGAGAAACATATGGAGTCCTGTTCCCCTAGAATAGAAAAGACTGCCAATACTGATGGAGTCAGGTCATCCCTCTAGTTGCATGGTGTGTTTGTAAGGACAGGCAGTACATATATAGCGAGTGAGCATTCGCTGCCTTTCACACAAATCTCAGACTTATCTGTTACACACACAAAGCAGCGTGGGTAGGACATGTTTTTCCATAGAACTTTAGCGGGAGGGCTGTTAGGAGGTCATTTTGTTCCTAAGAAAGTTGCCCAACACCTGCAGTGCTATCAGAAAGGTGCTGTGAGTATCTTCTCATGCAGAGGGAAGAAGACACATACTGTAAGTACAATCAGGAAAAGCATAAATTAGAGAAGTATAGCTGTTTGGAGAAGGAAGTCAGATGGATTTTATTACATGGATCACAAGATAGAAGAGGTGGGTCTTAAACAAAACAGCTGGGAGAAGATCAATGCTAAAAGAGGATGGCTGGTTGCTGCTGTTTCTGTTTCACTCTTCTTGAGGTTCAAAGGTCTCCTCCATGCTTCACTGGAGAAAATGTTCCTGGTTGTAGACTTTAGAGCAGGAGTCCTATTTATCAGGTTTGGCTTTTAGTGGAGGAGTTGGACCTTAGGGTGGAGTACAAAATAATAGTCTACCTTATTTTATAGACCATGACTAGGATATCTTCTCTTTTCTTCTGCTATTGTAAAGGGAAATTAAGTTACTTAAAGCCCAAAAAAGTGTTAACTTACCTCTATGATAATAAAGGGTTGTGGGGTGACAGAAAGAAAATGGTTATTACCATCAAACAAAGCTTTTAATGGTAACTTTGGGATCTACATATATGGACTAACAGAGCACTCTTGTGACCCTCTCTGGCTGACTAACAGTGACCAGAACTCAGTCAGAGCTTGAGCTTATATTTTGCAGGGGATCAGAGAAGGTCATGACAGCTTATAGTAATGCTCCTCTCTAGTCTTGAAGTGTTGTCTCACAGTTGTTAATTACTAGATGATCTTGGTAAAAACTAAAAACATTGTGTCATTTTCAAGCCCTCCAAAAAAGAGAACAAAGGAACATAGAACTTGTGAAACAATGAACAAAACAGTTGAGAAGACACCTCTAACATGCTTGTAGTCTCCTTTCACTGATGTGGACAAATAGAAATGTGGACAAAAGAAAGTGTGAAAACACAGAAATGTGTACTAACATTAGTCTTCTCTTGGATTTTTTCAAGTATACCATATTCCTAGGAAGGAGGTAGAAAACCTTCAAAGAAAGCATCTTGACTGACACTAATGAAGCCCTTAAAACAAAATTATCAAGATCCATAGTTATTGTTAAGACAGGTGAAAGAGTTAAAAATTCACGTCAACACCAGGTGTGCCAAACATGGCCAATCAAGGGTTTTCTGGAGTACTAAGCCTTGCCTATTTGCCTCTGATCCTTTGGGTTATTCTGTGCAATGCATTAATACATTTCTTTGAGGAGACAGATGTATGTGACCTCCACTTTTTAAAAAATTGAAGGGAGGACCTATCCAGGAGACAAGAAAGTGATCCCTCTCTACGGGTTATCCTCAATAGGTCAAGGACCCTACAAATCATCTGAGAACTGGTAAGCTCTCATGTTTGAACTGGTTTCTGGTTTTTTGGTATTTCAGGTGGTGACTTGTGCCAAAGCAAAGCCTGACTGACCAGGATGCTGCTGCCACTGCACAAAGCAGTGCTATATGGCCATGTGAGCAATGTGCTTGCTGTAATTATAGTTTAGGGACCAGAAAGACACATTCCCATGTATATTCACACAGTCCATGCTTGCTTGTTAAACACAGCAGTTTTTCAGGGAAGATTGTTTCAGTGGTTGTTTTTTGCCAACTCTGAAGTGCTTGAGTTATTCAGTAGTAAATAATTTAAATGAGCAGTAACACAGATATCAGAAATCTAAAGTCAAGGGAAGGCCAAGAAAAAGAAGCTGTAAATTTTAATCACCTGTCCCTGGAAATGTGAAATGCTAGGGATAGATACAAAGCCATCTACTGAAACCTTAGTTTACTCCAAGGAAAATTTTTTAAGATTTTGTGGACTTCAGTACATATGAACAAGAAGATGAAAATGTGTTTTGCTTCAGTATGCAGTGCTTACTGCTCTGTGCAGAGACAGATTCTTCAAGAAGACGGCAGAAAACTGACCAAATCGACATAATTATTATTTCCCGAAGCTTTTTTTTTTTTCTTTCTTTAATAATGTTCTTTTCAAATACTGGTGTCGTTGAGTCATGCTCAGGTGCAAATCACGGCTGTTCAGGGGCTGCAGTGACTAAATTTTTAACAAACACTGTCACCTTCTGGGCACGCCGCAGCAGTGCAGCTTCCAACCATTATTGTTTCAAGTAAGGACGTTCTTCCCTGCCGGGGAGAGCCATTGGGTCGCCTGGCTTGAAAACTTTTCTGATGTTTTAACAAACCTAGATCTATTGGCTCCGTAAGTCCAGCAAAAACTGGACCTTTGCGTCTTTTGGGTGAACTTAGTAATGAAGGATTGTGTTTTCGTTTATATTTTCATGCTTAGAAATCCTGCCTGTATGCGATTTGCACAAAATTCTACTTTTTATCACTTTTCCATACATTTTGCTACTTAAAAATATATGCCATATGTAGTGCCCAGGATGCTGAGCCAACAACTGGTCCTATAGCCTGCCTTGGTCATGATTCCTGAGCAGGGAGAGCTCTTGTCTCACCCCCACTGGACCTATTGGAGCTGCTTGGGAGGCTAACCTTCTGCTATGGAACACCTACCCCCAGATCAGCCACTGCCACCCATGGTAAGCCTTGGCCACTGGTCACAGGTGGTTGAAAAACCCACTGAAATTCAGTTGTTTTAAGTCTTCTCCCTCTTCTAGGCTAGAATTTGGGCTTTAGCAACTAGGGCTGCAAGACTGAGATGGAGGGATTAGGTATTCCTTTATAAATCTCCTGGAGGCTTCCAGTCCTCTTGGAGACATCAGGTTTTTCAGTCAATGGTTGATGAACCAGAAGTATATTGGCACTTTGAGCACTCTTTCCATGAAGCAGAGCTGTTTGGGATCTGTGGCTCTGCAACCATTACCATTTTATAAATAAGTCTTTATGTTGTGGTTGATTTCCCCAGCTTTATATTGCAGTTTACTCTGGACTGGTCTAAGGCCAAGCCAAAATGATGGTGGTAGGAACAGCTGTCCTTTTCTTGGCCTAAAGGAGTTGCTGAATGCTCTTTAGTTTAGTAATATTCACAATAATAGTTTGGTGTTCAATAGATGGACCTATAAAACCTGGCTGACCAAGGAAGATTTTGCTGGGAATCCTGGAACAAGTGAATTCCAGGGTACTCTCTCTGATACCTATTTTTGAATAGGAATAGCCTAGAGCTGCTGAGAGCTACAGAGAGGAAAAGAAAGGAAAAGCAGGGTGAGAGCTTCAGGGCAATGGTGTGACAGCACATGTGGATTTGTCTTTCATTCATTTGATTCTTGGTTTGCCAAACATCAGACCTTCACACTTGCTTAGATACAACAGTGTGTGCTTGCAGAGAGACAGCATTTGCAAATCTAATTTTATCCTTCTAATTGAAAAACTACCGCAGTGTTTTCAGTTTAGGCTGACTACTGTCTCCAGCAGGGACAAGACAGTGCAGCAAGACTCTGGTGAGGACTCCTGCAGGTCTGGCAGCCCCCTTGACTCTGTGCTGCTCCAGGTACTCAGTCTCTGCCTTTTCTCAGTGTGCTCTTCCTTGTGAAAGTATTTTGTGTGACTGCGTTCCTGTGGTGCCTGGTGTTTACCAGCAGCTACTCCACAATGGTCCAGGCAGAAAGGATTGGATCTTCTGTATCAGCATTGTCTTTCAGGAAACAGTGACTCTGGCAAGGGTATTGAGCCTATTTCAGGGATTATTTTTTCTCTCTTTCCCATCAATACTTTATTTAAGTAATAGCTATTTTGGAAAGATATGTAGAAGGCTTTCCTGGTTTTATAAGGATAAAAACTGAAAGCCAGTTTTAGAGCATTTAAGAGCCTCATTTTCCATGACTGTATGAAGCCTCAAAAGATTATTCAAACTCACAGGCTCCTCCTCTTTAGAAACACCAGAAACAATTCCTAGCCCAAACCAGAACTTCACAGAGAAGTTGCGTATGTATTTTTCCTTCTTATCCTCACAAAGGTTGTTTTACCTGACCTAAGAGCTCGGTTCAAGCAGCAACCCCACTATGTGGGGCTCCCTCCAGGTGTGATCACCCAGCATCAAGTTGATTATGTTTGGCAACTCAAAGGGCTATAAACCCACTCCAGGAGTGGAAGAAGTGTGATGGACAGCAAAACTGCCAGATTTGGGGGTTGGCATCTGTGAGCCTTGAGGAGCTATTTTATATACGTGTTTTGGATCTGAGTAAGTGAATTTTGATAATTTCCATTGTGCTTCAGGGCACTGTGAAGGAACTAGCTGGTGTGACCCCATGCGTGCCTGTCTCTCGCCTGCCCAGCAGTGCTCCTCCACCCTTGTCTTTTGGCAGTCTGGAACAGTCACTCCTGGCCTGGTAGAACAATCCTGCTGCTGCGTGCTCTTCTGTCATCCTCTGTCACCAAATTATAAGACGTTTTTCCACCTCTAGAGGACACTGTGTACTTCCATATGCTCACTACCATGCTATGGAGACATCAGCCCTGTTCAGTGCCTGCCTGCCAGAGATGGCACAAGCTGATGGTGGGATCATACCATCGTACCCAGGCTGAGAAGGGTAGTCATGGAGGCTTGAATGTCTCTGTCACCAGCTGCTGTGTGTCAGAGGCACTTACCCCTCTTTACCTACTCTGTCCATAGTTCTACAAACCCAGGAAGCCCTGATGGCTTCTGGAATTGGCCAGGGCGAGGCAGGGACTCAGAAGTGCTTTGTAGGTGTAGCAGAACACTTTCTTTCCCTCAGCACACATCCGTCCAGAGGTCACCTAGATTTTGTCTTTTGAGTCCACTGTAGGGATCTCCTTCCTTCTTGGTTAATGATTTTGATCCCACTGCTGTTCCGCACACCCATGATAGCTGGCGAGCGGGGAGCTGGCAGGCTAAACATAAGCCCAGGGAGGTAATCTCTTACAGGAAGTCTGCACAGGTTTTTATCTGCTTTCTTGTCTGGTCATAAACCTTGGTAACTTAGACTTTCTTTTTCGTTATTTTGGGACTTTTTTCCCCACTCCTGGCTCATTCTGGTATTTTACATTACAGTAGGAGAACTTCTTAGAAATTTGCTAAAGAGATGCCTTGGGCTATTCAAAGAAGTTATGGAGTACATTAGCAGAATGAATTTTAAAAAACAGTGATAGTTGATCAGGAGGTGGTAGTTTACCTGAAAGTAGACAGTGAAGTCTATGATAATAAAGCTGCAATACTGCTGGATGCTGGGGGAGATGCAATACAGCTCCAAGTTGTTTATGCCAGAGGAGTCCTGCTCCTCCTTGCAAGTTACTTCCAGGTGGTTTGTTCCATCAGACTTCTCCAAAGGACTCATCAGCAGAGCCAAACTGTGATATTCTGGGCTGGGCACATAGGGGTGCAGCAGGGGAGGTCCCTCTGCCATGACAATGACCACAGCAGCAGTTTGGGATGATCCCATCTCAGGAGTTGTATAAGCAACATTAGATGCTCAGATGTAAGGTTGATGTTTTTAAGTCTTGTGGTGCCTCTTGCAGGTAACGAGATATCCTGGCTTTGAATTTGAAGAGTGGCAAAGCTAAGAGTCGAGTATAGTTGCTTCATTTTAATTGAATCAGAAATGAGGTCATTTTGTAGGAGGAGGATTTCCATTTCAATCCAAAGTTTGGCCATGGTTTGATGCATCCATGGATAAACAAGGGCTGAGTTCTTCCCACAAACTCTGTCCTCCCCATGAAGTACATCTCCAGCTTTAAGTCAAATCTGACTTACAGTGTTTTTCCAGAAATCTATTGAAACCTCCCACTGAAAGCTAAAACAGACAAGAGATGCTAAAGGAAGAATCCTGATAAGCCCTATAGGTTGCTACTGAATTTTGGGTTTGTCATGTTGCTGGTGGCACACTGCAGGTTACAGAGCAGTAAAGCAGGAAAATGTCATGCAGGGGGAATGTGTTTTTTACATGTAAATGAGAATGAAAATTTCCCTCAAATTATCTAGCTTTGTTGTTTTTTGGGATTTTTTTGTTTGGTTAGTTGTTTTTTTGAGAGAGAGAGAAAGTGGGAGGAGTAAGGAAAGCAATGATCAAAACAGCTTTTTATGTTTAACAAAGTTAGACTTATTTTTGTTTTCCAAGCATTTTGTGAGGAGCAGCTATATAAAAACCATGCAAGTGGCAAACCTGGACACAAGACAGCAGTGGTGAGGGTAGCAGCTGATTCTATTACCCCCGCTTTAGAACCACAAAAACCATCTACAGAAGTCTCACAAAGCAGGAAGAGGTGGGGTCATTTTTTCCTACTAATTGAAGACACTCAGATCTATTAGTGTGCTGCTGTAGATATATCCAGTTTTCCAGTGCTACTTTGCTACCCTTTGCCCACGATCCACCCCTCCCTGCACCTTCCAGGGAGGTGGACGTGGTGTAGAGGCAGCAGCCTCGGTGTATAATGCAGGCACTGACCTTTCCCACAAACACTTTTCTCCACAGCCCTCGGGACATCTGCTGGCCCTGGAGAGCCTAGAAACAATGCAGGTTTCCTGGCCCTCTCTGTGGTTTTTCCTCTTGTAGGAAAATATATGCTAGAATATCTTCAGTGTTTTCCAGTTGCTTTGTCCTAGCGTGAGCACGTGTGTGTTGCCTGCAAGGGTGCCTGTAACGCTGGGAAGTCACGGTGAAAATAAGACCATTTAGAAGGAGGTATGTAGGGACAAGCTGTCTTGTTTCAAGAGCAATGCCCAATGTGGAGGGAGTCTCTGCACAGCAGGAGTTTGCCCAGCTGTGTTTCTCACATGAGCTGGGCAGTTTTCTCTCAACAGTGGGATTCCTCAGGGTTTTTTTTTTTTTTCTCTTTTTCCAGTCTCTGCAGTTGTACCATACCCCAACCAACACCATTCATAGTCTGACCTGCTTCAGCCCCTTGCCTTCTATCCACATCTTTCCCTGAGCTCGATAATTTATTTGATGAAACCATATCTCTAAGACAGACATCTGTTTTGAAAATGATACTAGTAAAACTATTGCTTTGCTTGTTAGCCTCTGCCCATCACAGTATACCGCGTGTCAGCCTGACTTCAGTGTCATGGGTAATTTTTCTACTGCCGTTCATCACATTTTTTAGATCACTTTCCTCCCATGAAGACATACATATTCTATAATTGTGTTGCTTCTTACTGAACCAAGTAAATAAAGCTCTTTAAATTACACTATAAGTCAGCTTCTGAAGCTGCTGAATCACATTTGTTGATTGTGCTGGATTTTTTTACACACTCTATTTTTTTTCAATAACTTTTTTTACAAGTGTAAACCAGGACTGGAAAAAATATTTCAGTATTTGGACTTGCTAAAACTGTCTACAAAGTTAAAATCATGATAGGATGTTTTTAAATTGTTTTTGACACTAATGGTCTGTGAATAGTAGCACTTATTCTTTTTTAATACGGTTCCTTCTGCTAATTCAAATATACTGACTAAATCCTTTCCCCTGAAACATTACTGTCTGAGGTTTGATTAAAACTGTGAAGAATGTGTGTGAAAGCAGTTCTGGTAAGTGATTGTTCATGGAAGCTGGGAATCATCACTGTTTACATTTTTCAAAATTTCCCCGAAAGATCTGATGTGCAGCATGGAGAACTTTAACTTCTACAGGAGCCAGCTGAGTCAAGTGCCTGTGGGGAGGAGGGGGCAGCGTGGAGTTTTAAAGCAGTTTCCTCTAAAACTGCCAGAGGGAATATTTTTAAACACAGACACTTGTCCATGCACTGGTGTTCCCCGGCAGGAGCAGGAGGAGGTTAAAACCCAGGCACGCTGTTTCTTTGTGGCTGCTGTCTCACAGGGCATCCTCTGGCTGCCATCTGATTGACTGGGAAGAAGCAGGATTTCGTGTTCACTACGACATGACCATTCATTTGGTAACATGATCTGTGATCCCCTTTGAAATCCTCCAAGCAACTGTTATTAGCAGGGTCCCAGGAAAAGCGATCCGGCAGGACTAGCCCGTGGGGAGCCCAGTTGCCTAGCACTGGGCTTGGTGTTGTGAAACAGTTGGCCGAGCCATCAGACTGGCTCAGCTAAATGAATTAAGTAATTGCGCAGCCCTGCAGAGAATACTAGTGAGGAATTTCCATATTGCAGCTCTTGATATTCCCGCCTCGCAGCCCTGTTACCACAAATACAAGGCCCTGGCTGAGCAGGCAGTAATTTGATATCAAATGAGGTTCTTATTAAGCAGATGCAATGAAATAGGGACAGAGTTTTAGGTTGCGTTAGTCAACTAAATGCTTTTTATTAGCACTCATTAGGATGAGGCATAACTGAGTGCAGGGTATTCTTTAGCCAAAGTGTGGCCCTCTAGAAGGAGGGTAATTAAGAAGTTAAGAGCTTGGGAATAGAAGCTAGGCCACACACAGCAAGTGTACCCCAACTCACTCTCTCCTGGGAACCACCTCTGCAAAAGAGCTTGGGAGGAAACTTGGGGGATGGCCCATTCTGCCTGGGGATGAAACTCCTCCTTGTCTCATTCTCCAGGTGTTAATTTGACAAATCACAAAGACCTCTTGGAAAGCAGACCATCTGTGCAGGCACACATTGCTCTTTCTTTTGGACTGAGTGTATCAGGCTGTCAGCCATGGAAATAATGTTGGGGTTTTTGTTGGTTTATTTTTGGGGCATCATGGGGGTTCTGTAGGACAGGTGGTAAAAGAGGAAATAAAAGCTCTAGCTCTTAATTCTGGCCAGTTAAGACATGTGCACAAAAGTATGTGTTTGTCAAAGCTGGCTCCACCAAGGCTGCAGTGACCACATATCAGCTTCCCATAGGGATGTCTCTGCTCCATCAGGGAAATGGTTCCTAGAACTGATGGAAAAGCCACCCAGAAATTAGAGGTGCCTTACTGCCAGCTCAGTCTTGTTTTGTAGTTTTGTAGTGGACTGTGTTATCCAGCTTGCTTTTGTTCTGTTTAGGTTTATTTGTTTTAAGCTTTGTCTCCATTTCTCCTGAGCCTGTGCACTATGTTTGATGAATTGTTCTACCCCCTCTCTGCACAGTTTTATCCTCTCTTACTATTAGGTGCCCTAGGCCTTTTTCTCATGAGATGCTTTTTTAAGTTGCATTTTTTCTCTTCGTTTTCTATCATCTGGCAGGATTCAGAAAAAAGTAGAGTGATAATTTTACTAGAATTCCCAATGCTTGGTGTGCATGTGAGTTTGTGGAGAGTGGCTTGTGTCTTGTTTGCAGTGAACTGAGAACTCATGCCCTTTGACCTGCATTTATGCTGGTCCTCTTGAGTTTGAAAACATCCTCAAAGCCTAATTGGTTTGGATGAAATAGAATTTGGCCAGTGTTGAGGCCTTGGCAAAGCTCCCCTCCTAAATAAATGTGTTGATAAGTGACCACTGTAAGCTCTTGTGAGTCATGATGAAGATTCAGGGGTGTATGCCCTCCGTCTAGGTCACTCCTTAGGTCTGTGAAGCCAAGTAGACATTGGAGTCTTCTGTTTCTCCATAACTGAAGTGTGGGTTACACCTGTGAAGTGAGACCAGGGATCTGGGTATATTCCCCTTTTAAAAAAAGATGGAATGAAGGTTATGAGTAGAGAAAAACTGCATTAACAGGGTGTTGGGTCTGCCTGTAACATTGGTTCTTACAACAGCATTCCCAAGGCAGCTGCCACTGGGTGGGGAGGAAAGGAATGAGAGGGAAGAAATCCTTCAGCTGGAGGTGCTATTCTGGTTGGAGCTGAAGAAGCCTATTCTTTTCCCAAACTATGGGAAAGGAAATCTCTTGATTTTGAGGATGAAAAAAGGCTGCACCTGCAGGGGAGATGTGACAAGAATTACATGGGATCAAGGCAAAACAATCTCCTTTGCAACCTTGGGTCGGCATTTGAAAGTGTCCTTGGGCTTTATTTTGCACTGCTGCTGCTCATATGCCCACTTGCAGTTGCCAGGACCTGGCAGTGGTAGCTGCCTGCATCCTGACAGCGTGTCAGAACCCGGAGGGAAAACCTGGCTCTCTCGCTCGCAGCCCCTTGGCCCTCCAGCAGTATGTGTAGGACTGGCTGTGCCTTTGTCTGGCACCATATGTGCAGACACAGATATTTGAAGACTATTTCCTTGAGGTAAAAGTTTTCTTTATTTTTTCAGTTTTAATTCACTAATGAAAATCAAACATGACTTGACTCACAAGGGCAGCTTGGAGCATGCACAAAGGTGTGAGAAGGGCAATGAACCAAGCTTGAGCTTGGAAAACTAAATCTTCAGGGGTAAATTACTAAAACCATACAGTATGCTGGCTGCAAAGGTTTTCTTGGATTGAGGTAGTCTTAATTCTGGCAGATGCAAGGAGTAGTTCAGCATTTCCTTTTTGTTCTTATTCAGCACTTGTTCTTCCAGAAAGCCCTGACTTCATAAAGTCTCCTAGTACCACTGTGGTTTTGGTTAAAATTAACAAATTTAATCCAATATAAGGTGTTTCCTATTAGATATTGTTGTTTGTGCTGTGTTGTTTGATTCCTCATTGATGACAGGTGATCAGTTATCTTCATTTTGGTCAATATAACTAATAATTAATATAACGTTCATAATCAAAAGAGGTACTTGGACCCACTGAACCTATCCAAAGGGAAAGGAGCACAACAGTAGTAGATTAACCTAGAAGAATGATCTTGGAAACCACAATAGAAAAATCTCATTTTCCTTTATTAAATCATGGATGATGAATATTCCTATGAAATCTGGTCACATGGTTGGTATCTTAAATAAGTGAAGAACGTTTCAATGCAATGTTCATTTGCATGCAACTTTCTTTGTGAAGCTTTAGGCAGGTTGCATGATTGTACCTGCCTGAGGCGTCTGATTCCTTATCACGCTCATGTTCATTGCGTATAAAATACATTGATCTCAAAGCATCCATGGACAGTTTCAAGTTTTATCACAGCTAATTACACAGAGCAGAAACTTATTTGGAAAACCCCATGGATATGGTTCCCATCACAATCTTGTGTGATGTTTCATTTTGCCCAAAGCCACAAGACTCCTTATCAAACTTTAAAAATAATAAAAAATATTAAAAATAATAAATTATTAAAAATAATAAATAAATGTTTAAATACCATCTTTCTTCAAGTATGTCCCTACTGGCATGAATAGTCTAGAGTGAGAGCTTAAAGTTTGTCATCCTTTATACATGCCAAAGAATATTTGACTTCTGAAAGTTCATGGAGAGTGAATACCAAAGGGTCAGGAGCACATCTGAACTGAATTCAGTCTTAAATGTAGATTGTTATCCATGGAAATAAGTTTGTGGTATTTCTCTAGTTCCTGGAATTAAAAAAAAAAAGATCATCTTAAATTCATCACCCATTTGCTCTTTAATATTTCTCTTTCTGCATGTGATTTCCCTACTGCTTTTCTCCTTGGTACCATTCCTAAAGGTTTATCCTCATCTATGACAGTGGTGCTAGAATACTGAGGTGACAAAACTGGACAGCACTTGGCTTTCCACTTTCAAGTTCTCTCTGTGAGTAGTGTGGGCTGTGGTGCTCACTGTTTTGATAGCTGTTAGATCACATTACCTGTCTTTCCCCTGGCATTGTAGTAGTAACGTGGCACGTCAGCTATTTCCATGCTATTTCCCTTCACTCCCTGGCACAAGCCATACATTTTTATATACTGAATTATTTATGGACTCATAATTATTTAGCATCAATATGTCAATGTTACAATGCCCCTGTTGGCCATAAAGAAGCAAAATCTTTCTTTAATTAAAATTACATGGCCTGTGTCAACTTTCCTTGGACCCAACCTTTTAAAACTGGGTTGGGAGTTTGAATTCCATCCTACCAAATACCTGTGTTTTAAGCAAAGACTAAGTACAGAGCTTTCTTTCAGTGAGACTGGTCTTGGAAGCCAATAATTTTATGTGTTTTAGGGAGGTTTATGTTATACTGGGGAGTTTACAATGGACTTCATTGAACTGTAGACCACAGTGGCAGTATTTTTTTTATAAGCAGCTTCTAATAAGAAGGAAGCAGCATATAATTCAGACTGTCAGTGGTCCTGTCTAAAGACAAAAGCTTAAGATGCCTCAGTGAAGGTTTGAAAATCTACTGAATGTTGAGGGCAAACTGGTAATGAAGGTAGTAGACTAGTTTGTTTTAAATAACACACAGCTGTCCTTCTCAGAAAAATATTGCATCATTTGGCATTGTAGAAATACACTGAACCACCATATAATTTAATTACACGACCACCCTGCAAGTTCCATGAACCATACTCAATCCTGGCATAAGCGGGTGCAATTCCCAGAGGGATTTGCACCCGCTTATGCCAAAGCTAAATTTGATCCAGTGTTTTTTTCCCTTCTCCCTGAGAGCTGCAAGGTATGGAGATCCACTTCGTACTGTGCTGTTCTTGGAGCTATTAGCTTTTTTCCACACACAGAGAAACTCTATACTTGATGTTGAACTGACTTTTGCTATGGTTTCCAGCAGAGAATAAACCAAACAAAAATATCTCTTGAATGCAGTATACAAAGGCAGTTAAGTATTTAAGGTTATCATAAACAGAGAGCAAACTGTCACTTTCTAAGTCACATCTGCTATGGAAACAGTGCTCAGTAGAGACAGCAATGGCCCTTTGTAGAGAGGGACCTGAACAGATCAACCATCTCTTACATGTTTAACAACATTGCTCACTTGATGACATGCCTGTGATATGCAGCTTTCCATCTGATGCTTAAAGAACTCATTAAGTGTGTATTTGTTTGGGATCTTTACTTTATTCAAGGTGTGAAGCTGCCACTCTCACTTGAAACTGGCTTTTACTTCTTGAGCGGTCTCCTTTGACAGGAAAAAAGGGTTTTCAAAGAAACTTCCCACATGCTCCATGCTTGTGGCATACAGCTCCCCCAGAGACTTTTTTTCTTTCTGCCTTGTAATACCTGCAGGTTAGTTGAACCTTTTAGACTTCTCTTAAGGAAATATAGAGGGCTTCTTTCCACATAGGGAAAAATGCATCTCAGAACAATAAGAACAATAAAATCTTTGGGACATGAGTCTGCTGAAGGGGAATGCTTTTATTTTCTTTCTCTTAAACTAAAAACCTCTACAGGCTTCAGGTTAACACATGAATGTGTGCAGTACCACAGAGACCAGAGGTGGCACAGGGCACTGTAGAAGGTGGAGGGAAGACGATTCCAAGTCTTCAGTCTTGCAGGACATCTTGAACACTTTTGACTCGCTCCAATCAGCTACAGCAAGGCAGCATGTGCACGCCAGGCAGAAGGACATAACCCTGACTTTCTCATTTCCAGAACTTTATTTTAAACATTTGACTGAGATAGAAATCCTGCAAGACTTACACATGATGTATTCTGTGAGCAACAGCTAGTGTCAGGAGAAGCCTTGTTCTTTCCAAACACTATTGAGTACAGAGACAATGAAAGGCAAAAAACACATCAAACAAGTACCCGAAGTTTATAAAATAGGCACGTAGTCATGACCTTCCTACAGTTACGCAGACATGTGCACGCACACATCAGCCTTAAACTTCAATGGGAGTTGCTCACATGTGTCTTTGGATAGATCTTGTCCCTAAGCTGATTTATGTCCAAAGGAAACTTGGGCTCCGATTCAGGTTCAAATCAGGTTCAGTGTGGAAAATCCTGAACTTGGAGTCAGATCCTAAAGCATCCCTTTTAAGAGGCAAACAAACAGACCAGACCAGACCAGCTATTCTCCCTAGCTAGAGCTCTCTAGCCTCGTACTTGGGTCTAGCACACCCCTCTGCCTCCCTCCTAACTGAAACTCAATTATTTTTAAAGGGATCTTTATTCCACCCAGGAGAATACAGCACAGGCAATTGGCTAGCGATGGTGCCTTGGAGCTCAGCCACCCAGGGCAACTGTGAGACTGCACATGGAGGGAAAAGGAGAGAACAGCAAGTGACAGAGAGACCTTTTTGCTGCAAGAGCCTGGGAGATTCATCCCAGAGACTCCCAGAGGTTCAAATCTCTTCTGCTTAAAGGGGCCAATATCATGATGTTTAAACTAAAGGGGCTCCTGTTGCTGGTGTTTTTGAGGAGGTTTTTGTTTGTTTGTTTTATTTTGCTATTTTTAACATAAGTAGATGTCATCATGCACTTATTTCAGTATTGCCTGTCCTGCTGACAGTGAGGAATGAACTTCTGTGATGATTGTGCATGACTGGGCAAAGACTGGACTTTGACCTTTTTTTCCCAAACAACTGTGACCTATCCTTTTCCTGACAAAATAGTGAAGGTACTTAAATTAGATTTATCTGTTTTTCTTCCTAGAACATGTTGCTCACTTTTGGTGAAAACTGCTAAGTAACCAAATTAAAATGCACTGTGCTGTTACAACTAAGGGCATCCAGTTAAAATTCACCCTACTGTAAATCCCAGCCCAATCAGTTCAGGGATGGGCCAACCAAATAGCTATAAGCAGTTCAGCCCACTGCCTGTCACTGAGGAGTCATGTTAACCTCAAACCAGGTTCACTGGGTTTCACCAGTGTTTCAAAGCCTATCCTGCTGCAACCCAGACACCAGGCTGACATCCAGGCCAGGATATGAGCAAGCACAATCTCATTTTGGATAATATATTTTCATATTTATTGAGCAAAAGCTTGCAAAACTCCCATTCAGTTGGTTTTTTTTTTTGTTTGGTTGGGGTTTTTTTTGTTTGTTTGGTTTTGTTTTGATTATTTTACTTTGGTTTATAGGCACTGTTCAGGCTGAAAAACACTTTTAGGAACTCAACCAAAAAGACCTCTCTCCTCAACAGATTTGGCGTTCTAACATAATATAGATTTGTATCTCCTTTGCAAGAGCATCCCTCCTGTGTTTCTGAATGCAGGTAGAATCAGTCTATCTCTTGATTTCCAAACACTTGCAGCCCTCAAAACTGACCTGTTTTTGAAAGAGGTCAACCACCTGTAACACCTATTTGGCAGCAGGTCTTGAAGGATTTCTAATGGCCCATCTGTGTTTTTCCCAGCTGTCTACCAATACCATGGAGCCAAATATTTAAGATCACTCTTGTCAAACATGTTCTTGCTTTTTTGAGAGTTTCTCAATCCATCTGTGAAAATTACATGAGCAGCTCCATTACATATTAATCACAAATTTTCAATGTTCCTGTCGTCTCACAGAGGCATTTGGCATCAACTGCTGTGATGGTTTTCCATGTCTCTATACTCTTATTTTAGCTACTGTCTGATCACCACCTATTATATAGGAATGTATCTAAGTATACCCTAAATATCCTGAATTTAAAACCTTGCTTGTTTCATCCTTTCGAATCAACGCCACAGGTTTTTGAGGAACAAGGTGAGGAGTTAACACAGCACCCTTTGAAGCATTCAGCAAAATGTCAGGCATCATAATTTCCCACTAATTTTTTCAGTTTCACAGGTCAGCTGACTTGACTGCAGTACCTGTGTGCTTCGGTATCTGAAGGTGACAGAGTCAGGGCAAAGCTTGCTTTCTTCCTGACTCAGGCATGGACCTTTCTTCAGGGAGATACTGCACCAGTAAGGTACTAATGAGAGCTGACTCTATGTCAGCGGATGGAGTAGTGATGCTGGAATCCACCAATTAAGAGTGATGGCAGATCTATTGGCTTGTTTCATTTTACCCATTAGTAGGGAGAGTACCTTCTTTAAATAGCCCTATAGTAACAATTAAAACTATTGACTAAATCAAAAGAAATTGCCCGAATATTTGTTTATACAGCTGGAATACTTAGTGTCAGTGCTGCATAGCTATATAATTAGTAAACTGTCATTGGTGGGTTAGAGACTTGGTGAAAATATTAAGGAAAACTCAAGTTGCTCAGTTGCACAAGACCTTAATTTTCTTCACTGGTTCTAGCTCTCAGTGTCTTCAGCTGAAAATTGTTTGTCTATTGAAATGATCATGCTGATTATGCTGGGACTTTGTCTATGGGTTGCCTTTTACTGCTGTGGTTGGATTCACCTAAAATAAGAGTTTTGCCAAGGCTGATGTTGTCAAAAAACGTAAAGAGGTGTTACCCTTAAGCCAAAGTGCTTGCAGTCCAAATATTTGCCAGGGAAATGAGTGATAAAGAGTCCTTCTGCTGGTAATACCCAGAAGGCCTGGTATAAAAGCTGTAGTTTTCTGACTCCCAGTCCTGCATCCTATATGCTTGCATAGTCAACCTTTAGGGCAATGTGCTGGCTTTGTTTCTTCTGCAAGGAAGGCACAGTGTTCAAATAAAAATTACTTGTTCCCATTAAGGAGCTGGGGAAAGAGAGGAAACAAAGCACTAGGCATTTCCAGTTAACCCCTGGGAAGTCCTGGGCAAGATGGAGAAAAGGGATCTTGAAAATGGTTCTAGACTTTATTTCAGTGTCCTCTAAGAATGGCCATGCTGAAGTCATCTGGTAGCTGGCCACACATGGTGCAAAGCTGTCTCAGCCTCACAGCATGCCCAGAAGCAGGTGTGGATGCAGACACTGCAGCTCCTGGCACTGCTTTGAGTCTTAAATATTTCACCAGGGCGCCGGTCTGCCTATTGCTCCCTGGCTGAGCAGTGCAGAGGCTGGACCTGCAAACCTGGTTCATAAAGCAGAAGAGGTTTCCAAGAGCACCAAGGGGCACTTAAGCAGCTACCTTCCAGCAACACCTTTCAAAAATCTCTTAACAGATCCATAGCTTCACAAAAGCACAAGGTGATTTTCAATTTAGAGTCTGACCCCATTGGGCAGCCAAGGGTGTTTGCTAAAAAACCACCCACCACTTCAGACATGATGCTGCAACCTCTCAACTCAATGAATAATATTCAGCAGTGTGAATTTTATTATTTTGGCTTTGAAGGCCCCACAAGGCTCCAAGTTCATAGACAAAACCTCCCCAAATACCCAGTGAAAGTGCAAAACTAGAATTACTTTTGCATTCAGTGCACCCCTGAAATTTACTGGCTGTTTATATTGCTAACTGCTACTGCTGGGAGAAGTCCTATAAATAACCTTGACAATGTGTGGAGTTTAGGGAGAAAAGCATTGTGTGAATAACGATCCATTTGTAGCCTAGAGGATATGTGAGATCCTTGCTTGATATTTCTTACTGTGTTTATCCAGGAGAAACTACCTCTGAGAGCTGGGTAAAAGAAGGTGGGGCATGCTCTCATTAATGTTGAGGTGAGGGGTGGCCGAACTATCTGTTATATAGGCAAGGGCTAAATGTAAACAAATATTCCAGGCCAGCAAGCTTCAGTACCAAACACTGGGAGTTTATTTGTGGCACATGGGCCATTTTGGAGGAATACAGGAGGGACACACCAATTTCTCTGTATGCAGTAGATCCTTCACCCCAGCAGCTTGCATATTTTCCTGAAATAGTCCCATATGGTTTTTATTATAATTCTTCTGTGACTTCTGGTTGAAGACCAGCTTGCCGACATGACCAGGCCACCTCAAACAGAACTCACTATATTTTTTTCCGGTAAGAGAGACAGCCAAGGGAGAAAAAAGAAGATACAGAGGAATATTATGGTTCTTTGAGGTTTTTTGCTGCACCTCTGAGAACAGAGACCACAGTAAGGAAGACAACTTGGAGTTAAAATAACACAGAGATGGAAAATTAAAGGATTCCCTACCGAACTCACCTATTTTTTTAACCACATTTTTGAAAAACATGAAGTTCATGGTGTTGTTTGCTCCCTCCATTCAGTATTCAGTCTCTTTTGGTAGAACTTCATTCATCTCAATTCCTCAAACCCCACAATTTTTATTTTTTTTTTTTCTAAATGAGGCACAAAATACCTTTTTTACCTTCTTAGCAAAACTGTTAGTGATGTGGTATAGGAAGCTTTTATACTTCTGATGTATCAGGATCTACAAACATGTTCTCAGTAAACACTGAAGTGGTGTGTGACCTGAACGTGCAATCATGCAGTGAACAAATACCCATATTGCCATGATGTCTCTGCATTGAGATTTAGCTGCAGACTTTTCCAGCTGTTTTCCAGGGTTATTCTCCATTAATGAGTCATTTTTATGCAGAAAATTTGCTTCAAAACATTTTTTCCAATCAAACTGCTCCCTCTATCCATAAGCATGTTATATGATGGCTTACAAGAGCTGAGCTCAACCATGTGTTTATTCCTTTTCTTTCACATGCTTCTGGTGATGTTCTGCTTCATTCCAGATTCTTGTTTGTTTATAGAAATTAATTCAAATAGTCCAACTTGCCTGGAAGATTGGTGTGACTTCAGTCACAGGCCATCTTTTGATTTGACAGATCTGGTATCAGCCAGCTTTTCACCTCTTGAAATATTGCAGAGATAACTTGTTCATCAAAACCTACAAAGTAGTAATAGGATAAGCAACTGCCCAGACAGGGACACCTTTTACATTGCTACAGCTATGTGGCCAGCTTTGATGGGGAGAGGAGGTGCATGCAAATGAAAATTAAACACTCTTTACTACAATTCACCTTCTGGCTCCATCATAACACAGGGAGCACAGGCCAAACTGCCTGCTAAATTCTGGTCATCTATTCTTCCTTTTTGTGTGGGTGACAAAGACTCAGGCAGGGCACAGCTGGAGATCTGCAGCAGAAACTGCTCTGACACTGTAGGTAGTCACTGAACAGCACAAAATGGACAACTGACTGGCTGTGGGTGCTCTGGCCTCTGTATCACATTCACAAGATGGGACTGGGAACTCCCAAAATGTAGGCACTGCTCCTGTTCTGCTGCTAAATACTGACAAGTCATCACACACTGACCTGTCTTGTTTCAAGGCTCTGGGTGCTACTGAAATAGGAGTGACTATTACAGACTAGTCTCTGGATCTACACAGAGCCTGGGAACCTGGATGTTGAATGTCTTTGCAGCCCAACTCCTATTTTAAGTTACTTCCTTTTTATAGCATAATTTCCAGGTGGGGGGATGTATTTCTGTGCATTGAGCCTCCTGTTTTTCTTCCTTGATAAGAGTTTTAAATAGCATGCAAGAATTCTCTGAGGGTAGGTCATTTAATTATTTAGAAATTATTTTTTATGCAACTTGCAAAACTCATGACCTCAGTGCACCCCTGAGGCTACAGGCTAAGCTGGGTGGTGACACTTGGTCACAGCCCCATGCTGGCCCACCAGTCCTTTGGTGTCACCTTGTTCTCGTGCTGCATCCCCATGCCTTCCCAAGCTGGAGGGAGCAGCCTTTAAGGGTTCTCTCATGGGTGCAATCAGGCAAACCTGAGCTGCAGGCTGGGACCATGCTACTCCCCATGAGGATAATAGTGATCTCTGCCCTATCCCTTGTTTTTGAAACATTAAAAAGGACCTAGGAGTTTACAGGAGCTGTGTTAAGCAAAAGAGAATCTATATGTTTGCATTAAGTCCTCTGTTTCCTCCCTTTTGAAAGTCTGCAGTGTGTTATGTCAGCCTAGATTTCAATACTGTCAGGTCTTTACAAAGAAGCAGAAGGCTGCAATGAAAAATATGCTGGGTTCTGACTTTGGCCTGATGCAGACCATGTCATCTCACTTGTGCTGTTGAGAAAACGGTGTGATTTGGCTTGGATATATGCCATGTCTCCCTGTTGCCTCCATCAATCAATCTATCTCTTAATCATCATTGCCTTTCTTGTCACGGAACGATTTTTATCTATGACACTGTTAGCCAAGGTTCATCCCTTCTTCTGCCATGTTTATGTAGAGTCCTTGCAGAAACAGGCAAGCAAGTCCTTTTTCTTTCTCTCTGTTTTAACTCTTACTCAAATCTGCTTTTTCTTTTCTTCCTTTTCTTTGCAGATGCATGAATGAGCAGCAGTGTTGTTTCGGAATGTTTTTGTTTTGCTCTAATTATTGGGTACTTTGAACAGTGTCCTTATTTCTTGAGTCTCTTTGTCAAGGTATGTGCCACTCTGTTTCCTCGCCCACGGGTTAATGTCATTATTGAGGGATCTTTTTTAACTTTTTTTATTATTATTATTATTTTACTATTTTTTTTGACAAGCATTTCCTTTTCCAGCTTTCAACAAAGCTGTCATAGGTATTTCATAGAATCACAGAACAATATAATGGTTTGGGTTGGAAGTGACCTTAAAGATCATCTAGTTACAACCTCTCTTCCATGGGCAGAGATTTCTCTGTATTTCTGTTTTCAGCTGTGCATTGGTTACTCACTTGACTGGCTACACTTCAACCCAAAGGTTGTAACTTTTACAGAAACATCATTTGTGAAGTCGTCATGGAAAGCAGCAGTGAACTTGGTCTGTGCTGAGGAACAGATTGCCATAGTTGACTTTTTTTGCCAAAGACAACCACAGGGTCTGTACCTGCAGTGGCTTTTTTTTTCTCTTTTTCCTCCCCTCTCTTTGCAGCTCCACAATGAGGCTTTTGTGAGCCAAAAACTTCTAGTAAGAATGGCTCTGCTGATGATTTTAATTAGAAATGTCATTTCCCTTAGCAAGTGGTAATGAAGCAGATTAGGCATGGTCAGGTGCCAGAAAAACACTGGAGATAGTGGTAGCTCTTTGCACAGGTGGCACACCAGAAGACTTCCTCTGCCAAGCAAAGTAGGTTATATACAGCTGCAGGCCTACAGAGCTGGAGACTGGCTCTTTGTGGGGTGTTACAGAGCTCAAGTTCTATGTCATTTATTTGGGTTATGGTCTTAAATAATTTTGTACTGGTAGAGCAGGGACGCTGACTATATACGTTGCATTTAGTATGGAGGTTCTGTATATACCATGTGGACAATTATTGTGGCAAACAGAGACTCTGGGTACCTCTGCATTAGTTGTAGTTATTTGTCTTTGAACTACAGGTTCATAAACTGGTGCTGGAAAAGTCTTAGTATGTGTAGATGTCTGGGAGCTATAAAGCAGCTTTCCTATTCTTGAAAGCACCCTGTCTTAGCACCTCTTTTTGCTATGTGCCTAGGAAATAACCCTATGTTATCCTCCAACGTGCTTGTCAGTACTACGAGTTGCGATGAGGAAAAGGAAATTAGATGCAAGTCCATGAGCCCTGTATTTTAAGTCCTTTCATTTTGCATCTTCTGAACCACCAGCAGACCCTACGTGCTCTGGCACATTAGTCTTCCATGAGACCCAAGAGACAATCATCTTCAGCTGAAAAGGACAGAGAAAGGCCCTACTTCAAAGCCAGGATTGTTCTAAGTGGGACAACAACACAGAAGTATTCCTGTTGAAGAGCTGAGCCAAGCTCACCACATACCCATGAGGTGGGCAGCCACCCTCTTCCCAGCATAGATCATGAAGAAGAAGGTAATGGCAGCTAATCCTGAAGGAGCAAGTATCCCACATCCATTGGCCACCCATGGCAAGTCAGACTTGCTTGCCAGCAAGGCTGTAAGGAAGGCTCCCATCTCTTGCCTCTAGTGAATTTTGGAGGTGGGAGCAGTCAGTACCTGCTTTACATCTACAGGGTTGTTCCATCCTGTTGAGCACATAATGGCCCCAGTGCCTGGGTTTTGCATGGGAAGAGAGATTGTTCCCTGTGGACTGCAATGGCTGCGTTGCTCAGGTGAAGGGTGTGGACAGCACATCGCTGGGTACAGGCAGCAGAGAAGGTGCTTTCATCCTCTGACCAACTTTGCCTGGCTCCCTAAGGTGAGGGTGGTGTGATACCATGCCCAGGGCTCTGTCACTGTTTTGATCTGACCCTAGGTAGCAGGATGCTGATGGGGAGGTCCACGTGGACATTGTCGGCTTTGATTTAATGTCAGTGAGGATGGGTCAGGTCGTGGCTGCCATTGTGATTCTGTGGTAGTAGCATGTGGTGTAGCAAAGGCACTTTATGTGCTTTCATTCAGTTTCCACCCTCAGAGTCTTGGTCTTCTCAGTACACCATGTAGAAACTCTTCTTTCCTTTGCAGCTAAGAAAACAGCTGCAGGAATCAAATACTACCAACCAAATTTCTGAGTCCAAAATATCTTTAATTCAGGACACTATATAAAATATTCTTATTTTAGACTATTTCTCTTGGGAAGGGAAAGGTGAAGGGTTTTATTGTGGGTTTTCTTTTTTATAAAAGAGGAATTAAAATAATATTATAGAAACTTTCTATAAAGAATAGGAAAAAAGGTTGAGACTGGAAAATACCAATTGCTGAACCAGGACAGGGGATATGGGAGGAAAAATTGCAAATATAGTAGTCTGACTATTTCTTTGAAGTCTGACAAGTATCTATGACAAAGAATGATCGCAGGAAAATATTTCAGTTGTATTAAACTAACCATGCAAGAAAAGAAATGCACCAGACAATTCTTATTGCTAGGAATATGGGAGGAACTGCCAAAGTCATCAAGTCAAGCAAGGTACATAAATTCAGCAGTGGCTGAACAATTCATTTATAGTAGCAATAATAAGCTCTAGGTAGAGTCAGATTTCTGAGTGTGTGTGTGCAGATCTTGTAAGTTACGTGGTTTTTCCTTAGAACAGAGCAGAAAACACTTTTCTTGTCTTGCAAAATTTTGAGATTTCAAAATATGTTCCTTTTCCACTCAGGGAAAAAAGCTGTAACTTTTCATCACACTTTCTTGAGAGGGAGATAGAGAAGAGATAAATGCTCTCAGATATCATGTCTTCTCCACCAACCCTTTCTAAGGACTGCCAACAGTACAATAAGAACAGCTTGCACTTGTGGGGTCTCAAATCTGCCCCTTCCCTGCCTTTCTTCCACCGTGCATGGAAATACCTTGAAATGCTGCATTTATTCTTCACTAGCGAGTCTCTCATTGAGGTGAAGTTTAAAAGGGGATGCTTCTGTCCAAGGTTAATGCTCCAAACTTCAATTCTCTTTCTTTCACTTGCTGTTTGCCTCCTGGAAATAAGCTTTTGCTGCCAAAATTGTATTGGAAACTGATATGCTTACACAAAATAATGCTAAGGTTTCAATATTTTGTCTCTTTTCTTAAAAATCACCTTTTAAAATAAATATCTGAACCTGTTCTATTTTTTTTTCTCTTTTCCAATATTTTGCTCCACACTTTTTCTTGAGTGGCCCATATGAAAAGAAGAGACACCAAATATATGTGGACCACTTTGAGCAACAGTAGCTGTTTAGTGGAGGGAGGCAAGGACAGATTGTAAATGAGTTTTTGCCATGTAGATGTGGTAATACATTTCATGCCTCTTCAGTCAAGCTTGCTTTTATGCTGTATATCAAAACACAACAAAACAACCCCATTCCTTCTGCTTTTTGAGTGTTAAATTTCACTGGTGGCCAACTGCAGAAACCAGTCTGACTCACGGGAAGGTCTTTGGGAACAATTTCCTTGGATCAGGAGCCATCAGTCTGGTGTTGCACTTGTTCTGGTGATACCTTGTTGTCCTCTGGTTTCTTCCAAAGGTTTTAGCATGATCTTGCTGCTGTTCCTTTACTTCTCAGAGCTGTGGGCTTTTTACAGTCCCAGAGGTATCTTCTGTGCAGGGGTGTAAGTGTGTATGGTCACAGGCTGGTTAGCAGAGCCTCACCCAGGGGACACCTTCGCTTTGCCAGTTTCTGTATGACATTTTGCCCATGATTCCAAGGGGTTTTTTTCCCTCAAATCATTTCCTTGAGCTCTGTTTCTCTATATACTTTTTAAATTGGATTTTTTGCCATAAAGACAGCAAATGGGAAACCCTGGAGGTGATAAATACCTACAGCTCTCTTACTAACCATTTTGAATTTCATGACAGGCTGTCATGTATTATCTATGGTTGAAAGAGGCAATGCTTTGGGTAGCTTTGTAACTTGCTTATCCCACTTTATATCCTGTTGCATGACTCTGCTGCAATATTCTTTCTCCATCTTCTGTCTTGTCTGAGTACTTTCTGAAATGACTCTAATCAGAGTAGGCTGTGGAAGAAGCGAAAGAGCATCTGCCTGAAGTGCAGCCCTGGTGATGCTGGGGTGTGTACAAGAGTAACGGGATCAGTAGGGAGCTGTTAGAGTTGGATGCCAGGGTTTGAAGTGTGTCTTAAAAGTGATTTCTGCTGGTCAGGAGGGGGAGTACCACAGGAGGAATGATGAGCTGGGGGGACAGCGTGTTTGAGGGGAGGCTTTGAAGGCTGGTCTTAATGGATGGTTTAAGTGGTTTTAATGGATGTTGAGGATTTGCTTCAGAGGAGAAGGATTACAAGTGACATTAACTGAGAGTCCAACTGTGTGTTTGGTATGGCTCTTTTTAGGGAGTTATTGAGTTTTATTTAAGGATGTAAATACATGGAAGTGTCAAGAATGGAGACATTTGCCACAGGCTCCTCGTATAAATATTTGCACTGAGAGGATGAACTTCTCTGGCTGCTGTGTAAATGATGACATCCACCGCTGCAAGAGCACTCTGATAAGTGATTTTGGCACTGGGCTGGGGCTATAAATGCTGTTTTCTCTGCTTTACACTGATTTGGTAGCAAAGACATGGGAGACAGACTCAGGACCTAGGCTGTTGGGCAGGATGCCAAAGCAAGCTGTGCTGTGCAAGCATGCAAAAGCAGGGGGAATTTTCACTGGGGAGGCTTGGGCCTTGTGCTATTCATTGCTGGTGATTGCATGTGGCTTGGACATCCTCTTCTGGCATGTCTTAGGCCATTTCATGGCACCATGCCTGGCTTTGGTGCTGCCCTGGGTACATGCTGGCAAGAAGCATGGTCAGAGAGGTGAGTGTGCAGATGAGGTGATTAGCTCTGTACTATCTGTGCCTATGAATACTGTGATCTACATCAGAACCTGACGCATAGCACTGGGAGAACCCAAAAGGCAACACAGAGGAAGACAGAGGAGTTTCTAGAGGGAGAGCGGACTCTGCCTTATGTAGAGACCAGGTTATTCAGGGTTATCTCAGGCAAAGATCGTACAGGGTGAGACCTGGGGCACCATCAGGCACATGTATGAGCCAAGCTGTGCAGCTGCTCAGCACCAGGCTCACAACTCCTCTTCGAGGGAGGCTGCAGGTGGGCACCATTCATGCCAGTGTGAAGGACATCTTGGTGCCATCAGTCCACACTCAAATCTAAGTGTCATTACAAGCCCCCAAGGAGCCAGGTAGCAAGGGCACAGCATGCAGGGGAAGCTGCAAGCAAAACAGCTGGGGCTGCTGGGAAGTGGTGGCTGATGTTCTCATTCCTCTGCTGAATATGAAAGTTGAACTTTAGTCCTCATTTGACAAATGACAGTGAAGACTCCGTCTGTCACAACACTCGTGGTGCAGATGCCAGGAGTTGTTACATGCTAAAACTTCCTTGAATTTGCTTATACTTTTTTTAGTAAGTATTTAATAAACAGATTTAAGTAAAGTTTTTCATTTTAGTTAGCTTAAAATTTGCACTGTTCTTTTAAATACTGTTTCAAATTATCATGTGAGTAAATTAAGCCTTATTTTTGGAAGCACCTGAACCCCCAGAAGGACACCCTGACTTTTACTGAATGGTGGCCAGGCACATGGTGATTTACCTGTTTTTGTCAGCAGATGGCTACAAGACAAGATGAGTTGTTCGCATGGGAAATTCTAAAATAGCCTCTTTTGGGCATAAATTGCCAAATTGCTGACCAAAAGTCAATGTGTCCTTTAGATAAACTACTTCTCTTGAAGTTGAACTTGACAGCCTGTATGCTGCCACAAGCCCCCTTTTGGCTTCCCTGGGAAGCCTCCCTGGTAGGCTGAAGAAGTCAAATAGTGTGAATTAACATTCTGTAACTGCTGTTCCTTTTCAAGCAGAGCTGGAAAAAATGGCTTATTAATCACATTTAATCCTCTCAAAATTGTGTTGGCTTCTCAAATAAAAGCACCAGATTCCAATACTCAAGACATCACATGATTCTTCCACTAATTCTTATCTCTACCTACTTCAAGAGAGAGATTTAAGTCATGACTTGCATTCTTTTTTTCTTTTCTTTTCTACTTCTGCAGGTATAAAATGAGTAATTAATTGCTAAGAGGTATGAAACTAATGTAACTAATCATCTGACATTGAATTTTTTTTTCCCATAGACTTGGCTAGTGTACACCTGAGAATATTCTATGAATCATTTCTGACTCAGTCCATGCATGTTTTTGGTTGCCGTGCTGTAAACACAAGCAGAACTCTGATGGGCAAATTGGCAGAAAAAGCCAGACTCTCTAAAAGGAAGCAGAATTGAGGAGGATAAGCATTAAGCTTTGAAAAAGACTGTCAGGCACGTGCAGTGTGACTTGATCCAAGTGCATTTCATAACAGTTTTATTACTCACCTAGTTCAGGAGACATGTGACTGACTCTAGCCAAGCTGTAAAGTCACCGCCCTTTTTTGTTTCCTGTTACCTGCAGGAGAAAACTCATGTATTGTTAATATAATAAATCAAAGGTACTTCTATCAGACTTCTAAGTACTCGTCCATTTTCCATATATTTCTTCAGGAACCTGCCTTGATCTAATGCTGTGTAACAAATCACTATGTTGGGGGCAAGGAAGTAACAGGTATAAGCCTGAAAAGAGGACACGATATAGAATATAAAGTGAGGGGTTGTTTGCTCTTTGCCATTATTTAATGCTGGACTTAGATGTCTGTGTGTAGAGTGCCTGCATAGCCTCTGAATGTAAATGTCTTTGTTCCTTACAGGAAGGCACTTAGTTGCTCAAGTGCAAAAAAGTAGTCGTCATGGACTAGCATGGGTATCCAGCTTCTACCTTGTAAATGGAAGATCTTGCCTCTACTTTTCTTTGTCTCAAACAGGTAAATAAGGCAGGCTTTTGCTGAGCTGTTATCCTTTGACAAGGTGCCTGGATCTGTTCATAGTGTTTCTGTACCTCACAGTGCTGCTTAAAGTCTACTCAAATGCCCTGTATTGTTTCAGTGGATGATGTAGGATTTCTGGAATACCTGAAGCTGAACAGAACAGTCAGTCCCGTCCTGAGCACGTGCAGAGCAGCCGAAGGGACAGCAATTACTTTGTTTTCCTCTTCCAGCAACCTCTGCCTGTAATGCTTTAACAAAGGCCCAGCTGTGAAAATGAGATTCTTTGACAAATGGTACTATTCGTCATTTTGTTTCTAAGCAACTGGTTAACTGGCTGTCTTCTTTTCCCTAAACTTTTCCACTGGTGAAGGCTTTGCCAGGGCACAGGAAGGTGCTCTTGGCTTAGTGTCAGAAGTGTGAGCAAGGACGTTTCCCTGTGGACTTTTTCTTCTGTCTGTGCTTCTTAATATTTAGATGCATCAGTCTTTCATTCATCATCTGCTTAATGACAAAGTCTGGAAATGCATTAAAGCGCACTAATAATTTATGGGAAATGATTAATTCTGGAATGAATGTGACAAATTTCATCATGTGTTTGCCTGAACTCTGCCTGTGTGACTAACTGCTCTGGAAGAACTTTCCAATTGTCCCTCTTGAAAGTCAACTTCTTTGAATTAATTCAGCATCCTCTCTTTTGATTAAGTGTGTGTGAGCTTATTGTTAGTGTGACAGGGAGATATGGGGCTGTTTGTTTTCCTTTTAGTATTATACAAACAAACTAATCATGACTCACGCACAATACGTGCCCTCAGAACATGATAAGGGACATGAACGATAAAGCATTAACTTCATTATGTGCAGGTTTCTCTTGTGGGTTAAACAAGCAGGGACTGAGTAAACAATAAACCAGTACTTTCTTCCTCTAACACCTTAGCCATTCCTTCTTTCCAAGGAAAGCAGTGTTCTTTCAAATGTTATTTTATACCAAAATACAAGGAGATGAAAGACAAAGACAAGTCCTCTACACACTAGGCATCACAAGCCCAATCTGTCATCCTGACTCTGATGTCTTCTTACAGATTGCCTATTTTCAAATTATTTGCAATGCGATTTCTTCCTGTCTACAGTAGTAAGATATATCTGACAGCATTTGGAACAAATGTTTATTCATTCTATCCTGCCACCCTTTTTCTAATGGGCCAGAAGTGGAGTCTTTCCTGCTATCCCCTTGTAAAAGAGAAAGCATCAACACACACAATACACAGAGTATCTTGGGAGCTACAAAAGCATATGCTTTCTGTTCTGGAAAAAGTGTTGTTACTTGGTGCTAATTTCTTTGCTTTTTCTTGCATCTGTTGGACAAACACTTTGACCATGGCAATATGTGTAAGATAACAAAATCACTGCAGGGTGTCTGAGTATATGGAAGAAAAATAACACAGGAACTTGCAGAAAGAACAACCAGGTGCAGATGGAGCTGAAGCAGAAATATTGGTGACAGATGTTCTCCCTGGCCTGGTGAAGGAGTACACACCAGACAGCATCTTCATCATGCTGCGTGACATCTCCTGCTTTGGAGAAGTGAGACGTTACATGATGACTTTTACAACTGCGTAACGCTGCCAGAGGAGGTGAAGTGCTGCAGCACCTCTGCCAGTAAACACCTTCTCCCTAGCACCACTGACTGGCAGGGGGACCATAAAGAGAGGGAAGGCTCTTTGGAGAAAACCTGCACCAGCACACTACGCTGTTGGTTTGTGAAGCTTGCCAATTACCCTTCTTATAAACACCTTTTCTGCTGGGCAGTGCATTGTAAATAATGAAGGAATTGGAGTTTACTTGACCAGAGTAGAAGATGAAACCTATGTCCATACCTGCAGAAAGAGTTCTACTACTGTCTGTGACATTGCGCTAGGTGGGCTTTACCTTACCTAAAGAGTCAGGGCTTGTTGCATTTCTCTGCACCTTCATTATCAAATGGTGTAGATGCCTTAAGAAAAGGGTAAAAAGGTTAACATGCACCTTCTTAAACACACAGACCTTTCCTCCTTGCTTCCAAATCTCTTCAATGGAGAAAGCAAGATAAGGCAGAAGCTTTAAGAAACTCTTGCTGCTCTAACTGCTGTAGGTTTTTCATTCCCTGTGAAGTTACCGACATCCTTTTTTTGGTATCCTAAGCTGCTGCCAAAGTAGAGAATGTAGGTTTATTTTATTTTTGGTATAAAATAGAAGATTCTGACTTTACAACTTGAAAGTCAGCCTTTATGAGAATTTGTACAGTGTGACCCCTTTGTTGTTTTTGTAGATCTTGATGTCAGATATTGTTGTGGTTTTTTTTCAAAACCTGATTATATATTTGTATTTGGATTAGCAATCAAAAAGCAGAGCTATGTGCAGTTTCTCTTTTAGGCTCAAAATTCCTCTCACACAGTTGGACAATCTTCTTTTGCTGATCATCCCTCAGTTGTTTTGCAGGGAACTGACTGCCCAATATGTGGACTTCATATAAAAATAATAATTAAAAAAAAAAAAAAACCAAAAAAAAAATCAATATTAAAGTGGCAAAAGCCAGCAAAGGAGAGTGCAGCATAGCTCAGGCTGTCTTCACTTGGAGCTGGAACTGAGAACCAAACAAGAAGCTGATGCTTCCACCTCTTCCTATTACTATTTCAGAACAGGAAAGCCTTTATCAGTATGCAATATTTTGCAGGTCAGCCTCCATCACAAAGACTGTGTTTGGAGTTTTCATTTTTAATTAGGATTTTCCCTTTTAATGAATTTTTAGTTTTTTAAAGTAATAAGAAAGTATGCACCTCAAAATGCATCATAGGGTGCTGAGAGCCTTCTTGTACTGCTCAACAGTAATATTTGAAGATCCAGCAGTAGTTTTTAAAATGAAATATTAAAGAGATTTTTAGAAACTGGCAACAAATTTATTGAATGCCAGAGAAAAACATGAAATATCTTGTCACTAGCTCTGGACAATTTTGCAAAATTGCTACTCAAGACCAAACAACTACTTGTAAGGTAAAAAACCACTTGTTGTTAAAGAATGAAAAACAATTTTCCTTGCTCCAAAACAAAAACATCCTGATAATTAAAATGTTGCCATTTCACCTCCCCGTTAAAAAGTCACAGTTTTGGCTGGAGGCCATGCTGCAAAGCAATCTGCTTTGTCACTTGAAAAGGTTGGCTTGGATCATGAAAAGTCCTAAACTGGTACAGTAGAGAGAGAAAGGGAGAGAGCATTACAGCCTGAGGAAGGAACAGTGATTTAATAACAGTCTTTGCTCATTTGTACAGCATTAAGGCAAGAAAGAGAAAACAAAGCCCCTTCCAGGATCCCCACAATAGTTTGGAAGGCGTTTCGAGGAGTTTACTTGTTCTTTTCGGTATGGCCGGTTGTGACCAACGTGAACTGTGTGGCAAGAGCATCATCCTTGCTTGCCAAGAAAAACAGAAGGGATGTGCAACACCATGTTAAAATTTACACCAGGCTGATGGGCACATTCAGATTTGCCTGTTCTTTGGGGTCTTGATCTGAACACTGTCCATGAGGTTAAGTTGGTCTCACTGTTTTACCAAAAAAACCCAAAACAAAACAAAACCCTCTGAAAGCAAATAAACAAACAAAACCCCTCACTGCCCCCTCCCCCAGAAAAAAAACCAAAACCAAAAAAACTGCCAACCCCCCCTCCAAAATACAAAACAAACGCTTTGGTGGGGAAAGAGGTGACCGGAGCATGGACCAAGAATTGTGTGTGGATATAAGAGCATGGAGCAGAAGGGAATAGTCCCTGGTGTGCTTAGTGATATTCTGCTGTAGCTGAGGGAGGAAGAAAGTATTATTTCTGAGTTGGAAACTGCTGCGATTTGTGCTGCAGATGACTTCACCTGCAGCTGTCAGCAGTGGGTAGGCTATTGGTTGTGGTGACCTGTCAGGTTTAGGTGGTGATGAAGCCACATGTATATCAGCTCACCTCCACCTTTTAGGGAAAGAGAATGAGAGGCCACGCACCTTTTGACAAGGAGAAGTGTGCCGGAGGAGGGAGAATGACCCAGATCTCCTGCGGTGGACAGTGGCCACAGGGCGGGTGAGAGGGGTGTAATGACATCCAGATCAATTCCTCATACATGAAGGCTAAGCTAGGGAATAACAAAAGAAAAAGCACATTACAACTGGCCCGAGAGAAGTGCTAGGAAAAATAGGGACAGCGAGGAAGAAGAAGGCTTTGTGCTTTCATGGCTGTGCTTGGCTCTTGGTGTTCTTGCTCAATAAATGCCAGTGTTTCTTGAACCACTGGCACTTGTTGCCCTGAGTAAGGAAACCTGTGCTTGAAAAGGGACTCCAAAACACCAGAGCTGAGGGGACAGATTGGGGAATGTACAAAGACTGGGGACAATGTAGCCCCTCCAGCTGGGAGCCATCAGATAAGGGAGAGAAGAAAAAGGCAGACCTGCACGTGAGGGGAAGAGAGAAAGAATAGACCAAGAGCTGGAGGTTGCAGGTGGGACAAGGAATTATGATAGTGAGATTTGAAGGTATAAGTAGTTCTCATGTCAACTGTTTTATAAGGGCATTGCATTCTCTCAAACACATTTGTTCATGCCCCTTCTTTTCACAGGGATCTCTCAGCTCTTCTGTTGTCCAAGCAGATCTGGAAAGTTAGTGGGGTTTTTTCACCAGGTAAAGAGAAACCTTTCCTGAGTTTTACCTGTGTGTCTGTCTTAAGGAAAAATACAAGGATTTTCTAAATTTGTATTCTTCCTATGAAATGTACTAAGCTTCTCCTGCTCTTTAAGCAGTTGCCCCTTGGGATAAGAAAAGGAAATTAAACAGCTAATGGTTATGCTTTAATTAGGCTTTATTGGAGTTAACACAACTAATGCTCTGCATATGTGCTGCAGAGAGTTAGATACTTAGAAAATCTTGTCTTTGCTATTATGAGTTTATGAGAAAGGAAGCCCAAGGAAGATCAATACATCCTCTGTGTAGATTACAAATGGTTCATGACGTATGTCCGCAGGAGCTGTTTTTAGTGAGGGTAGTCTAGTTATTATGGATTTGACATGAACTTGGCCTGGTGCCCTGAGGGAATGCAATGTAGGCATAATTTGGTCTTCCTGTAATTGTCTATTTAACTTGGCAATCCAGAGTAATTTTTTCCTGTGAAATGAGACCGAGACGTCACTAAAGCGGCGGTCAGATTAATTAATGAGACATAATAATGCTCCTAATAAAAGCTCATGAGCTGAGTCCTCTTCCCTCCCCTTTCCTGTCCTTCCCTGCTGTCCTCCCCCTGCTGAGAATGCAGCTTCCCAGGAATCCATGAGTCACACTTCGTAAAGGAGTTTCTTCTTTAGTTGACGCAAACAATACGGCGGAGAAAAATAATAAGTAGAGAACCATCTGTTTGATGAAGTCCTTGACATTTTATTTCATTTCCCCCTATTGCATATTAAAGGAAGTAAATAGAAAAACATTTGCTAATTATACCACTGTTTACTGATTGTTGGGGTGGCTTTTATTGTATTTATCAGAAGTGCTAGCCTGTCCTGCAGTCACGGCTTCGGCGTTCTGCTTTGTGCAAAAGGAGCCCAACAACAGTCATGGGAGCTCAGTCAGGTTTTTGAGTCCTTCACCTCCAAGTAGCTCACCTAGGAGTGGAAATGTGCATCTTCTCTGCAGGTGGGAAAGCTGGGAGAGGTAGTGGAACCTCATCATTTGAGGTAATATACTGAGGTAACAGGAGAGGCTAAGACTGACCCCCTGCCTCCAATGGCTGGTTGTTGGGAGGGAATAGTTGCCATTTCCTTTTGTGGGCCCAGGATTTTGTGCTCTTGGCTTTGCATTTGTGCTCAGTAAAGGCTGACAGGGAGGCCAAATAGCAGCACTTTGCTGTGACTTTGGTAGCATCAGCAGCAGCAGCCATCTGTCGTTTTGAAGGAATTCTCCTGAACAGGTTGCTCTTGTTGCCTTCTTCCCAATGTGTTGGACTGTGCTCTTTTTTCCCCATCTGGTTCCCTTTGTTGGTATAGTTTTATGGCTTAAAAAGTGGTCCATGTACAATGCAAGATTTGAACAGTAAAATGCAGAGGCTCATCCCTCCCTCTGTCTGGGATTTGGATTTTGCTAATGGTCAAAGCAAGCCAACAGTGTTTGAAAACAAACTGGTAGCCAAAGGCCAGTAATACTAGGCAGCTATTTCCTCTGCAAAATCTAAGTTATTAGCACTCATGAAAAGTGGCAGCAATTAATCAAATGACTGTGAACTAAAACAATTTTTCTCCCACCATGCCATGTAAGGCCAGTACAAGAACAGCTTGGCCTAGCCCATTGCTAGGAAGGGAAAAAATTGCAGCACCGCGGAGGACATGGTGACCTTATCTGGGGATGAGGACTCCAGAAAATTCAAAAATATCACTTTGCCTTTGGATGAGAATTCAGTGTTGATGAAAAATCTATTTCTGGTTATTTCCTTGGGTAAAAAGGACTTGATGAATTTTCCAGTCCACCATTTGGACAGATTTAAGGGATTTTATAACTTATAATTCCATGAAGATTCTATCAGTAGTGCTGATGGGCTGGATGTTTTGACTCTCCTCTCTAACATCAGCTCATTTGGACAGTTTTATGTTCCCTGTGCCATAAAACTCTCAGTTCAGAGCACAAATAGTGGAAGATATATTTCTCCACAGCTCTATCCTATGGTAAAACATATGCTAACATGGCTTCCAAGGGGTACATGTTGCATGTTGGCTTCTCAAAAATCATCATGAAAGGAGTTATTTTAAAGCTAGAGGAAGATGGCTGTCTGATTGTGAAGGAGATACCCAGGGTTCACACTGCTGCTTGAAGCAAACAGCATGTGAAAATGGTTCACTAGGGGAGGCCCCGAGTGACTAGAGTCATCTTCCAGACTCCAGGGTAACAAATCTGGAAAAGTTCAAAACTGGTGCACTGGCTGGAATTAATTTATCACATTGATGGTTGACTACACAAAATAATGTAACTTATATGGATAACTTCATAAAGCACTTATGTCTTCTGACAAGAAGTGTGCAATATAGGAAGGCCTCTGCTGGTTCCCAGTTTATCTTATTTGGAGGAATCTCGATGTTTGTACCAATGGTTTTATCTGTTAGGTAAAAGTGCTTATGTGTTTCTTTGCTCATGATACTGCTTATTCTGTCTGGTGGTCTTTTTTGACTTTCCATCTGCAAATCTGCCACAACAATCACAGACAGCACTACAGACTGGGGGCAGAGTGGCTGGAAAGTGGTTCAATGTCAAAGAACCTGGGGGTGCTGGTCGACAGAAGCTGAAGCCGAGCCAGCGTGTGCCCAGGTGACCAAGAAGGCCAAAGGCATCCTGGCCTGAATCAGCAATGCCATGGCCAGCAGGACCAGGGCAGTGATTGTCCCCCTGTACTCAGCACTGGTGAGGCCACATCTCAAATCCTGTGTTTAGTTCTGGGTCCTGCAAAGACATGTTGGTGCTGGAGTGTGTCCAGAGAAGGACAAAAGAGCTGGGGGAAGGTCTAGAGCATAAGGCTTGTGAGGAGCTGTCGCACGAGCTGGGCATGTTTATCCTGGAAAAGAGGAGGCTCAGGGATGACCTTCTCTCTCTCTACAGCTGCCCAAAAGGAGGCTGTGAAAAGGTGGGAGTCAGTCTTTTCTCCCAGGCAAGAACTGACAGGATGAGAGGACACAGCCTCAAGCCACAACAGGGAAGGTTCAGGGTGGACATGAGAAGGAATTTCTTCACAGAAATTCCAACATTGGAATGGACTTCTCAGGGAGGTGGGAGAGTCATCATTTCTGAAGGTGTTCAAGAAATGACTGGGTGTGGCACTTAATAGCATGGTCTAGCTGAAGGTAGTGTTCGGTCAAAGCCTGGACTCTGTGATCTCAGAGGTTTTTTCCAACCTTAATGAAGCCATGATTATGTGAAATCCTATTTAGAAATGTGATTATACATAAAGGAGAAGCTTCTGGATTGTTATGGCTACTTTGGATTTTTTGAGGATTTTTTGTTATGCTAATAATGTTTTAATGATTCATGGGAAGAAAAATATATCTGCTTCTTGGAGTTAGACGTAAGGTCCAAGTCTCATTGCTGTTTTATTCTTGTTTTCTGCTGTGATTTAGAATAAAAATAGGGGATATATGATGCAATAGTTTCTTCCTACACTTTTCATATGTAAGAATCTTGAACAAAAACAGGTAAATCTTGGATATTCAAAGAACTTCCAATTTCCCTACTATAAAAAATACGGGTTAGAGCTGTGTCAGTGTATCACAGTAGAGAATCATCAGGCAGTAATTTCTGGAGCAGGCTCTTTTTATAAAAGCATTTCTAATGAAGTTGTGGGAAGTTTGGGGGTTTTTTGGGCTTTTTTGGTTTTTTTTTCCTAGTAGGTCTGCATAAAAGAGAATGGATTCCTGTCGCTAAAATGTCACAAGTTCATTTCATCTTATTCTGACTTCGAGCAATTCTTATTCCATAAAAATGGCCATGGAATGTGTGTGTATTTGTGTGCAATGTCCTTGCTAAACCTTCATAAATGACATTGAATGCACAGACTTGTCTTTGCTTATTTCCTCTTGCTGAGGGTGCTCACAATCGCTGACTGGTCTGATAGAGCCTGTCTCTCCGGTGTTGTCAGTCACAGACTGTCACAGGCCAGTGCTGCAGTGCCACCTGACGCACAAGCACTGTAAAGAGAGTGGTGAATGGATGCCACCTTGATGGGGTGACACTGAACTCAGGGAGCTGGAGCTCAAAGAGTTCCAGGACAGAACAAGGATGCAACCCAGCTCAGCCCACCACCCTCATCAGAGGGATTTTTGACTCCTTGCTGCCCTAGTCTTTTCCCTGCACTGGGTGGAGTGCCGTGACTGCTCCTGGGATGCCTCTGACTGAGCAGCATAAGCTGGAAGACAACATGAAAAGGCCATGAATCTTTGTTACTGTGAGAGTATGTTGCGCCTATGGACTTTTTCAAAATTTTACTCACTTTTACCTTTAAATTGGATCTCTGTCATGTTAGAGGTGGATTGACATGAAATTCAAATCCTGAAAGTAACCTTGAGAGCTGCCTTTTAGACCTGTCAGTATGAAGTATTTACAGCCAATCCAGGTTTGGTTGCAATTGTGAGAGAAGCTAGTAACACTGCCTAAACCTGTGGAAATCCCCAGCACATTAGTGGTTTGGATTTGTTTCTTTAAGTCTCAAGGACATTTCACTTGTATCTAATATGAGACCCAGACCTTGCTCCAACAAATTCAAATGGATGAAAAGGTGAAGAAGATATTCACTGTGACCAGACAGCTGACATTACTTTGAGAACAATGTTTTTCTATGTGCCTGGGCTGAGGGATTTGTGCCAGCAAAGACAGAGGAGACAGATGATCCCTTCCCTTTGTCATCTATCCCTTATTCTTTTATTTGTGAGTGGCTTACGTACCTGTGGCTGCCCATCAGCTTAGTTGGAGGCAAGGTTTTGTAGAGAGAAGCAGAAGGGAGAGGCGTAGTCCTGGGTCATGGGACAGGCAGAGCAGAAGGGGCTGCAGGAGAGGCGAGCAAGACATGCTGGCAGCTTCCCCACAAGTTGATTAGTAGTGCTGGCATGCCTTCAGAGGAGGTCAGTCTCGGCTCCCATGCCCAGCAGAGGAGATCCACAGTCGCTCCCAGCAGAAGGAAAAGGAAGAAGGAAGGGTGTTTTATTCAGCCACAGTAATTCCTCAGGCACTCTACAGACCAGCTGGATCCCACTTGCCGATGGAGAAGGGCTACATCATTCCTGCAAAAAATGCTTTGCTTGCATGGGCTTGACTTGGATGCATTGGTGTAGTTTCTGGGTTTGACATTCCCCTGTTTGGGAGCTAACACAAGCAAATACATTCTTTTGATCTTCCATGCAGCTTTGTGATACTATACGTGCAGCTCCATGCTTTCTTTCACAGATGTCAAAGTCAGCTGCCACATGGGATCTCCGGGAGAAACTGTATTGTGTGTTTTTAAAGGAAAATTACCCAATTATTTTGATGGAGTTAATGTGGAGATGGTGACCTTTACATTGAAAGCTGTTATGCTGCAAATGTTCCAAATACATTATGTGCTCTACTAACACTGCTGACAGGTTCTGCATGATTAATAGTGTTTATAAAGCGTGTACAACAGTTTGGGAAGCCCAGGATAGAAGACCTGGTATGGGATTTATTTTGCACTGAACATGATAAATATACGGTTGGCCTTGGAGTATTTTTTTTCTTTCTAGAAATGACTTAATGATGGAAGAGAAAATCACTAATTCATTAAATGAACTGTTTAATTTTTCTTGTAAGAAAAATAAAAGCAAAACATATTGGTAGTGGTTGATCCAATATGTACATTTAGATTGATCATTTTTAAAGGAAGACTGATGTTTTTAATACATGTTTTTTGCTTCAAGACTGGCCTGGTTCCTGCTTCTCTGGAAGGAACACTTCTGTCAACTGCACTGGGTCATGGTGTTGCCAGGGGCCACACACAGCTTGGAGGAAATTTCAGGGTGAGCCTGACATGTTGGTAACAGAGGCAGGTATTTAAATAGGGGGAAAAGGTATAAGGTTTCTCATTTGCACTACTGTGAGGATGTTGTTCAACAAATAGGCAAATGCAGGTTGCTCTGCCTACTCAAGAGACAACTCAGAAAGACTCACTCTCAGCTTGATGTTCTAAGAAAATATCGTGGCTTATTCTTAAGTGATTTCTCGCTCTCCCAGCACATCCAAGTGCAGGATTCTCCTCTTCCCCACCTGGTGCTGTGGCAAGGCTCCTTGCCCTTCCACACATGCTGTACTGTCCTGCACAAAATCATGTGCCTGCATCATGGCTCCAGTTTAAAAACCTGTGTAATGCAGAGGACTACTGAGGAAACTTTACTCATTCCAGTGGCATGAGCTGAGCAGAAAGCAACCCCTCATGGAGGTTAGTGCAAATGGGGAGAGGGGCTCTGAATGCCATGCAGGCATGCACTGAGCTCCTCATGGAGGGCTTATGCATGGATGGATGGACTGACTTGCCAGCTGGACTTTAAATTGTGATAATGTAATACTTACAGCCAAAATTTTCATGTCAAGAAGCCAGATTATTTCTTTGGGGCTAACACTGCACCAGCATAGATACACTTAGTTGAATCCAATGATTTCTTATTTATAGGATAAGAAAGTGACAAACACTAAAGATCCTTTATACCATTCTGGCAAGGCAAAAGCTTTTAGACAAAAAGTGCAAATTTTGTTTACACTCGCTGTGTAGCTTCCCAGGACTGTTGGAGTAGGATGAAGAGACATTCATGTAAATGAGTAGGGTATGAGCTTTAATCTTGTGCTTTTCATTCTACCACACACATTAAAAATAATAATAATAATCCACAAATGTTTTCTACTTCAGCTTTTCACTGAGCCAGAACTTGCCAGAAGTACTCAATACTTTGACTGTTAGCTCTGCATTAGCTGCCATACTGATTTTAGAAGGCTCAGGGGAAAAACAAAAGCATGTATAAAGGCATTCTAATTTTTAACATAAGCTTGGGCTTTGATTGTAAAATGTATCTCATTTGGTCATCTTGGTTTTTAAACTTCATACCATTCCCTAAATTCATCACTTGCCGCAGCTGCTCAGCACTTAGCACCTGTACATTTACCCCTGAGAGACTCCAGACTGAACCAGAAGATTTTATTGGTGTTGAGGCTAATGGCTAAACTTTCAAGATTTGTTTTTCAAATAAATGTGCTTTTTTCCACATTATGCTTTCAGCAAGCCGAAATAGTTAAGAGGTTTCTTATGAGAAACCCACCATAAGGCCTTTTAACATGGGGATCTAAGGAGAACCAGATTGAATTCCCTTTACAGAGTGAGAGTTTTTAAAGAACAAACATTTAATGAGTATCTCATTTCTGCATTAAATACTGAGAGTCTTTTAAGCACAGATTTCAACTGATCTTAATGAAGAAAAGAGAGGGAGGGCTTTCTTTGTATTTTGTGCTTTACTGCGAAAAAATGGAAATAGAATTTGAGGGGGTTTTTTTTGTTTTGGTTGGTTGGTGTTGGTTTTTGGTTGTTTTTTTTTGTTTTATTTATTTTTTGGGGTTTTTTGAGGCATTTGGATTTTGCGTTTTTCTTGTCTGTGTCCATTATTTTATAAACCTTCTTACCCTTGGAGTCTAATTCCAACACTCTCACATGCACAGACAGTCTGCTTGTGCTAGAGTGTATGGCTATTGTTACTAATAAAGCAAAAGCCATGAGGAAAAAGTGGCCTGCTGGCTCCCAAATGCCTGTATAGGACAAACTATGGGTGGATGCCTGACCTCCATGGCTGCTTTCATCCTTCTTGACTCTGTTTTGGCACTTCTCCACTGAAGAAGGAGGAAGGGAAGAATTGTGGTGGTTTCCCTGGCTCTCTAAACATGAGCAAGGGGAGCCAAAATCTCACAGCCAAATGGCAATATGTGATCTGCCACTATTCGAGTCTTTCTAGTGTTCATCACCTGCCAGCATCAAGGTAATTTGATATTTATTGGGGGGTGAAACTCTAAACTAGAACTACATATCCCAAACATTTTACAGATGGATTCCTACAAGGACAACTGTGCAGGGCAGATATTTTCCAGCTAATCAAAATCCTGCTCACAGGAAAATTCACACATCAGGACTAAACAAAATTAGAGCTAACAACTATTCAGGCTCTTGGGTAATATGCAGGTATGGCTTTAATATCCATTCAATTTTAAACAGCTGCACTTTATCCGTAATATAAGCAATGGCAATAATTTTTCACTAATTATGTGACATTTGTATTTGATTTGCCTAGATCTGATCAAAGCTGTCATTACTTGCTCAAATGATAACAGCATTCAGTGAGTTTCCTGGTCTTGTTTGACTAAAATCATATATAAGATAAAGACTATATGCCTAAAGCTATATATATTACCTTTCAAATGTTACTACATTCAGCTGCAATAAATGGTAATTTCTCCACAACACAAATATTTTATCTATGATATTTTATTATTTACAGCCTTTACCCCCTCTGTTTTCAATAGTTTTCACCTATATATATCTTTTGCTGCAGAAAACAGTATTTATGAAATATTGAGGTATTTGTTGTTTATGTAATTAGGTCCTTCTTGTATCTGAGCCAGAATAATAAACAATACTGACATGTTTAATCATTATTCAGAGATTGCTGGATGACTTCATCATGTAGTATGAATTCATCATGAATCACTGCAACTGAAGGGAGCATGAGGGAAGAGGAAACTATTATTAGGCAATATATTATCAAATGAACTGTAACTATTTCCAAGATCTCTTCAGAGAATATTCTGCCCGAACAGCACTTTCCTCTCAAAGAATTAGGATAAGCATTTAATTTTAATTTTTTTTAAAATTCTTTTTTGTGATCACACTGTAAACCATGGTTAGACTTTTTTATGGAGAATATGGTTAGTCTTCATTCCTGCTATAGCTGAAAATCTGCTCTCTTGTGTTTCCTTCAAGGAGCAAGGCATCTCTCCCTGTCTTGATATGAGTGTGACCTACTCCAAATTCACCCAGTTTCTCACTTCTAGACGTGTTTGTTCAATATAGCCCTATCTGAGTTTCCTTCTCACCTTCCAGAATGTCTGCCATCTTCTGACAGAAATGTCTTTCTCAGAGAAAACCATACATGTTTTGGTTTCGTCTACATACAGAAAGTGCCTAACGTACTTTCTGAAAGTAAGTGCAGGTTAGGGACATGTGTGTAAGATTAGATAACAAGATTCACTGCCTCCCCAGGGGAATTAATTGAAGAACGTTCCATAACAAGTGCATTAGTCATCATTAGCCACACCTCAATCTCAGCAGCACTTATGTTTCTTTTCTTGAGCCTTTGTGTTTACCTAATTGATGTGCATATTGAAATACACTTGCAAGATTAAATTTTGTGGGGGATGGTTAATTTACTGATATTGTGTATCCTGTATTGATAATACTGTAATAGATTTTTCTCTACTGTTATCCACATGAGAACTCATCTGGAAATACTTTTAACCCTTCTTTGATGGTGAACGACTCACTCATGACTGCTACAAGGAGAATGCTGTGAAAAAAAGCAAAGCACTTTTTCTAGTGTAGTGCAAGGGAGAAACCCCATAGATTGTGTAGTGGCTAAAAGAGAGTCAGCTTTCATGGAATATAAAAGGGTTGAAGAGGAAGGTACCTTGGATCCTTACTCAAGTGAACGCCTCTTCCTGCATACTGAGAATCAAAAACTCCAATCATTAGATCAGGTCAGGGAAGATAGAAAGGATTTCAGAAGGCTGTTTTTCTGTTGTGTTTGTTTGGTTTTGTTTGCATTTTTGTTAGTTTGTTTGTTGTGGTCTTTTTGTGGTTGGTTTGGTTTGGTTTTGGCAGGGGAGTATTTTGTTTGGTTACTTTTTATGAGATCAGTACAGATGAGCCAGTGAAGTCAACTGGATGTACCTCAGTGCAAACTGGTGCAAATGGGAGTTCAACAGAAATGTTTTACTCCTGAGGCATCCTTGTTCCCCATGGAATTAGCCAATACTTTCAGAAAAAAATCTGCTCTCACTGTGTGTGGAGAAAGAAGGCAAAAGACAGCTGCCAAAAGCTGCGAAATTCTATCCCACCCTTCCCAATATCACGCTTCTTGAAGATCTCTTAAAGACTCTGTTTTAGGAGAAACAGCAAACATTCACTTTTCTCCCCCTTTCTTTCTGTCTGTAACAACAAACTTTTCCAGGGCAAGACCCGAATCCTCTTTGACCTCTCCCATCTCCAGATTCCACCTTTCAGTGGTGTTTTGAATTTTGGGTCTGAATGTTTTTATTTTCCCTCTCTGGAATCCACTTTTAATGATTATCTAGGTAGTTGGGGTTTTTTTTTGGTTTTGGGTTGGTTTCTTTTTCCTTGTTTTCATCTTCAATTAGTATAAATCTTTATTTCATGCTTCTGGCTATTATCTTTCCTCTCCCCTCTCTATTTTCTGGACATACTCAGTTGTGTGTGAAAATGACTGTGCTGCATGTACCTCTCTGACTCTCTCTGTTGGTTCTGACTCTTAAAATTATACTCTAAGTACTAAAGTACTCAAGGACCTTATGGAAGGTAGTAATTCAAGTTAAGGCTCCTTTGTTCAGGACACTAACTTAAGCAAAGGGTTCATGGGCAACACATGAAGGACACACTCAATGTGGCAAAAGATATTTCTCTTACAGGAAAGCTTTGTGAGTTACGATTACATGTGAATTAATGTCATAGTGCAAACTCTCAGCCTTTGCCTGCAATGCTGGCAGGTTGGTAGGACCCTCTGTTTTACAGCCTGGTATCAAGTGATGTCTGTGCTATTACCTTAATTCATCCACTCATCGGCCTTGGTGCTGGAAGTTTCACCCTGCCAAGGCTTTTGTGCTGCTATCCTCTAGGAATGAACAGTAAATCTCCTTGTATCCTATTTGCTCATTTACCTGTCTCTTCTGTTTCAGAGTATTGCCCCACTGCCCTTTTCTGGGTGTTTTTTAGCAAAGGTTTTTTTCCATACTTGATTTTCCTCTTTGCTTTTGCTGCCTTGGACAGGGAAGGCTGTAGCGCTTTACTTGCTCCTTCCCAAAACAAAACCGGAGACTGTTTGGACCAGTCCAGGCATCAAAGAAGCCGCTCTGGGTTCTGGATCACTACTTTGACCACAGGCAGTTGTCTGAAGGAAAGTTTATCATACAGAAGTCTTGGCATCACATACTTCTTAGTCAATAAATTAGATTTGTGCCTTGAAAATGTTGAACCACCCCACAAAGAGAAAAAAAAATGTAAGCTGTGCTTTACAGGGATTTTAGTTTAATCAAAGTTGCTGATGGAATGAATGTTGCTTGTCTTGCTGTGTGCAGTTTTTGTTTTTCTTTTTGATGGTTTTACTGTGGGTATGGTAGGCTGTATCATCTTGTCTTGATGTCAGACTTTGCTAGGATTAAGTGTTGCCCTTCTCCATTTGACTTTTATGTCAAATTCATTATTGGTCCATTCACACTAAGAAAAGCTAATGAAAGGGTCTGTCATCTCTGTGAAATGAGTTGTGCCTCTCTTTTGCAGTCTTTGACAATGTACCAAAGGGAAGTTAATTATCTTTTTTTGGTTTTGTGGTTGATTGGTTGTATTTTTTTGTCCTTCTTGCTCAGGTGATGAGCCCGTAGCTGAGGTCACTCCAATGTGCTGTGGTAGACAAACTCAGATATACCACCTGCACGCAGTAGAACTTTGTAGGCACCATGTTTTCATTGCTGTTTTCTGGAATAGATAGGTTAATATACCTTCAGGCTGCAGTAAACCCTTGTTATTACCTAGTCTGACCTATTTTATTACAAAAGCTGTAGATTTCATGCAGTGATTCTGGAATTTAGCCCAGCAAATTATTTTCAGTTGGAAATTTCAACTTGGAAATGGATTTGCTCTTCAGTTAGAGACTCCAGCAAGTGGACAATTTGCCACAACCCATAGCAATCTGTTCCAAGTGACTTATTCACATCATTGAAATCTTGCAGTTTATCTCCCACTGAAACATTTGCCAACTCCCAAATTCCAGCCAGTGGATCTTCCACTTTCAGCTCCTGAAGGAAGGACTCTTGTATTAGGTCTCTTCTTCACAGAGGTCTTAGGAGCAAGACAAGGTGCAAGATACCTCTTAGCTTCTTCTTTCTGTGCCTCGTATATTGATTTCTTTGTGGTTCTCTTGTTAAACATAGGTTTAAGCTGCTGTGACCATATTGTAGGTGGATATGGCCATGTCAGTCTTTCGGCCTTGTGGTCTAGGCAGAACACAGCCCACGGTATGGTGTGTATGGGCCTCTCAAGCTGGGAAATACTTGGCCTGGACTGAGTTCCATGGCTTTAATTTCTGCACTAGTGGCCCAAATTAAGTCCAGTGAGTATTCCAGAAGTGCCTTTATTGAAAGTGGTGATACAACCTCATTTTGGAGACATTTTCCACTTTCTCTGTATTGTCAAGAGGCTTTGTAAAGGATGAGTACTTTCTGTCTCTGCTGCAGGCAGGCAGGACTGAAGCTGGACTGCAGCAATCCTCATCCTTTCCAGCTTACACACATACCTCTGTGCCTGCAGCAAATCAGAGGGAAGAGCACCATTGGGAAGGTGCTCCTCTGCTAAATGAAGAAGCTGAGAGGGACAGCATCCCTGCAGCATCTTTGCCATGCTTTGCTGATGTGAAAGCAAGGGAGAAATGCAGAGGTAGCCTCTTGAATATCCACACCCTGGCCTAAGCTTCTCCATGGGGAGCAGGGACAAAGTATTACTTTGATGCCTAGGAGTTGACTAGAAGGCTGGCTGCTCTTTGAAGCACAGCAGTGATGAGGTATATCATGGGTCAGGAGAGTATCACACTGGTGTGATGAGAAGGGAAGGAGAAAATCAAATGGCTTGTGTGTTCCAGAAAGTGGGTGCAGAGTATGGAGCCAGAGGATAGGTTGGAAGACTATGAAGGCAAGGGCTGTAGTTCTTGGGAAAAGGGAATATTAACAGGAAAACAAGAAAAAGGAGAGGGAAAGAAGGGGAGAGAAAGCCTGCATGATTCATGAGACCACCATGCGATTCAGCAGATGGTGCTTCTCTCTGCCCTATGTCTTAGCAGAGTGGGGGTTTTGTCCTCCCTGCTGTGTTTTCTTCTGATTGAAAGCCTACCTACCACCATGCCCTGTATAAACAATGGCACATTACCAGGAAAATATCCTTCTATATGAGTTTTTCCCCTGCCAGCTAAGCTGCCATATGTGTTTGATGCCCAAGTTAGCAGGTCTCTCCCCAGAAGTAGCTGCATTTTGCAGATAGGCAAAACGATTTTGGTATAGGGCCCTAGCTGTCTCTTTACAGGGCTTTGGCAACCTTCAAGATAAAAGGCAGTGTATATGACTAAAATGAGTATGAAAACTTGCTTTGCTACAGTGTGCACAGGAGCATGCTCATGATGTCTTTCGCTGTCTCGCATACTTTGACATTAAGTGCAGTTAGACTCTGCTTTAAGGACTTACAGAGAGCTGTTAGGTGATCTGGCAGTTTCAGTTCTTCCTGAGTGCCAAGAGCACTGTCCCAAGCTGCTTAAGATAACCAGATGTTTAAGTGACCTAAACACTTTTATAAGTGGTACTGTAGTTTCCTCAGAGCTGCGTGACGTTCTGGGTGTTCTTTCTTATACTTTGTCTCATTTCCCTGGAGATTTCCCCCAAACTTCAAAAAAAGGTCTGGGTCATTGCTGGTTTAAAATTTAAGCTTTATTCCTTAGCCCAAGAAGTGGAAGGCTGATTGACCGATTTGATTGATGATAATTTATTCTCCATTCAGCACATCCCAGTTCTTTTTTATGTGCCTTGATGGTGTGCTCTTCTTGATAAAATGTTTTGGGCAAAGATAAATAAGAAGGGGGAAAGAGGGAGAGTGAGAAGGCACTTGCAAAGTGCTAGAAGATTTGGAGGAATTCCTCTGCAGAGAAAAACAACAAAGGAAGGTACTAGGAAACCAAGTATTAATTTCCCGCGCCACCATTAGCCTGACACCTGTTAGCCCTGACCATTACCCAGAGCTGAAGGGGAAAAGGCTAATCTCTACCACATTTATATCAACAAACTCAAACAAAAAAGCTGCCTAATTATCCCATTGAACCTGTGTCAGCTTTAAGGCCGGCTCAGTTTCCCAGGCTGGCTGCCTGCCAGGAGCAGCAAGCTGGGGTTCATAAGCTGCATGCTAATGACAACGTCCTTTCATTCCAGCAGCGGCATAATTGCCAAAAGCAGTTTACAGGCTCATTATATTTATGGTCATATTTCAGCTGATGAAGTCAAAGGCCAGCCCAGGGTTTACTTGGCAATGCATTGGAAATAGTTTGTTTTGCAGGGATTGCATCTCAGTGATAACAGTGGGACACCTAAAATAGCTGCCATTTTTTTCCAGGCTGTAAGGGGAGAATGATTGAGGAAGGAAGCAAAAATTACAAAGATGGACAGAGTATGGCTAAATGTTTGTTGACTCTGCTATACCTATTTTACTTCTGCTGCTGATGGTGTCACACTGCTCAGTTGTCATCAAGCTGACTTGGTGCTATGACATCCAAGGCCACAGGATTCATTTGCTTATGGTGGAGAAGAGTTGAAGATCATACATCATGGTTGACCTGCAGGATGCAAAGTTAAATTTATAGATTTTGGTCCAAAGATCAATTTTGCCCAAGCACTTCAGTTGGAAGAAGTGAGGGGAATGGTTGTTGCAGTGTTTTATCTTCCTTTTTTTTGAGGGAGTGTGATATCTGGATTTGAATTTTCCTGTACCCAAAACTTTTCTGAGTTTTGTGTTCTTCACTCCCATTTGGTCAATGATTGCACCTGGTTTCAGTGGCAGAGATTGAGTTTGGACCAGAGCTTTCCTTCAATGGCAATGACTGTTCAGGCAATTGTCTTTGTTCAAAACAAAGTTATCTCAGCCTCTTCTGGCCATGTCTTGTAATATATCTGGCAATAAATCACACTTCCCAAGTACAATTTTGTTAAAAAACAAACTCCTGCTTGTCTTTGTTAAAAAAATATAAAAAAGTATTTCAAATCTTTATGGTTTTGGCCAGTAAAAGAATTGGTAGTGACAGCTTTAGGGAGACCAGTGGTGAGAGAAGTAGGTAAGACAACACTCATCCTATCTCCAAATGCCTTTGGAGTAGTACATGAGGTCTGAATTAAGGGTATGTTTGGATTTCTGGCTGTTGGTACCAGGATTTCCTTGCCAAGCTGTGTTTTATGTGAGCAACAAACACAAGCAGACCATCTTCATGCCGCAGGGGGCATGCCCTGGGGAAGCTGGGATGAGGGGTGTATTGTGTCCATGGTGCTTCTGGACCACAGGCAGCTGCTGTGAATTGCTGTTGGAGAATTGGGACAATATGCTATTGAAGCCTAAAGTTTTGGCACATGTGTGTGTGCACAGAGTAAAAGTGAGTCCTTTAAATGCTCATGTAAATGCACCAGCTTGAATGAGCATCACGGTCCTGGGTTTTGCCATAATATTCCTTGGCTGCAGCATCTGACTACTGAGATGTATATTCATATGTAAAGCAGTAAGAATACAATTAACAATGACACATGGAGAAAATCACTGTCAGTTGGCATTAGTTTGATGATTAATATGTTTTTTTGGTGTTTTTTTTTACTAACATGCTTTCTCCCCATCCGTGCCAGAGCTGTGTCATCCTAGCCTCTGGGAGAAGGAAAGTAAAATCTACATATTTTTCTGCCTCTATGGTTTCTTTGACTGTCAGTCTGGCACCAGTGCATAATTCTCTGAGGATATCACACTGGTGCTTTCTGGGTGGGTGTATAAAAGCCAGAACAGGGGGAAAGAGCTAAGCTAAGTGTACAAATATAACACTGTAAGGAAAACCAGCAACCCTTACAGTCTATCCTTCTGTCTCTTAGTATGATCACTTCCAGTTGGACCAAATGACCATTACACAGCAATATATTCCTCTCATACAGACACTTCAGAATGAGAATTGGGCAAAATACCTTGTATTTCAAATGCAGAAACCTTCATATCTGTCTGAAAGTGGAATCCAAGTGTCACTTTTCTCTGTCTTGTATATCAAACACTTGTGCTGCGAAAGTCACTTAAGATGACTTCCTGTTTCAAGAAAAGCACAAACAAAATGCAAAATGGTTGAAAACTGAAATAGCGTATTCAAACACAAGTGAAAATTAAAGGAAGGGCACAAAAGAAATGCTACCAGAATACTTCTCCTAGCTTCACTCTGTGTATTAAAGCAAAGGAAAACATCTCTCTAAACTACATTTGAATTGTATTTACCACAGTAAAACTACTGCAACTTGATGCATTATGTAATAAAAAATGCCAGTTTATTAAGTCAAATAGTAAAACTATAGTCAGTCTTCGCTCTAGCAAAGTAATGTGGCAAATCATGCTGACTGCAACTTTATAGTTCCTTTAGCATCTGCAGTTAGTTACAGCAGTTTTACTATCTACATTTCAATATACTCTTCTGATTAAAACTCCTCATAGGTTTTTTTTATTAGATTTTTGGTCTGCATATGTTTGATTTACCATGATACTGTGAAATAGAGAATGTTACTTTGAAAGTTGCCTTGATGTTTTGAATTGTGGGTAAAATACAGAAATAGGAATAAGACAACATGAAGAAGTGAAAGTCCTCTTGAACCTCCACTATAGCACACCAAATTGAGGGGGCAACTTATTCATGGTAGGTACCATGACTATGGTAGAAACCAGTTTTCCTCAGAGGCAGCTGGGTCTGGTCACTGTGAGACAAAGAAGCCAGACGAGCTTTGGTGGGGGCCAGCTGGCTAATTCTCATTTTTTGGTGTTGCAACTCACATAGTCCTGCGAGTGTTGCAAGAAGATATGGAGCAATTCAGTTGGGATTAATGGCTAGAAACTTCTACTGACTTCTCTGTCATGTCAGTTGACTTATGTTTGAGCTGAACTTGGAATTCTGGCTCAAAAACTAAAGGCATGGGTTAGCCCAGGAGATAAGGGAAAAAAAATATCTAGACATTTTACATCCTCTGGCTACAGAATGGGAGACTCCAGTGAGGATCACTCATCTCTTCCAAAGTCAATACAGGGGCCTCAATGCTGCACTGTCTGTACTTCAGGTAAGGCTTTGAGAAGGGGAAGCCAGTGGACATTAGGAACCTATTACTGTGTTTCTTATTATATCATTATTTTCCTGCTTCTCATCAGATTTTCCCTCCTCTTGGTTTCTGGCTAGCTGTCCTCATCCATTAATGTGTTTAGTGCTCCTAAAGTGTTCCCCACAAAAACAAACAAACAAACGAAAAGAAACCTTGGCTTCAAAAGAAGCAGAAAATATCCTGTTGATGTTAATGGGTGGGGAAAGAAATGGGCCAGTTATAGTCTGTAAAGATGTTGCCTATGAATGGCCCTGAGAGTGAAGCTGCCAGGGACTCACGAAGGTTGCTGTGGAGGATGCAGAAGGGACTGTACAAGAGCAGTGTCACAGGGTCATATCTTGGGAACAGAGATCATCATTCATGGATACCATCCCAGCCTTCGTGTTATTTCACTTCCCATGGGACAACACAAAAACCCAGAAGTCAGTCATCTTTCTCCTTCACTTCCAGAGATTCTTCATGACTGTGTGTAGCATGTCAGATTTATAGCCTTCTGCTTTATCCACATGGACTGTACCCATTCCTCAGTGCCTAGTAGGGAACAGCAATTGTGGGCCCCTCCTCTGTTTTGTGCTTCCAATTTTGCCACTGATGCACCCCCAGGATGGCTGAAAGGTGATGAGACACCTTCAAGGTCTGCCAGCTCTCTACTGATAGATACCACAAGTGATGCAGGAAGCTCTTTTGAGAAGCAGGATACGGACGATATATTTCAACAAACACAAGAACCTGGAAGCTATTCACCTGGAGGAGGGTGTAATGTGAAAAAAAAAAGTGAAAACTTTCAGGGTGCTTTTTTTCTAAGAGGCGGTCATTCCAGAATTAGAGGAACCACCAATTGTACAGTTTAGATGCTCACTTGCTTCAAATCAGAGAGCCATTCCAAGGACCTCTAGGCCTTATTTTGTTACTTTTTCTCTGAGGACCTTCTGGCTTGGGCAAAAATAATAAACAAGGTGTTTTATGGGTCATACTGTAGCTTTAGAAAAGTCAAAATATGTTTGCTAGCACCAATGTCGTGTGACAATTGTGAGGGATCAAAAAATTCTTCCCTTGTTCTGTGTCAGAAATTAGACAAAGAAAAAAGTATCCTTTACAGTCTTTCTTTCTGCCTCACTGCAAAGCTTCCAGCTCTCAGTCAGCCCTCCCATCTGTATTGCTGCATAAGGCTTGAAAAAACCAGTATGTGGTGCTTTTGGTCTACTTCTAACAAAACAAAGATGCAGAATGTCAGTGGAAGTCCTGTCGAAAGTTTTCTAGAGATAAATAGAAAGCAACATTAGGACAATGTAGGATCCTTTCCTTTTCCTATGGTACTAACTCTGACAAAATATTTTCAAAGTGATCTCTTCCATATTTTAAATAAAACTTTTTTTTTTAAATTAACTGTTTGTTTGTTGCTTGTTTTTCTGTTTGTTTGTTTTATGCATCTGTTCTTTTCATTCTCATGTGAAAGAATATTAATGATGCAGCTGTATTCTGGTAAAACATTTTCCAGCTTTGGACCCATTTTATGCTTTGCAGTACAGCTTTTAGCTGTGCTATATGCTGGGCTTTAATGAAAATACAGGGAATTCTAAGTAAGAGATACTGTCTACATCCTAGGCCCACTTAGAGTGAAGGCTAAGCCCACTCACAGAAATAGATACAAAAAGCAATCTGGCTGCTCTTAGACAACAAATGAATTTTTGTGTGTCTTTTGGGATTTATTTTTTGAGTTCGTGACTTTGGGTTTTGTTTTTTTTTCTAGGGTTGCACTGATTTTTTCTGATCCCTGAGTCCTTTCACTGACAGGTGAACGGACAGTGGAAACCTTCTGTGGATCTTCTATTAATATTTCTCTAAACCAGGCTCTTGCAAAGTTTCTTATAGGCTGGCAATGTCCCAAGAACTTCTTTTCAGGTTGTAGTGTTGTTTTTTAAAAACTGCATTGAAGACTTTAAACTGTCCAGGGACAGAGAACCTGATTTACTGTACAGGGGGTTTAAAAAGACTAAGGTGGGACTAAAGCTCATTTTGGTTTTTCAGATAGTGATGATAATAAAAGGAAACCTTGCTGCCAAGTTTCATTTGAAATGAATGTGCTACAGCTCCCTCTTCCTCTCCACCTTTGAGGAATTTTTACAAGTGTCTCATGTAAAAGTCAAGTCCCAAAGCTGATCTGCAACCGAATCTTTTGTTTGCATCTGCTTTAAAATGGAGGGGGAGTCCTGTGCATTGACACCAGTAAAACCATTAGATAAACAAACATTTATTTCCTACATTTCCTTAAGACTTCAGATCCTGCCTTTTTTTTTTTTTTCCTCCTAATGCTCGACTCATTAACAGGTTCATTTGATTCTTTCCTTGGGAATTCACCACAGTTTGCCCTCAATCTCAGGGCTAATAGTTTATAAGTGACCTGCCGGATGGTGTTCGTTAACTGCTTCAGTCCCAATGGGACACTGATATACCCTTAATTAGGACGTGAAGGGAAAAACCTACAAGTGCTCCAAGATGATTTGAGAAAGCTAGCTGAGAAAGCCTAGCTGTTCATCTTCCAAGGCGCGAGGCAAAAGTGGAAAGGGAGCAAGAAAAAAATCCCACATCAGGAGTGAAAAGGAAAAGCAGAAACATTAGGATGACAACTATGCATTCTGCTACATTTTTTCTGTTGCGCGTACTTTTTTGGTACTATAATAATAATAAAGAGTTGAACTCTCCTAAGAATTACACCGAGGCACTGCATGAAAGAAGCACTTTCACACCTTTTCTGTTCCCCTTCAGATGCAGAAACCTGATACAGGTGCATAGCAGAGCAGCAACGCTCCTTGCCTTGTGGAAAGCACTTGTTTGAGACTGACGGTCTTGAAAGACAAAAGCCATGAGGTGCTTGCTGTACATGGTCAATAAGGTACCACTCTGCTGAAGCAGCTGCAGTTTGGTGATGCACAGGAGTTCAAGCCCTGGTACCCTTTTATCCTGTGAAAGGCTGGAGAATTGGAGTGGGATAATTTGACTTTGGAGCCATAGCTGAGGTAAGCAAGTCCATTCAGCACAGCCATTGGCAATGTGCTTACCTTTAAGCACCTTGAACAAGACCTGTACCCTCACAGAAGCATTTTTCTGAACTCTGTTGCTCCAGCCACCAGTGATATGTGTCTCTCTTGTGCTTTGTACATTTGGTTGAAATTTAACACACTACTGTGTATTAATAATCCTGTAATGTAATAACATCAAGGTTATTCCCCATAACACAGAACAGATGGTGGCACCCTGGAAAACAGTGCTTTATCAAGCAGTTCTGTGAGGGATTGATTTTTCTTCTTACCCTTTCTCACTGAGAAATTTTCTTCACCTACCAGTACTTTGTCTACAGAGTGTGATGTAATTGATTAATGTCCTGTTAGTGCACTTCCCATTTTTTAGCCCTCCCTGGAAGGAGAGGTGTGTGGGGATCCTCTCTCTTCTACTCTCTATAACTGGGCCACAGAGCCATGGTCCCCCCCTAGCCCAGCCAGAGAATTTGCAAAACACCCCATTAGAAACTCCAGCCAGAACTGATACCCTACAAGGCACTGTGCTTTTCAGCCTGGTGAAATGGGGCTGTTTGGGGCTTATGCAGGAGCTGAGCTGAACTGATAAATATATGTGCCTGGGACTGTGGATTGCCAAAGATGCCTGCGAAATGGTTTCTTAAGCTCCTCAGTGTTTATGCTGGAGTGGGGGCTGAGCTGACGCTGCATGAACAGTTCAGGAAGCAGGGCAGTCTTGTGGGCACAGAGCTCTGTGGGGTCTATTACTCACTGACTTTGTTTTCATTCTGCATATAACATTGCTTTATTCTTGACACCTGAGGTATCTCTGGGCCTCTAGCCCACACAGAATGGCTTTATCCCACCTCTAAGCAACAGCATTCCATCCAAGCCCCACTGAAATGGCCCTGAAGTCCTTCTGCAGATCTGAGCCAGGCAGATCTCCACCCTGAGGGTCTGCCAAGCAGCGAGAATGGGTGTGCTTTAGCATCACCTGCTCAGTTCTCATCAGCAGTAAGCTTTGCAGATGTAATCCTGAAATAAACACCGGGCTGTTTAGAATAATCTATTATTCAAGGCTCTTCATTGTTTTTTTGAATGTTAATCTAGCTTCCAAGCGCCCCTTGTACCCAACATGTTTCTAAAGGCTTGCCCCAATTGCTTGTGTGCTTTACAAGCGCATTGTAGACCTGACTGGATGCTGTGTGTTAGTTTTGAGGATAACTTAGCATATATTAGATCTCGTTGCTCTCTATTTTCACTGTCACAGGTTTCCCAGAGAGGGAGAACTAGGCCACCCTATAACCTCTGCACCTTCAACCTCTCCAGCTATTACTAATGGTCCTCCTTCTCCTTCCTTTACTTGAGCCTAGTCTTCCTGGATGGGAATGACCTCCCCTCCACCCCCACCTCTTTTATTATTTCCAAGACACACTATGCATGAAACTGCAAACACCTGGCAGACATTCCTGGGAGTGATCTGTAGTGTGTCTCCTGCACTGCGCAGGCATCTGAGCTGAACCTCGTTTTAGGGATCCCAGAGGTCCTCTCAATCAATAATCCATGTATTTTTATGAGAGCTAGATTATGGGGATTTGCAAAGGGGTTGATTAAGTAATGCTTCAAAGAGCAGTTACTACTAACACCTGCAGCATTAATAGAGACTTATTAATAGAAAGTGCACGATTTAGCAATAATCCCTTATTCATACAAATGCCTCTTGATTTATGCCCGTCAAAATAGACAATACTTTCCATATATCCAACTGGATTTAGATAGATGTGACTTCAACATCTGGCTAAGTGATGACATTTCAACTATGCAGACGTCATGCAGGGGGCCCAGAACAGTTAGTTAGAAAAGGGATAATAATCATGCTCCCTACATTGCTCACCACCTGCACATTCATGCTGTGTGGAAATGGTTTCCTGTGCTGATCTATCTCAGGTGGTTATCTGCAGGTGCCCCAGTGAGACAGTCTGAGCATTGTCAATCACTGCCCAGGCACCAGGGAAACCAGTATTAACTCTTTTGCTAATGGGATGAGGTTAGACACAGACTCAGTGTATGGGAAGCATACACTGTTGTACCACAGTCCTGGAAATGTAAGGCTAATGTGTTCCCCCCAAAAAAACCTTTGAACTTAAGATAGCAATCTCTTTTTAGGACAAGATAAAAGCATCACACAATTGAGTGCAAGCTCTCTGAAAGGCAAATCTCTGAAGCTAATAATAATATCTTGCACTTAACCAGTACCTCTGCCTAAATCTGTGCTGCTGTCTGAAGCATCCAGGACCATGAGGTGGGTGAAGTTATCCATTGCACTTGGGCTATACTGAGGTTTGTCTCTGTTGCTTGTCTTCCTCATACCAGTGAACTGGAGACTGTGTGAAGCTCTTCATCACAATAATTTTGCTCTTTGTTAAGGTGACTGCTCTTCTGGATTGCTCTGTGTTGCACAAATAAAATAGGATCAGAAAACAGATTCATATATAGATGCTTGCAGCTTTTCCAAAGTCAAATTATACTGCAAACAAATAAATGGGGTAGATTCAGTCCAGCTGAGCCAAAAATGTCTATCACACTCCATGAGCAAAGTTTTCTAGGTTCCAATGGATTTTGATATTGTGACTGCTCTCCTAGCTGAGGAAATAATCTCTCCCACTCCCATTAGGACTTGCCCTTTTCATTTCTGTGGGCTTGCTCTGGATTTATGCCATCATCACTGAGAGCAGACTGGATACTCAGCAGCCCTGGGACAGCTTAATTAAGGTCTGGAACTCAGCATAAATCCATGCAAAACTCTTTTATTGTTTGCTTTTGTTTTGCTTTTAAGACAGAGATCATGATGACAGGTCACTCCTGGATACTCTATAAATTATCTGGGGGAAAAAGTAATTTTTCAATGACGTGTGGCTGTTCCTCCAAAACAAACTTCGATATACTTTTGGGTAAAGTCTGTAGGGAATGTCCAGGAATTTTAAAATCCTGTCATTTTTCTTGTCTGTTTGAGTGGGAAGCAGCTTTGTTTTGTTTTGTGGCGTTCCCCATTCCAGCACACTGCACAGGTCCTGCCTCCACAAGGCACCATGCCAGTGCTGCCTTTCTCCACCTTCAGTGCTCTCAGAAACTCTGAATGTCGCCTGTCTGTGTCTAAACGCTGTCAATGTCAGGGGTGGGTGAAGGTTCACACTGATTCATGCTGGATCCAGAATAGTTCTGTCACTAAGTGCTCTGCTTTTCCTACATGCATGTGAACAGCCACCTTGAGTGGTCCTGCTCACCAGAGACTTTGTCCACATACAAAGGCAGAGCTTTGATGGCAGCATATGAACCCAATGTCCAGATCCTAATCATCAAAAGAGAGAAATTATGTTAGTGTAAAAATGAAGGCATAATGTAGGGGCTGAATAAGTTGGCCTGGATATAGCTGTCCTGCTCTTCAGATGGAGGTATTTAATCAAAAAGTGACTTTGTAAGGTGATGTTGTCAAGTTCAAACATGAGTAAAATCAGTTTAATTGTTTCTGATCACCTACTTTGGCAACAAAGTGAAGAAGGTTTTTCATTTCTTCGTCCTCCATGCCTTGCAGCACAGCACACTTAGGCATCTATTGTTATCAGTGGGAGGCCACTCTGTCCTTTATTCCTACATGATTGGTTATGTTGAATAGAAGAAGCAACAAAATTATACTGTGTATTATTAAAAACTTTCTGGCAAATATCCTAGTACATAAAATACTGGTGTGAGAGACTCTTTGAAAAGATCTAGTCTTTCTCCTGAACATAGAAATCTCAAGTATACCTGGGCTACTTCAGTCTTTTAATGTATCACATCTCAAGCAGGGTATATCCCAGACCCTAGAGAGGGGCCATAATAGGCAGAATGGATTGATTAAGTTAGTGTGAAATGTATGTAATCATGAGATCAAGATCCTGTAACATGTAAGAAATATGCAACCAGGTAGCACAGAAGGAAGATACTCCTCTTTTTCAATACACATCCTGCTTTATTTTCCAAAAAGGAGGGAAAAAATAGAGAGTAAGGAAAAGTTATCTTTGCCCTCTGGAATGCATAATGTAGGCTAATAATTTATATCCTCATCAAGCAGAATTTGCTGGTGGCTGCTGAGGTGGCTTTTTTGGTGGGGTTTCTTAAATATGGGTTATCTTTCTCTTCCTGCTGGATTGTGCTCTTAGCAAGTGACTTATTGGTACTTTAAGAATTTCTGTTATGGGGCCACAGAGCCACAGAAATTCTGCTTCTACAAATCAGGTAAATCATAAGGATATTTTTTTGGTTTGTGGGGTTTTTGAAATCCTTTAATGGTTCTACCTTTTTTTTTTCTTTTTAAATTATTTATGTCCAGACTTTGCACTCCTTGTATGTCATGAGACATGCAGCATGTTTAGCAGTGATGCCTGCTGGAAGAGTTTCCATCTGCCGCTTGTCATTACAAGTGATGTGCTGCTAAACAAAAAGCTGCAATTAGTCTGCTTGGTGTTTGTCACTGCCTTCAAGAGAAAACCTCTTATCTAGAAGATGGGGAAGAGCTTTCCAAATTCACTGTCTTATGCAAGCCAGCTAAAGCTTATCTCTCCCCATGTGTTTTGCTCTGTCTGTGGAACTCCTCCATTCAGGGTCTGAGCAGTTCTTGCATGGAAACAATTAAAAAAAAAGAAAAAAAAAAAGAACAATTCTTTTCTAAAAAAAAATAAAACAGCAAACAAACAACAAAAAAAACCAAATCCCCACACCCCCACCAAAAAAACAACTGTTGTTTTTGTGGGTTTTTGTTTTTTGGTGTTTTTTATGTGGGAAAAAGGGACTGATCTTTTGCACTCTGCTTTTTAATAGACCTTTCAGGTTTCAAAAGACTGAAAAATTACTATTAGGAAAACCTTAAGATAAATCAGATGATAACTTCCCCTGCAATCTCCTACCCTTCCTTTAGGTGGGACTATGCTATGAAAAAATGCCCAGGAGGGATGACTCTTGGGTGCAGAGTTTTTAACATGTCTGTTTTTAGACAAGACCACTGTGGCAGCGGGTTTCTCAGGGGTACAGCGGGCATCCCATGGATGGGAGGGAGATCTGCAACCAGGCAAACACCCCTCAGACAGCCATGCCCTGAAGGTTGTAGGTGGGAGATAGCAAAGGCGGCAGTCCTGGCCCCTGCATGAGGAAAAGCTGCTCCCTCCTGCACTTGAGTAATTGATTCTCCTTACCTGAGCCCAACCCTCCCCCCAGAAAAACACACATAAATGGAGAGGAAACAGGATCCAGCCCTCCCAAGGGGCACCAAGTATCCTTGTAAAACAGAGCCTTTATGGGATGAAGGAAAAGAAAGTTGTAGGGGCTCCATCTGTGCAATAAAATATTTAAATATGCTCTGGGACTGAATCAATAACTCTTCATTTAAGCCAGGCTTGCTTCTGTTTTAATTTTTACTAATATTGCCAAGTATTATGAAGACCAAAATTTAGCAATACAGCCAGTTTGCCTGGCTTTCTACCCAAGTCAGCCATTGACCACTGATGAATTCTAAACCTCCTACTGCCACCAACTTGTGCCTCAGTTTGCCTGTCCACAGCCAGGACAGAAACCCGAAGCGACAGTGACTGTGCAAAAGAGCCTTGGATAGCTGGATATTGTGCATTGGAAGGACACTGGAAAAGGACTTAAACATTGACTCAGTAGAGGTATGGTGATAAAGGCAAGCTGAAGATTTGCTCTTTAGGATTGTTACATCAATTACATTACATTCATTTAGACTGGATTTTCACCTTGTTTTTACTGTTACTATTTGGCCAGAGACATCCCTGCTGTAAAGAAAGACAAGTCTATTAGCTTTTTTTTATCAATTGAAGATGCAACCAGAGTAAATGAGAGCAAGGTTCAAGTCTCTTGTGTTGTAGGATGAAGGCAAAAGATGTACAAGTTATAGGATTGCTTCAAGGGAAATGTTAGAAGCCACTATTGCTAGGTAGGGAGAGGTTCTCAGAAAAATACCTTGTTATATCAATTTATGTCTTGAAGACTCCTGAGTGTACCTGTTTTTGTTCAATTTCTCAAAGTGCAAGTGCAGCTTTTCCACTTATAACAGCTTCTCTTTTTTTTTTTTTTTTTTTTTTTTGTTTTCTTGTACCTGCTTTGCTTTAAAATCTGGCTTTTCTGGGAGACAAGACTGAAGGTCAAGTAACACACTGTTTGCTATGATTCAAATATCCTGAAGCTTGAGATGGATTCAGTTCCTGGGTTTTATTCCTCTCCTCCTCTCTTCAGAGCTACTAACAAATTTTGGGTCTTTTTTGTGTTGCTGTAGGCTTTTACTGAAACATCGAGGACTCCAGGGGCTGGTGTTACTCTGTACACAGGGTTTCCAATAACATTATAACATGAGGAGGTCTTTCTGTTACGAAGCACAGGTTGCCTGATCTAAGGATACTCTGCCAGCTGTTACTGGTGTGTAGTCTGTACAAAAGGGGATTCTTAGCAGTGAGCTGAGATAAACACTGCTGCTAGCATCTCCCCCTCCTCCTCATCCAGCTCCTTTGATTAAGCCAAGACTTCCAAGCCCTATGCCTTCTTATGTGTACATATATATCCCTCTATTTGCAATTCTGTCCGGAATATGTTAGTCTTAGAGTTGCTATGCCAGACATGGGTGAGATGATTGCAGTCATTAGAATGTTGTGCCAGATTTCTGCCAGCTCTCAAGGTGCAGGTGAACAAGTGAATGCCTGAGTTGGACCCTGAAGTTAAAGTATGAAAAAGTTTACCGGTTTAGTTCTGTCTTTTTATCTGAAGAAACATTTTCTAAATTAAAATGTTTATATTACTAAGCTCTTTAGAGCATATAAAATAGACTTTGACAGCAGAACCTAGTAATACTGCATATTTTTAATTTTACTTAACTGTGTACTGAGCTATATTCCTCCTAAATTAAAAAAAAAAAAATAGTTAAGTAGTTACTTACCAACCCCTAACGCATTTTATTATTAAGAACCCAACCTAATTCTTTGGCTGCTGCTGTATAAAATGAGGTCACTTTTGGCTGTGGATGCATACGAGAGTAGACTGTTGAAGAGTGTCTGCTGATAATAAGCATATCTATTCACAGCTGATAATACTGGTTAGCGCTTCTGTAACACTTTTGTGCACATTCTCGGATCACTTAACGTTCAAGTAATACTCTACAATCCTCTCACCATATGAGGGATAGCTGAAAGAAATCTTATACGAGTCACACATATAATAAGACACAAAGTGAAGAAGCCAGGGAGAAAATTCCCTGACGTTTACTTGACCACAGTATTAATTTTAAGCCTTTATTAGGGTGCTTCAAAACCATCTCCAACATTTTCATTATAACTTGGTTTATAACATTTTGCACAGATCTGCCTGCTAGAATCAAAAACACTTTAAAGAGATTCAGTCCAGTGGAAAGTTATGCTACACATCAAGCATGTTCATCAGAGTGTTTATTTAAGCCTAAATGCTTGGGATGTGCTTGCCTTATCAAAAGTGTGCTGACTACACTAACAAATACCTTCTTCTGGAAATACAGCTCCATAAGGCCCATATGACCTGCCAGTACTGTCCATGCTTTGTACTAATTATGGGCTCCTCCCTAGGGGTTGGAAGTTGCTTTTGGTCTGCTTCAGGGTCCAGCATTTCAGACGCTAAATCAAACCACCTGTGCTTGCAAAAAGGATAGAGATCTCAGGCAAACTGGTCATCTTTCATGATCTTTCCATTCCTTCCGCTTTGGCCAGAAATACAAAGCCATTAGTCTCTCTTGTGCTATCATGATGCCTGAGCCTTGGAAGGACAAAAACATTAAAGCCTTCAAGGATGTACTGAGGGGAAATGCAATGGAAAAGCTGTCTTCTTTTTAACTAGCTTCAGAAATTGTTTGAACTCGGACAAAGTTGTGCAGTTATTTTATTTTGTTTAACCCGCTCACCAGAGCCTGTGGCATATGGGTAAGGGCTACTGCTTTTGCAGCTGATAGAAGAAACCCAGTGCTGTGCTAATAAAGAATTTCTGTGCTTATGCTGTCAGAAAGGTACAGAGAATTCTGGGGTTTGCTTTTTTTTTTTTTTTTTTAAAAAAAAAAACAAAACATAATAGTGAATTACCTAAAGAAGAATTTTACATGAATACAGTGACTTTGGCAAAGGTGTCATCGGAAAGGTTTCTTAGGAACATGATGGAATTTTTATCAAGTCATTCACAGAGCAACAAACATCCCTATATTTCCCATGTTCTCGAGGGGTGCTCTGACATGTCAGCCTCTTACACTCCTGTATAAGTGCCTTACTCACTGATCTACCCCTTATCTTCCCCTTCTTATGGAACTGTTTGAATACTCCTGTTTCCTATTCCACAGTGGGATTAAATCTCCTAGGCAGGGAAAAACACTTGTTACCTAATGCTACTTCAGTGGGCTGTACAAGACCTTCTAGCCAGCTACAGACCTCAAATCCCAACTTTTTTAGAGCATAGCCAATAAGACCATGGGGTACAGTAAGCTTGGCCTACAACATCACCATATTTGCTTCAGCACTACAACATCAGTGTCTTTGGACTCTAAGCATCACAGAGCCTGTTCTTTAGACTCCCAATGTGCTGTTGCAGCAAAGAATGGAAATTCTGGCCCACAACCAATGTTTTTCTCATGAAAAGTGCTAAGGGATCATAAAGGTCCACCCAGACCAGACAAAACTCTCATTTTTAAAGCTTCATAAGAAACACCCACCCACTGTGAAGTGAATGGGACTGAATTTATCTTGAGAAAGATAAAGGCTGAGTCAGCCCAGCTGGGACTTGAACCTGTGGTTAGAGAAAAGTTAGGCACACCACATTTGAAGGTTAAACCACTAAGACATCCCCATGAGCTAAGGTAAACATACCATCATTCACCCTTCCTATCTTTTGCTGGCCAAGCTATGTATTATGTGCATAGCAAAATATGCATATAACTCAACTGCTAGAACAAACATGGGAGACTTGGAAAAAACCAAAGTACACTCTAGCTGGCTACATGTACAGAAGAAGTGCACCCATATTCTCATAAAAGGCAAAGCAATGCTTTCCTAGAAGGGTCTTCCACTTCCACCACAGATTGAGCCTCTGTCCCAAACCCACCCTTTGGGTAGAGCAGATTCCTTTCAGCTCCTCAATGCCACAGCGTGATGCAAGCTGCTTCTTTGTCTGAACCCTCTGATGAGGAAGACAAATAAGGGCTGGGAAGATTGTTCTGAAGGGAATACAAGTCAGCTGCATTTAAGTCTGCAGAAGAGAAGCTGTTCAGGCTTAGTGCCTAACATAACAGGAGGAGAAGCCGGGTCAGGAGCCATTGCCCTCCAGAAGCTCAATCCTCCAACTGAAGTCAAGAGGGAAATTATCACTGACTGCAGTGTGACAGGAACTAAGCCTTGGAGAGTGAAAAGGAGAAGTACCTTTAGCAGGGCTGGTTTATAAAAGCCTTTGCCTCCTGTTTTCTCCATGCTGTTTCTCAAAGCAGTGCTCCCCGCCAGCAGCTGTGTTTGCTCTGTCGAGACTCACCCATCCAGAGCAATTCACCTTGATCCCATCACTGAGGAACTGATGGGAAAAAGAGGTCAGGTGATGAGAACCATGAAAAGAAACAGTATCTGCAGATAGAACTGCATTCCCGTTTTTTCCATCTGCCTTCTGATACCTGGATGTTTCAGCTTTCCTTCAGGAGCCAGCATCAGTGATGTTCTGGCACAGCATGTTTTGCATGCTCACCTTTACCGCCTGTCTCCTCACCCCCTCCATCCACTGCCCTATGTTGCCTAATGTAATTTATTACCTGTACATCAGATTCAAAGCACTTCAGCTCAAGAGTACGAAACATGTGCTGGACAATTTAATTCTCGTTTAACACTAAAAACAAAATGTTCTTTATTTTTAGGAAAATTATTAAGTTCCAGGCTTTGTTTTGTTTTGTTTTGCCAGACATTAATATCCATTAAAACTCAGGATGTTTTCCAGGTGCATAGTTTCCTCTCTGAAAATGATTTCTTCTTTGAGTGTGTATTTAAGAAAAGTCTGTAGCTCTAGCTCTGCTCACAGGATCCTTTCTCTTTAGATGTGCATGAATATGTTTGCCTTGGCTATAGAGACCAGGCAGTATACAAAATGTATCCTATACCCTATGCTTTGCCAGGTGAACTTCAGCAAGTTCATCCCTTACCCTAGGCTTCATTTTTCTGAATGTGAAATGATAATATGGGAAAAAAACTATCCAAACTCATGACAGGGCCATCTGAAAGTGTTGGGTTAGGGTTTTAGAGTGCACATTATCCCCAGTCCTCTACTCTGTCTCTAGCTGCAATGTTTCACAGAAGAGCTTGCCTGTTTTTTCAAGGTATACATGTTTGACTCATGAATAATATAGACTCTCCCTACAAGTCCCACATTTGGTCTATTTTCACATGCTGGCATGAAGCAGGAGGTCATAGAAAGGACAAAATTCATTCCCAGTTATAGACAAAGCCTGTCTCAAAAGGTAGGCAATAACCCCATCTTCCCTTCCCTGTGCATGCAGACTGTGTTGTGCAGGGATGCCAGCTCCTCACAACACAGGGGAAAGGATGACCTGCAGGGACAAGGTAGGCACTCCTGCATGAAAAGATGGACAGGTTGCCCAATTCCTTATCACTCTTTCTTATCCTGCAGACTTGTTTTGAGGAGGGATGTGGGTACAGCACACGGAGGTTACTCCAACACAGCCCTGATCCACCTTTTCACTTGCAGTCATGTCTCTGTGGTTGGGTCCTGCCATTTGCCACCCTTTGGGTATGAAAGCAAACAGCTCCACTAGCCTGGTCGGTGCTAAGTTGTTGATGTGCAGCAGGGAGCTGTTAGTGTAGGGAAGGGCATCCTGGGCAGCCCCTGCAGAGCAAATGTGCTGCCCAGCTGGCAGCAGCTGGGAGGTTGGGTTTCAAAATCACCTGTTCTGTCTGAAAATACAGGAACTTGTCAGTCAACCACTGCCTGGTAATTACTCCAGATTCATCTTCAACTTCCTTGGCTTCATTCTAATTAAGTTTTAACAGGTTTTGCCCTGCGTGTTTGAAAAACAGTCTTCTCTCAGTTAGGAATCAAGCCAATTAACATAACACCCAGGTCAATTAATAATAGCAAATGTTTTGCACTCAGCTGGAAAGTCACATGTGCAATACACTCCTCTTCAGGGGCCTGACATTGCCTTGCTCCACTGGCAGAAGGCTGCCAAGGGCAGCTCCAACTCAGGTCACTAAACTTAGCCATGAAATCAAGTGGCACTCCTTGTGCAGCCCCCAACATCTCCAGCCCATGGCAAACCCAAACTGAGCAAATGTAGCATTGGAAGTTGTGACTGGGAGATTATAGGTCAGGTTTTAACCCCTCATTAACTATATTTCTCTTCAAAAAACACAAGATCCAACACACTTTTGCAGTCAGGAGAAAATGGCAGAGGGGTATTCTCATCGCTGGCTAATAATCAGAAAAAGTTTTCCTAAGTATGAAAAGCATTAGTCTCAGCATAAGGTTTCTTTTATGTAAGTGTCTGTGAGTGCAAGGGAACTATGGAGTGATGCTAACACAGAAGCAATGACCAGAACAAACCTTTAGAATAATGGCTCCAAAGACTTTTCATGGCTTGCTCTAATTTATTAATTTGGTTAAGAGATGGCTTTGTGCCATATCCTGAATCTGACTACGTCTAAGATTCCCTCTGGATACTCCCTGGAAAGATTTACTGTTCCCATTAAATGATAATGGAACAATCCAAAAGGAGATCAAAAGATGGGCATTTTCAGAGGAGAAAATTCTATCTGAGACTGCTGTCTTCCTTACTTAGTCATGGTCACATACAGGAGACTTAACTCTGGCCTTCATGTTGCAGTTGGAAATTTTGTTTTTCCTGGAGTCATTTGCAATCTGAAAAGACATCCAATTTACTAAGCAGAGGCTGTTTGTAACTGTGGTAAGCAAAACTCATTTCTCCACTGAGACCAGTTCTTTTGCGCTTTCACTCTAACCACTTCTTGGTTTGCCCTTATTTTTAATTGCAGTGTAGCTAAAATAAATAAAATGTTTGCCTACAACAGAAAAAGGAACAGCTTCCACTTCCAAAATGGAGGTGGGTATTGTCATTGTAATTTGCCCTTCTGTGGGAAGCTGAGATGATAGTTCAAAATTCTCCTGGCTTCTTTTGACCAGAAGATCCTCCACTTTATGCCCACCTATGCCTGCCCATAACTGGACACCTCGAATGCAAGCACAACAGAAAGATCTGCCTTAAATGCAGTGCTTTTGTAAACAAATTTACAGCATCAACCCACTTGGAAAACTTGGACCAGGCCCATCAGTCTATGAACTATCATCCTCCCTAAAGAAACCACACAGAAAACATTACGTATTCAGCAATACACCAGCAAAGCTAAAACTGTTTCAATGTAATACCGTGAAACAGTGTTTGACCATATGCTCCAGTCTGATACTTTCCTAAGGAGACTACTGGAATATCACGGTATTTACAGCACTAGGAGATATAACTAGGTTTGTACCCGCATTATTAGACAATAAATGGTTAATTATAACCTTGCAGAGCTGCACACCATAACAATACTACACATTGACTTCTATGTTGGCAGGTTTTCCAGACAATTAACAAAAGTCCAGTGAAATCCTGTAACACTAGGTACCAGCAGAGCCTGAATGTCATTAAGGCATCAGTGTTTCTGCAAAGAAAATCATATCCCTCTCTAAATTTAAGTTCCTACATGTTGCTTTGCTCTAAATCAAAATTGTAAGCTACAAAGGTCTGGCAACTGGTACTGGTTGTTTTCCATACTCTCACTATTCATTGAATATTTATTTGTTATCTTTTTTGTTTCTGATTTGGTGCAATAATAGCTAACCTCTAATCCTTGGGAAGGTGGGAGCATTTCCCGTTTAGGCTTTGCTGAGTTGATCCTAGCATTTATCTGAAGTTAGCAAGCCAGGATCTTGGCTACCTTTTTATTGGTGTTGTTTTTGTCATTACTGATAGCAGCGCTGAAAAACAAGGCAGAATTAAATGACCACTGAGGAATGTTTTCTTTTTCTTAATAACATCATTCTACAGGGACTTGGAAAGGGATTTAGATGAGTTGTGTACAGTAACACTGAGCACCTTCCAAATAAAGTACTTTGGTGAAAGTTGTTCATTACTTGTTTAATAAAGATCATGTGCCCTGTTATAAGCATCAGAACTGCAGCCCATTAATCTTGGGAGAAATTTTCCCTCCAATTCAGATCTTGACTTGAGGTGGAGGGAAGGGGGGCAGGGAATAGCCATTGAGGGTTTTTTCCACTTTCAGGAGAATGGCATGTTCCTCAGGGAGACAGTAAATTGAAATTAAGGCTGTTTCAGTTGGCCTACAGGATATGCCTGCAAATGTAGACATATCGAAATGGTGAAAAAGTCTGTCTGTGCTCATTCATATAAAGTGAATGGGTTGTAATGTTCTCCAGCCCTTGGGAACGGTGGCTAGATTGAGGAAAGAAGGCAGGAAGAATGAGATGGATTTGACATAAGTATATTTAAGTGCACTGAAGGCTTTCTCTCCTCCCTGTGGTTTAATGGTATATTCCACTGGGGTCTACAAGGAAGAAAGAGAGTGAATCCCTACAGCTTTCCTTTTTAAGGATAACAAATCTTAAAACAGGTGTGAGCACAGAAAGATCATCTTACTTGTTGTTTTTAAGTCCTTCTCAGCCAGCCGGCACTCTGTGTGTATTATTATCATTCCACAGAGTGAGCACTGGGGAGAGGGGACCGGGAGGGGAAGAGGAGCTGGAAAAAATAAATGACTGCAAATGAGTAATATGAACTAAGTATGCTGGTCATGCTCTATGAAATTTATTATACTGTGGTTACCAAGAAGACATATTAGCCAGACTAAAAAGAACAGAAAATAAAAGGTTGCAGTGTAGGGAAATACCTTCTTGCCTCTTGGCAACGTGTGAAACATGGGAATAAGCATGACGGGAGCTCAGGCTGCTGAACAGCTTCCCCAGCTGAAGAGGCAGGCTTAGGCCATCTGAGCACGAAAAGGTGTGCTCTGAATTCGCTTTCCATAAAATATCAAGTGTGTGTATGGTCAATGGGGACACCCTTAGATATTTTATCTGTGGCCAGCGAAAGTGACAGCTTTCCTGGGTGAGCACTTGATTCTGGCACTGCCACCTCCAGGTGGAGCACAGGAGAGGCAGCCGCACTACCGCAGCCTGCATTTTCAGAAGCCACTAGAGAAGTCCTCAGGGTTCTCCCTCCAGGAGGACCCAAAACTTCATGCTCACTGACCAGAACTCTCTTTGTAGGACTCATGCTTGCTATGCACACTTCTGGTGCGTGAATGTGGATTCCTGCTCAGAAAGAGGGGCTAAGCACCCACTGATATCTCTGTCTCTTCTTTCGAGCTCCCTGCCCATCTCCTCTGGGAAAGGCTTGGACAAACAGAGCCCCCTGTGTCACTTGGAGGGTTCTAACGAGGCTTGTGAGTCTTTCTCACCTGTGGGAGTGTATCGTCTGAAGTTAGAACAAAAATCTTAAGGGGTATTAAAAGCATAATAAGTCTCATTGAGTCTCTGGGTGTTCAGAAATGTCTACTGGGCAATTGTGCCACAGTGCTCATAATCCTGGTGAGGATGAAACAGCCAGTGACTTTAAGCAGAGTGATCAGCTGAACTTCAGGAGTTCACAATATGGTAACTCTTAATAAACAGGAAATAAAATTAACTTTCTTACTACCATTCCAAAGTGTTTACTAAAAGGAGGAGAATAAATCTCTAACTCCAGAGCACTCTGCCCCAAGTGGTTGGACCTTTGAAACTTGGAAGAGAACTTTACAACCTTTGCCCATATGTTTCTGCCCCCCTTCAAAAGTCTGGCAACTTCGCAGAGGTTTCCCCTTATAGTTGTGAATTTCACATGGAAATGTAATGGTTTCATCAGGAGTTTTGTGTTTCAGCTGTAATAAAAGAAGAGATAGGAATCAAAGACAGTTGCTCCAAGGGAGTGGAGTCTGTAGTGTATAATTACAAGTCCCTCAGCCAAGGGCAGATGCCTGAACTATTTCAATTCTTTTATTACCCTCCTGAACACAGCCAGTGAAAAGTTGCTAACATACAAGGCTGCAATTGCCTCTCTTGTTTTCCCTTTTCTTTTTTTCTTCTGTTCATCCTTTGGACAGGGAGACAAAAAACAATGCTCTTGCCCTGGATATTGCCCAGCAACACTATTCTTCAGCTAAAGGAATTTTAACTCTTAGAAATTTAACACCATTTAAACTCAGGGGTTTGCCATGAGCTACCTGAGAAGGTTTTGGCTACAAACAAGGGGACCACCACAATTACCTTCAGTCAGGCTTGAGTGCAAACTCTAGGAAATATGTTACAGAAGTTAAAATCATCAGGTTTTTCAATGTGACACTATTTTATTACGCATAATCTCTGCTTAATTAGTTGGTCTCTGTGCTAACATTGACACAAATCTAAAACAGTCCACCCGTTTAAATTTCACTGTTGTTGACACAAGTGGGAAGGGTATTCTGAGTCCGTGTTTCTAATGAGGATTTGTCTTAGGCCAGCTAAAGCGGATCTGGATTTCCTTTCTCTGGTTTGTATCAACAGTTGTCTCCATTACGTGCTATAATTCCTGCATGCAGCTTTTTCAGCCTGGCATAAGGACAATAGGTAATTCAAATATCTATATTGTCCCTGCACCCTATAATGGTATTACAATGACAATTTTATTACGCTCATAAAATTTTTGCAACTTCCCCACAGCACATTGTAATTTCACCAATGGTTGTAAAAGGTCTTAAATTATATTTGTAGAAAATTGAGATGAATGGGTTTTAGTATTAATGCATTTCTCATTGTGTAATAAGAATTTTTGTCCCTTTCCTTTTGCCAAGTGCAGAGAAAAAGCAACTCAGTTCAAGTATTTGTCAACTCCCATTAGAAACATTTAATACTAATAAAATTTATGGATTTAGTTTCCAAAGCATACTGCCAGCAAAGTCCGTGATTACTAAATCAGTACTTAAATACAACCATTGTTCACTTTATAAATTTATATATGTTGTTTGACATACATAAAGTGCGGCTTTGAAGGCTGAGTCAGCAGAGAAGGAGCTGTTTGCTTAATTCAAGCTCATAAATGAAAGGAAAAGCTTATTACTAATAAAGCAGCAGCAATATGTAAGATATTCCATAAATATTTCCTAGGTATGGTGGGCAAAATACATCCTGTACCAAAGAGCAGGTGGAACTTCCTCCAAAGCAGGCATTGCTAATTAAGCCACAGGTAATGAGAGCAAGTGGGGCTTCCTGAAGTGTCCTGTGCTGCCTCTCCCTGATTTTAGAGAAACCAGCCTATGTAAGGATAAGGCAGTGAGGTATGAAGTGCTGGTGTCCTGGTGTGTGCAGTTACCAGTTTGAAGTTTCAGTCTGCCTGATCAGTTACCCACATTAAAAAGTCTTGTTAAATTGAACATGCAGCAAAGTCCTAAGCAGTGAAGTGCGAAGGTACAGTTTGAGTTGGCTGGAATCCATGCAGCTGTGATGAAACAGAAGGGGAAAAAAAGATGGCATCAAGGGAGGGGTAAATTCTGCTCTTGACATCTTCAGCACTGAAAAAATATTGCAGAGGGAGAGAGGAAGAAAGATGAACATCTTGATTTTTATTACACGTAAACGCAGCACCATTTCCGAAGCAAGAGTATGAAAACAAGTTTCTGTTCATGCTCTATTTTTGCTTGTCATTTTAGTCCTTTCTGGAGTTTTTAAATTCAGTCAAATCCACCTGCAAGGCACTAATGAATTTATCGTTCAAAATAGAGTCAAAGAAAATTGACTCAAGTAGACAGACTTTAACAGAAAAAGAATTGGCTCAGGCAGGACAGGAGATTGCTAAAAATACAGAGAAAGCAGAGCCCATTTTATCTGCAAGAGAATCTTCTGCAGACTTTTATGTTTTCAATTTCGACTACATTTGTTCAGCTGGCTGCAGCTTTTGATTTCTGGATGTTTTGATATTCTTTTATTATTATTTTGGATAATAATTCCAACTTCTCTGGCTAGGACATTCCTTTTTTTCTTCTTCTTCTTTTTGTTCCACATATGAGGAGAAAAATAATTGATGCTGTAACTCCCTGAGGCTCACTGAGTGCCTGGGATTAAAATGGGAACTGCATTTCATCTGAAAAAATGTTGCTTGAATGAAAAACAAAAAGCTGAAGCCACATGTTTGGAGCAAATGTGCTTTAACTAATGGATCCCAGCGTATTATTAACTCACAGTAACTCATAAATATGACAAGTGTTTTTTTCATTTTACACCAGCGTCCAATTAGAGCCAAATGACGAACCACCATTTGTGGCTGAGCTGGTGTCCCCGGATAGTACTTATCTCCTGAAGGATTGTCTGCAGGCATGAGCCCGGGTGGGGAGGTGAGCAGGGAAGAAGGTGGCAGGAGCAAGCTGTGAACACGAGGAGACATTACAGCAAAGCTCTTGTGCATGAGGTGAAGAGCAGAGCGTCGTCCATCACCGTTCCTGGGGCTGGGACCCGCAGCCATAAAGCTGACAGCAAGGAGGAGAAAATAAGGCTTGCAGGGCTGCAGTGGGAGCAGGGAAGGGTGGGAGAGGAAGGGCTGAAGAGGGAATTATAGAAGGAAAATTTTCTGACAAATTAGTTTGTATTTTCTGGTTTCATTTCTGACACGCGGAAGGAAATGCTCTGTGTTTTCTTAAGGAAGTGCAAATTTCTCCACTTCATCCATTTTAAATCCTCGCCCTTAGGCCTTTTGTACTGAAGCATAAAGTTTGGAGGCCTTAAATGGTTATAACGTTTCCCTGTAGAATTTGGTCTCAAAAACCTACTAACAGTTCTGGAGGGCTAAAAAGGAAAACCATTTTACAGCAATTTGGCAACATCCATTTCTACGGGGGTTCATATGGAGCATCAATTTATTCTCATGGTTTCTTTACCATATTTGATGAAATATAAGATGCAATTGGAACAAGCGGTTAAAGAAAAAAGGCCATAAACTTTGAAATGGTGTTGTAAAACACACAGTGTGTTAACGTGAAATAAGTTACAGACTTAAAAGAATTTACAACGGCTTGCTCATATAATAGTAATACAATAGACTTGCAAGTTGCAGATGTTTTCTGGTAGATCTGGTATTTTAATACACGTTCTACTTCAGTGAAACTGTGAGTTTGGATCTGGATAATAATAACTCAGTGACACTGGAAAGCAGAGTTGAAGGAAAGCTAGTAAAAGGGGGAGGGGGAGAATGAACAAAAATAGAAATCTCAGCGATTGTCCGCTTAGGTGATACTCTATTTTTGTGTGGTAAAACTGTTAAGTTTGCAAGTCAGTTGAACAATCAAGTTTCTTCTGCTTTCCCAGCTCACTCAATGGCCCTCATCCTGTGAGTGGGATGTGTGTTTCACAGGACTCTCCATCCCTAGGATGGAGTGGGAAGTTCGGCATGAATGCAGCAGGAAAGAGAGAGCAGCTGGGAGAGGAGACAAACTCTCAGCCTCTGTGCTAGCATGTATACCTCTCCGGCCCAGGTCCCATTTGCAGCACAGGTCCACCACGACCAAAGCCTGTTGCAGACTTGTCAGGGGCAAATTAATATCAAGGATTTCAATTGTCAAACATACAGAACTCTTTTTTTCTGAAATCATTGCAATTTTCATTTCTATTGGGGTTTCTCAATGAAAGCATGGCCACAGCCTTATGGTATATCACTGTATAACAACAAAGTTTTAATGTTAAACCTGCAGAGCGGTGGCATGGAGAAAAATAGCAGCAGCACCTCATTTTCAGCTGTCCTTCTTAAGCTTCACAGACTAGGATATGGTCTTAATGACCCTACTACTCTGTGGAGTAGCTAGGACCTTTGTAACTTCATGCCTAGTGGAACCAACCCCAGTGCAACACGCTTGAGATAATTTATCCTTTCCAGTGTACACAACATTATGTGATTGGCAAGGATTGCAGCAGGGCTTACATGCCCTGTGGCCAACAGCATCTCTTGCTGGCAATGCTGCTTTAGAGCAGAAAGGTAATATTTAGCTATTAACTTCCTTAGAACACTGGGCTCAGCCCAGAGCTGGTGTGCAACAGTGTGGCAGAGAGAAGGATGTAGAGCAAAGCCATGGTCCATCAGTGACCACCAAATTCTCTATGAGGGCTGTATTCTCCATCATCCACTAGGCACATAGTGGAAACTTTGTCCCTGCATGTGGATCTCTTCCACAGGGGAGAAGAGTGTTCCCCCAGCATGCCAGTATGCAACTAGCCAAAGGCCTCCTTCATACTGGCCATGCCTGCAACATGGTGTTTACTGTAAAAGTAGGCAGAAGCAGCTACATGCTAATTTCAGTCCAAATGCAACCAGCCTGGGACCTCTCCTTTACATGGGATCCAGGTCCATGTGAACAATGCAACCTTTAATAGGTCCTGCACAACACAGCTCATACTCCCTGAAATAGGGAGTGTTCCATTTCTGGACACATTTACACTTTTCACTAAAAAATGAGGATGTACTGTTAAAGCAAACAAACAAACAAACAAACAAATAAAAAACACCCCCCCCAAAGAAACTCAAAAAAGAAACCCAAAACATCAAACCAAACAAAAAACAACAACAAAAAAACCCGCCAAAACAAAACAAAAACCAACCAAACAAAAAAAAAACCAAAACAAGAAAATAATTGTGATAGTTCTTTACTGGCATTTCCATATTTGTCATCAACTCTTCCCTCTCACTTAGTCTGGATATAATAGAGAAGACACACACACTGTGCAATGTAGATTCATCAAGGAAAGATAGAGAGAGAGAGGAGGGCCATTGCACCCATTTTTGAGGGATAAACAGGCAGACTCCTTCTACCCTAGCTCTAGTGGTTGTAAAGCACCTTTCTTATATTTCCTCTGTCATCAGTGAAGGCACTTAGAGAATGCAGTTCTACTCACCCCATCTTACTTTGGCAACAGCCTGAGATTTCCAGCGTGATCAGGACAGGTCTTGTCCAGCAACAGGAATTCTGCCCCAATGACCAGCTCTTGTCGCATAAAGACAAGAAGAAGCATCTGGAAGCAAAATCAGAGCAGCTCCCTGTGTTTTTCCTTGAGGACAAAGCAATCTTTTGATGGAGAGAAGGAAATGAGTGGAGTTGTCTCAGCTCCACTCTAGATACCAGCCTGAAGGTCATCAGGCTTCTGCTACTGAGTAATGCAGTCTGGGCTTCGAGGCAGCTGTGTATGGCATCTTATCTCTGGGCCATACTGGGTAACTTGTTCTTGCAAAGAAGACAGTGTAAGAAGGTTTGATGCACTGTTTTGCTTAGTAGCTCAATTGAGTAAGTCTTCTTATACAAGGAAACTCTTACATACTGGAGCAAAATGACTTTTTCAAGTAGAAAGAAAATACTGGCAGCTGCTGAAATGAAACTGTGGAGAAAAACATCCCCCATTATTTTCTTTGACCACATTGTTTTGCTTTTTAAAAGGCGTTTGGAAATGTTCTGTTTCTGGAGTGAACATTCATATGAATCTGCTACCGGAAGCAAATGTCACAGAAAATCTACCACAGGATTAGAGAAGTCAGGAAAAGGGAAATCAGTCAAGTCAATATTGATAGACACAAATCTCTGTTTAGTTTAGTGTTATGTCCCACAAAGAAGGGGAAGGGAGGAGGGGGTGCCAGAGAGACAGAGAGAGAGAGAGAGCCTTTCGGCACGCAGTGCTTGCTTTATTAGTAAGGATTTCCAGGATTTAAATTCCCACCCTGGTTCCTGAAAGGAGGAGAGGTTAAAAATAAAAGTGATCCATAAACATCTTGTCACAAACACCCTGAAAGGCAAACACCCACTGGAGTCCTGTGTTGTGAGCATTTAGATGGATTAAGTAATCTCAGCCACCTACTTGTCGTGCAAATTCCCTTTTACCAAGGTCGTGGGCTCAGGGAAAGGAATACCAGAAGGAAACTCATACAGAGGAGTAGAGTGAGCCTTAACCACAACTGCTCCTGATTTGCATCAGTGGCATGATATGAGAATTGGGCATTACATTTAAGTCTACAACATCAGTATTATACATATCATGCGTGTGTGCTCTGCTTTTCACGCTCTCTCTATAATCTGGTTGAAGCACATGTGCGCTCTATTCAACAGAGACCAATTTTTTTCCCTTGTATAGTTCAGGCCTGAGGTCACCGTCAATATGAGACAATGCCAGTACAATATTTCTTTGTATCAGACTTGCCAAAACACCACAACTCTCCACTGTGTTTAAAAAGAAAAAAAAAATAAAGAAACCACAAGGAATTTTTATTTTCTACAACCCCAATCAGGAGGCAGAAGAAGCTGCCAAATTATATGATAGAAACTCCTACGCACAGAACCCAGTAGAGTTGTAAACTGAACTTCTGTAGCTTTTCAATTGTAAATCCAGATGCTTTTATCCACAATTCTTTTCAATGACCTTTCACTTGAAAGTCAATTTGTCAGTCTACTTACAGTGTCTGAAGAAATCATCAAAGCCACAACACCGAGTCATTCTGAAGATGTTCCCTGCACAACTGCAAAGTTACTACACTTGTTTCCTGAACTGGGGTGCTCACATCTTGCTTCTGCATGTAGGACTTGAACATGCTCCTCACTTCAGTCAACAGCAGCATCACAAACCTTGCCCTTTGTAATGTAAAGAGAGAAAGAAGAAAGGAAGGAAAATGATGAAGAACTACAAAACCAAAGCCATTTCTAGTTGTTACTCCACAACTCCATTGACGGAATCCCCTTAGTCAAATCTGGTCCTTCTTGCAGTTGAACAACTTTAGTTACTTTTAAGGCAAACAAAGCTTGGATGCAAAGGAAATCATTAAATAACTTTAGTGTTGCTACAATGCAGGTGAACTTGGCCTCGGGGTGGGTGCACAGCATGGTGCTGGGCTTCGTTCCCTCAGCTGAGCACTGACACTGAATTCCCCACCCAGGTGGAGCAAGCAGTGCAGGGGATATGCATGTCAGCACCCAGACCCTGTCACTGCAGCACTTGCTGGCACAGAAACCACAGAAACATCCATTTGGAAAAAGAATCTGAGAGCTCAGATATGTTTCCTTCATCTCTAGGGCTTGAAAAACAGGTTTGAGAATTTCCAAAGTTCAGACTCAGTTGTATTTCTGGGGCTTTCTAAGTTTGGATGAGCCAGAAATATGTGAAAGCAATATTTGGTGAGGGTTGGATACTCTTATTTTGTTTTTGTGGCCAATACAGGACCTGCCAAACTGTGAGGATATAAAAAAGAACAAAGAAAGTTGCATGCTATGGGAGGGTATTTTAATGTGTGGTTCCTAACATGGAGGAAGTTTACATTCAAGTTTTGAGAAAAAGCTTCTGGCTGGTTCTAATTATCACCTGCCAGTTGATTCCATCAATTCTAAGGGTGGTTACCCTCCCAAGTGTTGATTAATTTTACTGTTATTAATTCCTGTTTATTTGAAGTGCTGACAATGTAATCACTCTGATGAAGAAAACAGAACTAAAACTCCTACACTGCTGAGGTCACAGGCTACAGGATAGGAATCAACAAACAGATGATCTGAGTGGGTTTGAAGAAAATGCTGATATTTTCAGAAGATATTTACCTCTTCCCTTTTTTAGCTAGCAACAGTGGAGAAAACACATATAACTGATGGGAGCTTCTGTTCATGAGTCATGAGGAAAGAGGACTCAGGGGCCCAGAGAAAGGAGTACAAGATGTAAAGGGCAAGCAAAGCTGTCTGGCAGTCTACAAATGAGGAAGATTAGGAGAGAGAGATTAAAAAATACTAGTGTATCAACTGGTGCAGAGTTGCCTGGAGTAAGGGCCACCAGAACCATGCATTTCTGGTAGGGAGGAGAGCAACAGCTCATGTTTGGAAAGCAAAATCTCTGCCTTTAGGCTAATTCTCCAGTCATTAATGAAAATATTTAACACTGGATGGGAAAAAGGCCAGCAAATATGACAGTTATCCCCAGAGATGAGAAAATCAGTCAGGATAGAGCGGGACCTGCCCTCAGCTAACATCCAAACCTTATATGGAATAAAGTGAAAAACTCTTCAGGTTTGGAAAAGAAAAAAAATTGGGCAAGTTTGGAAGTAAGAATACAGAAGTATCATGAGGAAATCTGTTCTTCTATTATACTGGCTCAGTCAAAAACAAGCAGTATTGGAAAGCTCATGAGAGAGTCTGTGTTTGTGTGATTCCAGTCTGATTTTTGCAAGAAAAAAGGGTCAAAAGTTTATCCGAAGTTTAACCAGTGTCTGAACTTTCCAATGCTGTGTTGAACTGAACCTCTAACCCAAATCACTCCTCCAAATGTGATGCTATTTAGATCCACTTTTTTAGTTAACCCACTTCATGCTCAGTTATTAGAGTACCTTTTCCCTGTCTGCTCTTGCTTGCTAACATGTATCTTCAGAGTTAATATTCCTACTGTGGGGATGCAGAAACTGAGGCCAAAGTCATCGCAAAAGGCATTAAACTACACCCTCCTCCCACTTACTTTTCTTGTACTCTTTCCACTTGGTGCCTTGACATGCAACTCTTTTGCATGTCCTTTGCAATCAGGTACATGGTTCAGCAGGGTAGATGTGGGCTGGGCAGCTGCACTCATCCAGGCTGCTGTGCCTGCTGCTTTTCCTGCCAGACCTTCAATCTCACAGCTACGTGATGCTTTCCTGGTTTGCTAATGTGTCCTATCCTGTGTCTTTGCCTTTTAAATGCCCAACCTTGGGGGCGGAGGTGGGGTGGTCTGTATTTCAAGAGAAGTCCAGCATGAGAAAGCTATGGCCCATGGTGTCACTGCTGTACAAGTGCACAGGCACGGTGCATTTTTCTTCTTGTAAAGCAGTCCTCAAATAGTTTAGCAGTTTGATCTGCTGAGGTACAGCTTCTTCACAGCCGTGAGCCATGTAGTCTACAGCAAAAATCTGGTGGTCTTCCATGTAGCCATGTGATTTAAAGCAAGGCTTCAAAATTATTTAAGCTGAGTGAGGAAGCAAAACCTAAAAAGTGGACTTCAAGGCTGTATAATTTTAGGATCCCAATCTCACCTCAGAATTTAATCCTTGGACTTATTCTGTAAATTGATAAACGTACAAAAAACATGGAGGCTCTAAAGTTTATTCCAACAGACACTGGAAAGGTGCCCCACCTTTACTAAAAATAAAACAATTACTCAAATTCCTCTAGGCTGTTGTATTTTTCCTAGCTAACTTTTCTGTTTCAATAGCAAGGAGAGATGCAACTTATAAAGAGACACCACTTCTCTTCTGTCAAATACTGCACATTCCAGAGTGCTTGCTCATGCTACATCCTTCCCTATGGAGCTGCTGCCTAACTTTCCCAAAGCCGATATTAATATCACAGACCATTATAATACAGTTATTTTCATGGAAGCCTGGGAGGAAGTCACGTGGCATTAATTGGTCCCTGGTGCCCATAAGGTCTCCATTTAGTTTGTTGTTTTTACTCGCATAAGCAGCAATGAAGTGAAAAGCTGAGGAAGTAGCAGTGATTGTCCTAAATGAGTAATTTTTTAGTAGCTGTTTAGTTAATGAATCATTTTTCCCCTTAATTGGATGAACATATTTATTAGGCAGTTTGCGGACACACACATACACATTCTCCACCAACCAAACAGAGTTTTCACACCGTTCTCTGCATCTGTGAGGACTGGACTGACAGCGTACTCCGTCTAATGCCCTTGGGCCAAGCTCCCTGTCATCCCAGCTCCCTGTCAGGAAGGAGCATGTTATAGTGGCTGTACAATCATCTTCCTCTGTCTGTGCGCTTTGCTAAGAAACTGAAAACAGTACTCACACACACACACATAAGACCACCAGAGGGGTGTTTCTTGCCAAATACTTCTGCTCCTGCCACCTGCCAGTTCAAAGCAAGTCCCACTCTTCCACTGGTGCTGCCTGCTATTAACCATATGTGCCCAATTTTGAGACAGCCAGAGTGCAGAGCATCAGACTGGTCTGGCTATAAACTTGGTAGTGTATGTGTGTACACTGAAAACCAGGGTGCTCTATGTCTGACTGTGTGTGACATCAGTGCAGCACAGAGGTGGGGAAGAGCATTATCCTGCAGACAGAGGATACTGCTGAGAGCCCAAAGAGCTGAAGCCTCATTGCTGACATGTAACTTCTACAAAAATTAGCAAACCCCCATAATACTGATTTTTAATTATTTGCAGTGCTCAAAGGATGTGTTTGTAGCTCTTTTGTTAGAACTGGTTAAAAAAAATCATTCTTGTCAAACATTTATATTTTTGTAGTAGAAAATGGTACACGAACCTTCTTTTTTCTTTGGTCACAATGTGTACTTTTTGCTAATTTTTTTAATTTTTGCTTCAAGAGCTGAAAATCCTCCAAAACAAAAGGTTTCGGGGAAAACCAGCAACAATTCTATTCAGATATGTTACTGTGGTATCTCTTACAGAAATAGTAATTTGTCTGCCTCATTCTTCTCAAGGACTTGAAATTTCCATCAAAACACTACCTCCAATACCTACCTCAGGGAGGACTGCCATGATGCACCATGACATCCTTCAAGAGAGGAAATGCTTGCAGGTTAGGAAGAATGCTCAACAACCAGTCACCTGGGAAGGTGCTCAAACAGACATTCACAAAAGAGGATACCTGAGGCAACTAATCCCCACAAGGTGTCATAGCAGCATTTCCTAATTGAAACTTTCCTCTTTTCAACGGCCACCAGTCTTGAAGTTTTCACATTTGGAGGTATTTGGTGCAAGACACAGGTTTTTCAAACACTTGTGAGAAAGAAAATATTTTCCCACTTTTTTTTTAATGAAAAAATGATATTTGTATATTTTTATGCCTACATTTGTCAGCCTATAACCAATGTGAAAGAAAATCTCTGGTGTCGAGAGTAAAAGACTGTATCCCTCTAATACACTGGATTTTAAAACTATCTTGATGTTTTTGAACACCGACATTGTGAGGCATTCAGTGCTGGACATTTTAGCAATAGTACCCAACTTTTGCCATGTTGACTTCAGGTGTTTCTAAAGCTCTCCTTTTGCAAAAGTCCTCAGCTTCTCTTCTGTCTATCAGAAAAAGGCTCCAGTCCTTGCTTCCATACTACTATCATGCCTAATCAATACAAAAAAACTTAGTAGTATCAAGAACTACATATTAGTGTTGATGGAAATCAGCAGGTCAACACTTCAACAAGAAATGCTATTGAATGGTTACAGATTATCCATGCCCCAGTCTTTCAGCCTTCTCACATGGACCTGATGATTAGAATTACAGAATTATTTAGATTGGAAAAGACCTCTAAAATCATTGAATCTAACCATTAACCCAGCATTGTCAAGGTCACCACTAAACTATGACCCTAAGCACCACATCTGCACATCCTTTAAATAACCCCAGGGATGGTGAATCCACCACTTCCCTGAGCAACCTGTTCCATTTCTTCATAACCCTTTCAGTGAAGAATTTTTCCTAATATTCAATCTAAACATCTCTTGGTGCAATCTGAGGCCATTTCTTCTTGTCCTCTACTGGGTGACCAAGGAACCCATTAGAAGCAAAAAGTCCTCACAAAAGAAAAGGTTGCACTTTTTTTTTTTATCTGAAATAAACCATTTCACTCCAATTCCATTCCATAAAGATCTGAAAGGCTTTTTTGTTTTTATTCCAAAGCCAAATGAAAACAGTTTTTGAACTTCAACAGTTGTTGCAAAATGGAATTGTCATCTTGTGAACAGCACCACTGAGCATATGGTGTTACTGTCAAATAAATCTTGTTTAATATCAAAATTAGTAACATTGCAGTGATTACATTCTGCAGTATATTTTTAACTTGCTCAAGCCCTATCTTTTCTCATCTAAATAGGCCTTTCAAAGAATCTAGGAGATTTGCTACAGAATAGAGTCCATTTTGCTGCGCAGCATATTTTGCTATGTAGACTATCCATTTTGTTATGGCATGTACATTATTTTGCAAGGACAACCACAACAAGAAACAGTCTGTTTTCTTCCTCTTCCTGGGAGCACTGGATATCTTGCAAGAAAGCTTATTCATCAAACTCTGGTAATTTATAGTTCAATTTTGCTGTTCCAAGAAATTTATATTATCTGGAAAAAAATCCTTTTTTTTTTTTTTTTCTCCTAAGGGGCTTTATCACATCAAAGTAACCCTGCACTGTTAGTGTGCACATAAATATTTGCTAATGAAAGATCCATAGATACCCAACTATGGTTGGCTGGCTATGGAAAATTGTGCCTTCACTCCTCAAAGTTTCTTATCAATGTCAAATTCCTTGCAGATTTAAAATCTAAGCTAAAAAATATGTATATTTTAACATATCTGAACTATTGACATGACTGTGAGGTACAATGTAAATATGTACATTGAAATCCAAGGGGAGCTGAGGCTCAGGGGTGTGAAAACTCACATCCTCAGCTATTTTGGTGCTTTTAATGTCAAACCATGTTTGCAGAGCTGAACTAAGTTTGGTCCTGAAAGTTACTCAGAAAATCAAAAGCAAAATAAAGAAATGATCTGAGGTTTCTCAGCACTCCGCTCAGCTGAGGCAAACACTTGCATCTGGTATACCTTCCTCATAAAGGTCCTACCTCCAAGACTAAAGCACTGCACTGAATTTCTTTATTTTTAAAAGAGATACAGAGTAGTTCTGCATAGATGTAGTTCTGCAGTTTGTTTGCATTCAGTTTTATTTTCAAACTTTTTTGTTCTTTCTGAAGTGGGAACTGCTCACATACAGATCAAGCTGAACAAGTCATTTCATCTTCCTCTGTCTCAATTTCTCTTTCTGTACATTGAGAATGATAAGTCTACTACAAAAGTATTGAGTATCTACGGGTAGAAAGAGTGGCTCAGTCAAATTTTACCTGTCACACCTAAGCATGGATCACATTTTTTTCTCTGTACCCAAGTTTGTGTCAAAATATACAGGAAAATGTGTACTCGCAAATTTTGCACATAATTTGAAGGGTTACATCTTTATCTGATATTAACAGGCTTAGCTGTATCTACAGATCTGCAACAACCAGAAGACCTATGACTGCAGAAAGGAGGAAAGGCAGGCACAGCACTTCCCAGAGTTTTGTGCTGATTTTAGCTCCTTTTGTCCAACACTTAACAGAGGCCCAAGCTAAAACGGAGACCAGAGGTCAAAGGGCAAAAGAATGATACTAATTCACAAACAGCCTCATGAAACTATTCTTGTTGGCCCTTTAAAAAGTTTTAACTGTCTGCCAAAATAACCACTCATGGATGAGGTCACCACGAGCAGTCAGCAAGTCTTGCGATGCAAGAAAAAGATCTGTTCACACTTTGCTTAAATCCATAGAGGGGTAAGTTCAATGGAGAGGATCACAGTCTTGCTAGCTGGCCACTGTACACCTATTTCCTTATCAGGCAGTCATCAGAAGTGGACAAATTTGTGTTCCAGCCTTAATGGTGTCCATAGGTTAAAAAAATACATATGATCTAGTGGCTGTTTCAGTAGGATGCTGATTTCCAATTCAGTAAATCATTTCAAGATGTGAAAGTATCATTGGCTTAGTTTGTCATTATCTGCCGCTTCATACAGAAAGGACCTACCTGCACACAGGAAAAGAGCCTTTTGTGCTACCGTGGGCCAGGGTGCTCTCTGTTTTTTGGGGTTTTTTTTGCATAAGCTCCCTCATGAAGTAAATACAAAGGGTTGCTGAAGAAATCCACCTGCTTTTTGGTTTTCAGTGTGGAAGAAAAAAATCTCTTTCCTCCCCACAGCTTTTTGAATCTCATAAATTTATTTGCATACCAGATTAGTGTTTGGTTCCAGATCATATTTTATTCATGTGTATCTTATATTTTCATTTTTGTGTTTTGTCATGACTTCCCCCTTCCAGAGTTATCAAACAAAGTTTAACTAACAGTTCATTTTTTGTTTGTTTGGTGTGGTGGGGATGGTTTTTTGCCAGCCACAAAGATACTTTATTTATTTATTTGGTTTGGCAAATGGTAAGATTTTTTCTCACATAATTTTCTTTGTAGTTCTCCTTCAGTCTTGCTAAATGCATCACTCCATTAAGCAATAATCCTGCTACCTCCATGTATCCCCCCAACAAGGATCACTTCATTTATCACAAAGATTCAACAGCGAGGCAGTTATCATTTTATCCTGTTGCTTTTTTTTACAGTACTACTAAGGATAGTTTTATGAGGTTGTTTGTGAATTAGCATCTATAATTTTCCCTTTGCCCTCTGCTCTCTCTGTCTGAGGCCTTTGGCAAGAGCAGAAGCAAATGAGTGCAACTAAATAAAAAACCATGGAAAATGCAGTGCCTGATTTTGTTTTGCTCAACCGCTGGAAGAAAGGGAGCAGCTTCAGTGGTGGTGCTAAGCTTATGAATGTCAGGTGAGGATTAAGGATTTCAACCAGATGAAACGATTAGTCCAAGTATGCTCTGAAGCAAATAGAGAAAACCAGTCTAACCATGCTCTTCAGAAACTCTGGTCTGGTTAAACAGGGTTGATCTGAGATATCAGTGCTCAGGTTTTGATGTGGGAAGCCCACTTAGTTGAGCGAGTGGCTCGAAGAGGGTCAGAACTGATGGAGTCAAATCTAAGGAGCCCTTGCCGGTACAAAGTTTTTGAATGCTACGAGGATTCAGCTCATTAGCCTTTTCCTCAGTCAGAACACTACCATGGTGTCTGCAGGAATTTTGTCTCCTTTAAACCTCCTGTCCTCTCCAGTCTGATTGAGTTTATTTGTCAGATTCAAAATAATTAATCGGAAGGACAAGCAAATACTCACTCGTGCACTGATACATGTGTGTACACACATACACACACACAAACACACATGGAGAACACAATCATATAAACTCCGTTTCCTTAGGAAATAAGACTGAAACTGAAGTGTCTACATGGAACAGCAAAGCAAAGCAGCCAGACTTTGGAAGGCTTTCAGCCAGATCCTTGTCTTCTATAAATCAGTGTGGAGGGCAATGAAGCAGTACCAATTTGCACCAATTTGGGTCATTTGGCCCTTACTCTTGACTAGTCCATTGTATATCCAGTCTTTGCAAAATGAAAATGTCAGGTTTTTGAGAACAGGATCAAAGATGTGTTGGAAAGAAAGTTTGCTAGGGAATTGAAAACCCACAAGGGACAGAGTATGAAGGCTAAATAATATTATTTTAAAGTAATGGCTACAGCATTTTCAGGAAGCTTGCTTTCCCTAGATACATCCCATTTTAAGACATCACTGTTCAATCTCATAAAGAATGCTGTTGCTGACAAAATAACCTCCAGTTCTTTTTGCTGTTTCAGTTACTGCATTGATCAAATTGAAATGTCTGTTTGCTTGACATGACTGTGAGTGTAAATGATCTGAAATGCAATACAGCGTTGCAAGATGATTTGAACCACTCTTTACATCTTTCATCCTTTCTTCAGATGGATGACGTTGAGCCAAAAAAGAAAATGAAACCTGATTTAGGGAAGCATCTATAAGAGTTATGGCCTGTCTTGATTCAATGTCCTAAATAAAACTACTATGTTGTGTTCCATTTAATAGCAAAATAAAAAAAAAAGAAAAAAAAAAAGAAAGAAAAAAGAAAAAAAAAAAGGAAAAAAGGAACGACTAAGTTCCTCTGACCACACATAATTAGGCTGCCTTTGTCCTCAAGTACTCTGTCTTTGAGGCCTTTGCAAGCTGCTGAATTTCTGTATATATGATTTTGTTTCTGTTTTAGAGCAAAACACTGTCAGGCAGGAGCCTGAAACAGTGGTCCAAGTTACCCTCATTTCTGCAGTTCCTTTGCTCTCAGGCAGCCGGAACCTTCAGCTTGAGTCTTCATAAAGAAACAAAGAATGAGGCCCAGTGTGAATTAGGATTCACGCCCTCTATGGCACAAAATCTAGCTCTTTAGAAAATAATATAATCCAAAATTACAAGTAAATGTAATATGTTCGCTGTATACTACAGAAGAAAATGATTAAAAAGCAAAAGACTTGACCTTTAGATCAGTGACTTGTAAAGACTGTTGAGATGGGTACTCAACTATTTTTTTCTAAGTTGGCCATTGGCATTGACATTACCGCATTATGGCCTTATAGAGAAAGTAATTTAATTTATTATCCAAAAGAAATCAGATATTGTTAAGTGTGCACTTTCAGAGAGGTTGGGCATCAGATTTAGCAAAAGTCAGTAATCTGGATACTGTGCAAGTTGTCTGAACAGGTATTAATTTTCTTTGCTGCGTGAGTGACGTGCAGAAATGGATTACCCAGAGAGATTGTGGTGTTTCCTTCACTGGAGATATTCAAGAACCATCTGGACACAATTGCATGCAATGTGGGATGACTCTGCTTGAGCAGGGAGGTTGGACCAGGTGACCCACTGTGGTCCCTTCTAACTTTACCGATTCTGTGATTTCGTGTTCTTCACAGGTCAAATGTATCTCCTGTAAGGACAAACAAAAACATAATTCCTAGGTCAAAGCATGGCACGTGTGAAAATTATAACTCACTTCTTTTTGAGTTTTTCACTAACCAACAGGCTATAGGCTTTTCTCAGTTTGTTCCTTGTTTCTTCATGGTTGTAAGAACCACAGTAGAGAAATGAAGATTGTACCTGCCTGACCAAGTTTTTGTTGCAGAAATTGTACTTCCATGTATGTGAATCTGTAACCAGTTAGTCACTGGTTATGACAAAGCATGACCTTCTCTAATTCCTTGCCCCAAGCCCAGATGAAATTCAAAGTACTTCATGTCAAGTCCCTGCACTCTGTTGTTTCTTCTGCTCACTGGATGTGTATTGGAATCTGTCTGACCAAGGAGCACTGGAAATGTCTTCTTCTGAGAAGAATTTCATACTCTACAAAATGGTTTTGCTGCAGGAAAACTCATAAAATAGAGCTGACATCAGCTCAAAATCCAGGATCAATTAATCCTTAGATTTTGAAGATGTTCAGTCATGCAGGCTAACCTGACCTCTCACTCATCTGCTTGATAAAAGTAAATTCAGCCTGAAAGTGCCTCTGAAGAACTTTATGATGTGGCTGACAGGCATCATTTGAAGTGTCCATCCTCCTGCAAATGACACCACCACCCTAATATAGCATGAAACAGCACTGTGCTGTTCAACTCTTTCTTCACTGCTGTCTCCTCATGAGTCCAAGTACCCCTCCAGCACTTCCCACAAGCGCATCTTGTTATCCCCAGCAAGTAGAATGTATGTACGATGTACGTACGGTTGATACTGAGGGACCCCTTGTGCAGACTGTCTCTTACCTCTCAGAACATGTTCAAAGTATCTGTCCCAGTTGTTAAAGAAAATGAATCTGTATGGCTAGGAAAATAGTCTGAAAAGATGCAATGTTTGGCTTCTTTCCTCAGATCCAGAATGTACTATGTGTTCCTTGGATAATGGACAGCATACTGGGTAGTTCCAGATAAGGTATCCAATAACTCTATTTTTTGTCCCCACTTTTTTTTGCCCTTGTTCCAGAGAAAATTGGACAAGTGCCTGAGAAATAATTTTATTGTGAGGAGAGTTATTATGAAAACGTACTCTGCTATTTTTCATTGACCTCTAAAATGAACTCCCTAATTAAGTGCAAATGGGAAACTGACTTGGAGCAGGTTGTCTCTAATCTTGGACAAGACAGACACAGTAAAGTTTATGAACTTGATAGACCAAAGTTGCCAAAAGTTGATTTTGCTTTTCTTCCATTCACTGCACATAGAATATCTATAACATGTTGCTGCAAAATATGAAAAAAGGGGATTCCTTAGACATCTGTTTGCACTGAAAGTATTAAAAAAAATAAAAAAGGAAAAGCAGATGATATTCCATATGACAAACATTTGCACAGATTAATCTTTTATGCAGTAGCTTTTACCTTCCTAAAGTATCTTTTCTTTGTATTGAGTTGCACCATAAATGTAAGAAACTGCACTCAGAAAAAAACTCTTCCTATGTGCTGTGAAACTTATTTCTTCTGAACTTACATATGGGGCAACTGTTAATAGAGAAAAAAAGACTCAAATAGACTGCAATATGTAAATTTCAGTTCTTGCTGGACATGAACCTAAGTCTTATGGTGAAGCTGTAGGAAAATATGAGTACATTACAAATTAATATATATGTACGTATGTATGTATGTATGTACGTATGTATGTATGTACGTATGTATATATGTATGTATGTATGTATGCATGCAGATAGAGCTACCATAGATTTGCCATTTCAAAAATTATGAACAAAATTTTATGGCACTGGCTCACAGTAATAGGCCAAGCCAAGAAGGAAGTAATATAAGAATAAAAAACCCATCATATGGTTCACCTTCTACACAATCCAAACAGTATCAGAGAACCTCCTGAAGTACAAGGTGAAAGCCAGACTTCAGAATGAATGAATACCTTCCTACACCCATGGAAGGCACCAATAATGTGGCCACGTGCTGGAGCCCCTGCAGCTCAGTCTAAGTTGCTGTTTTGTTTTCTCTGCCTGGCTTCTGCTGCTTTTCTGTTTTATAAATTGACCATAATCTTGTGCCTTACGCTCATTTTATTGCCTTCATTTCCAGACTAGATCGACTCCTGTCATCTCCACAAATGTTCTTTCAGCTCATACGCTTCACGAGGGAGAGGGCACTGCTAAGGCAGATCTGACATCAGGCCAGTGGACCACAGAGGATTTCTCTTACTACTAAACTGTAGGGCATTAAGAGTAATGGAAAGTAAGAGGAGTCCAAATACAACTGTGAAAGCTAAGATAACTGAAATATAGGCCAGAGAATGAATTTAGTTTCTGTCTGAAAATTTTCAGGGGTTTTTTCCAGACCTCTGGCTACAGCTATGTGACTGTGTTTCTGGCAAAAACCGGCAGTAGCTCTGCTGATATCAGTGTGAATCTGATGGAAGATCAGACTCAGACTCAAGAGATATATTCATCTGTTTTATCCAAAAATATGTAATCGTTATAATCTGAAATGCATTTTTTACCTATTCACATACATTAAAATGCTGTTAAGTAAGACATATGAAGTCCTTTCACCAACCCTTGTAGCACATCTGCTGGAAAGATCACCTTTCATCAGAAAGAAACACTTTCTTTATGGTGACAAAACTCCTCTGAAATCCTTTTTATTTCCCAGGGATGTATTTTTCCCTAGGGAAAAAAAAAATACTTTTGCCCCACAGGTCTTTCTTAATAGGACCTTTATTTGGCTTCTTGACATTACCCTTTATTAGTGACTAACCTAGTACTGTTAAGCTTCCTGTTAGTAAAAAAAACCAGGGTCATTTTCCTCTTTTGAGTTTGCAAGCAGAGACAAACGAGAAAGTAGAGTTACGAATTCTTTAGGAAACTGATGTTTCTCTCGCTGCAACAGACTTCTGTGATAAATGACAAATTTACACCAATGCAAGCGACATGAAAAGGAGTATCTGCAGTGTTCTAAGATGAAGAAATAGGGCAAGAAACATCAAGCAACATTAGAAAGGTTAGAATTTGCTCCCGCTTCTGCACTGCAGTGCATATAAATATTTGTTGCCTCTTTCTTTGCACTCAAGTGGAAAGAAGTATCCAAACACAAATACATATTGCATGTAGCATGTCTAAGGACGGTGTAGGCGATTTCTGAGTTTTCTGAATACAAGGGGAGCAGGACTTCTTCTCTGACACAGATTTACTATCTGCCATTTGGCAAAAACGTAACTTTCTACTTTTAGCACAAAATGCTGAATAGCCTCAATTCTCCTGATGCCTAGAAACTTGTACCACACGGCCCTAACTATGGTAACATGATGTGCATAAAATGGTACCTCACAAAAATACAGATGGTACTTTTAGTGAAAGTCAGTGGTGGTCACATGTACGTGGGTATGAGAAGACACCACTATAGAAGGTGCGTGTGGAAACTACTTCTAAATTTTACTGTGCTACAAAACTGCTCTTTAAAACTACTTTCAATAACAAATGTCATCATTTAGTCTAGCAGATCAAATCATGACATGCAAGTCTAACTGTGCCATTTAAAGCCCTCATGCTGCCAAACATCTTAAATCTATTCTAATTTGGTTTATGCGTAGTTACTAGTACCTAATTCTGAGTTACATCACTCAAATCTTTCTTAGTACATTGGCATTTCCCCAATAAGTCTATTTTGGCTTTATTTGTCCTGACTTTTCTATCATGATTTTTGTCTCCAAATTTAATATAAAGGAGTTCCTCATATTTATGTAACAAACACCTGCTGAAGTCCCTTGGGCATTTTGAGTCCAAGAAGAACAATAAAAAAGGCTTATCTTGAATGTACAACTTGGCAAACTGATTTCTTGAAATAGGCAGAAGTGCATCATGATTCTGAATTAGGGTTTTGCTCAAAGTGAGCCCTGAATGTGAGGTGTCATGAGAGCGTGAGAACACTTGCTTAATAAACAGAGATCCCTGTGACAGTGTCTCCACTGATTTTTTCACCTCATAAATATTTCACTTTACTTCCATACTATTTCTGAGAATTTTTCCACCAACTCTGTTGAAATGAAAATATTTTGAATGTATTTAAAGACAGAGCTAGTCCTCCATTTATGCTTTTTTTTTTTTTGAGATAAGAAATACTAATTTAAAAAAATTAGGTGACATTTTAGGCTCAGATAAATTGGATCATCACATCCCATCTTTGTTTTGTCAGGAAGAGAGTGGCTCGGTAGCCAAGTGCTGCCATGTGGGAGAAGGTGTTCAATCAGAGTTTGTTTCTTGGCCTTCAAAAATGCAAATGCTTTGGAGAAACAGTAAGCAGTGGAATAGAAAAGGCTGAAAATCTATTTCAGACTCTATTACAGGTTTTTTGTGTTGCTCTATATTTAATCTTTTAGGTCTGGGTTTTCAAAAGCCGTCCATCAGGTATTTGGCAAATTTATTCCTAAAGAGAGATTGTTTGTACAACATCCAACTGCTAATGCTGCACACTCTCATGGCATGGATTCTACAGAATTCTGTAGCATGCCCTATAAATGTTGATTTTGAATACCAAATGAATATATTTTTAATAAATATTATCTTTCCTTAACAACATAGTAAATATAAACTTGATCTGAATGTGCATGCCTTCTTCAAAGGAGGACAGAGATTACTGAAAAACTTCCAAATAGGAAGGACTGAAAATTTTGGAGCTTCTCTAGGCTAATGCAAGAAAGACATAAAAATAATAATAATAATGACAACAAAGGAAGAGGAATGAACAATGATGGTGCTTTACATTTCTTTATACTTCAAAAGGGCTAATTGATCATCTTCTGGCAATTAAATGGACTACTGGGCTAAATGAACTTCTAGAATTGCACTAGACAATTCCTAGAGCAGACACAGAAATGTGATGTGTGGTGAAGGCCAAACTGTGGTCCTACAAATGTGTTCTCATCCCTTACTCATCTTAAGGGAGTGCAATGCACTCTTAAAGATTTGTAAAGTGCTTGAGATTCTCTTATATAGGGTGTGAAAAATCATGTGTGTGTGTGAGTTCGTGTGTGTCTGTACAAGCTTACTTGAGAGGGTTTTAATTTATGGACAAAGACTTTTGCACACAAATAAACACAGCTACACATAGTTTTGTGCCCTCTTGAATTAATCCATCTGGTCAGATGTCAGTGGATTCATTCAGATAACAAAAGAGGAAAATAGAAGGACCAATGAATCAAAATGTACAAGTTAACATGGGGAAGCTGAAGGTGTATGGAGCTACTTGAGAGAAAATACATCTTAAGTGTCAGATTTTGCCCCAGTATCTACCAAGCACAGCTCTTGACACAGTTCCAGTCACAGCATTATCTATGGGCTTTGTACCATATGATGTGGAAACTGCACATCCTAACAAGTAGTCTCCTGGGCAGCCAACTTCTAGTTCCTGTGCCTTGTTTTCAGTACTATCACCACAGCAGCAGTTATGCTCATGATTATGTGTCATGTTGAGTAATAGCTTGATCATGTCACATTTCTGTCATACCTTGACATTGACTTCAAATGCAGTGATCTTCTCTGATGCTAAATCTTCTCCAGTGTTAAATTGATGTTATAAAACTAGGCCCTTCACAGGTGAATAAGTATGATAAATAGAGGATATTGATTAAAAAAACAGGGGATGTAAAGTTCCTTAAATATTGCTAGCACAAGAATGCAGCCCTGCACTTAAAGAGTATGTTTCTGTGCTTAAAAAGAGCTCTTATCAAACAAAGCAATATTTCATCGAGGTTTAATTATCATCATATTCAGTATGATCGAGTTTAGTAAAGGAGGTAAATGCAGAGTCAAATTGTTCAAATATTAACCATCTGATACACAGGCAGCCTCTTCACTGCTGCTTAAATAGCAAAATTGTGATTCCTTTTACTCATAGAAAATCAGAAATAGCAGCGTTAAACCAGCTTACTCACTGCTTGCCAAGGGAACACATCCCAACCCCTAGGAGTTTTCAGTGCCTATGCTACTGTTGTCAGAAAGCTGTAGAAAAGGACTGAAAGGAAGGTGTGTGCCTAGAAATTGAAAATGGACTTAAAACTCCTCAAAAAACAGCTGCTGGAGACCAGACCTGCCATCAGATGTTTTCAGATGTGAAAGCTAGGCTTGCTCTATTTTTCACCCAAAGTTTTTTTATTATGTGAAATAAATGCATGGATTCAAGCAATTTGGAATTGAAAAGTGAGGATTGTACCTTAGACAGAAACTTAAAGAGTTTCTTCTGTGTCCTTCCACTTTCCTTTCCCCCAAATTTAATAAAGTCTCTGCCTCCCGAGCGCAGTGAAATTCAGCTTTGCTGGTCATGACTTCAGCGCCGCAATCTTCAGCCCACTCAGCTTGGCTCCTGTAGCTTCAGCAGCACGGTACAAGGCTTCAGTGACGCCTTAAGAGCCATTTTGGATGCCCTTGCTCCTGTCGCTGGTGGTGCGGCGGCTGCCGTCGGCGTGGGGCTCAGCCCAGATGGCGAAGGCCTGTTAACCTCTTCTTTCTGTTCATAGGGGCTATTACTGTAAGAGAGGTTAAAAGTAAGGACAATGTTTTTAAGAGAAGCATAGTATTCTTGGTTTCATTTGCTGATACATAAAAGCTTTAATGTGGGAATGTGACCTGCTTCATTTCCACGTACACAAACCACTTGCCAAGAACTCAACAGACTTTATCTGGGAGATGGCTCAGTTCTCTGCCTTTGCCTGACTAGTCCAAAGGGCTTTTCTCTAGCCCAGATCAGGATCTGCAACCATTTAGAGAACTGTTCAGGAAATTAAATTTCTTTTTCTCCGAAAAAAATGCTTACTTTTTTATTTCAGCAAAATAATTTACAATTGAAGAACAGAAAACGCAGCCTACCAAGCCCTGCTGTTTCAATTATTGAAAACAAAACAAAAAACCTCAAAAAACCCAAAACCATATTTCATTTATTAGCAACCTCAAGTACTGTTCCTAAGACTGAGTTTGTCTGTTTTAAAGTTCCTTTTTACTGAAAATTTTCAACCAGGTTTTAATGAACAGGGCCTTGGACCTGCTGTTGTTGAAGGCAACAGGAGATCTGGCACAAGATCGGTCCTGAAATGATCAAAATGTGGATTTCCCACGATGATCTCTAGTGTAGGAATACTCTACACAAAAATTACAAGGAAAAAAATGAAATAGGTCATAATAGAGTAAACAACAAAACAACATTGAATAGGAGGGAGCAGATTTTCTCAGCACTGACATCTGTAAATTAACAGAGATCTGGTTTAAACAAAGCTTGTTAGAAAGTCCCTCTCTTGTTAGATATTCTTTTTGGCTTCAAACAATACAAATAAAGATGAGATATCTGTTCATTTCCACAGCACCCAGGACAAACAGTGCTGACTTTCCCCAGTGTTTTCATGCATCAGTATTGACCTGTTCCACTGAAACCACTAATCCCTGACTACTTCTAAATGAAATAGAATATTAAAAGAGATTTCCTCCCGAGCCCAGTAAAGAGCTTGACATTCTTCCAAGTATACTAGCCTGTTAATCCTTAAATTATATATGTTTTTTTAATCTGCTCTAAGTGGGTGTCTCTGCTTTTAGTCACTGACAGACATGCCTTCATTCTGGTGACTGCTATCCTGGAAATTCTTCAGTTTTGCAGTGAATGGTAAGCTACCTCCACACTCATCATAAAAAAAGGGAAGACTGACTTCAACGTTTAAAAATGGGGGCTTAGATACAGTTTTAGGGCTGTGCAAAAAGACCTCCCAAAGATTCAGACTTCAAATGGCAACAGTCCTTTGAGTCTTTTAGAACAGATAGGCCCTGAAGCTTTATTTAGGCTCGAACTTAGTGCCTGGATTTTGCAAGCTTAATGATCTACCTGTGGGTTGCAAGGCCAATACTGGGAGCCTGCAGGCATTCAGTCCATTGGAAAATTGAGCCAGTTATCTAAATCCGGCCTGCAGAAATCTAATCTTAGCCAGAAGTTTGCACCATTTGTCAGCACACAACTCTTCCTTCTCCCTTCAGAGGTTTTCCAGATTGCATGTATCACATTTCATTGGGGACTCCTCTTATTTTTTGAGTAGCCTTATGCTGGGTTTTTTTTTCATTGGTTGTTTTTGTTTTTGGCCAGCTCTGTCAAGAGATTTCATAAGGTAACTTCATTAAACTTAAGGAAGTTACCACACTGACAGTTTGCAGTGTGTTGTGAAAGGTGTAGTGACTTGGAAAGTCTGACTCGTTGTCAAAATGAAATGTGCTAGTGCTGTGTGTAAAAACCCACTGGCCCCTCAGGGAAAACAATGAAAATATTCAGCAAAGACACAAGCCTGCCTTTGTATTGTGTGTTTTCTGTTTCTCCTCTTCTATCTTTTTGCTGTGGAGGCCTTCTGATAGAAAATTAAGGCTTTAGTTTTGGGGGGGTTTATCTTTGGTAAAACAGAGGACAGAACTTGTCACAATAGCAAATCAGCCAAACACGGAAGCATTACTGCTAAAAGTAGTTAAGTTTATCTCATTTAAAAGGAATCTGAGGTGTCTGAAAGAGCTGTGTTGCATGGAAGCCTTCTTTGCAAAGTCCAAATGCTGGTCTGTGCCCTGATTCATATCCTGATGTTCTCCTAAGTATTCCCAAGATGTCTGGAACTGAAGAACATATGTGCTAGGGCAAGCTCCCCCAGGACCTAGGTCTACAAAAATGTTCACTATCAATACATCTGGTTTAAGAGGTCTATTACATCAGATGCTTAACCTACAAGTGTTTATATTGGTTCCTACATCTAAGCATGTTGCACAGGAATGAAAATCCCCTCTTATAAGCCAGAGGAAATACCAAAGAAGAGAGGCAGTGGGATCAACTTGCCTACCCCATTCGTGCCCATCATCACCACTGTGGAACAGGAGTAGCTGTTGTTGGTGAACTGTTAGCCCTTCTATGCCGCTGAGGCCAAGATAAAAACCCTTTCTCCTTAGGAGCTGGTCTTTTTCTTTAGGTGATTCCCTGAATCTGAACAATGCACAGGGCTTTGCATAAGACTGAACTGTACATGAGTACGCCTAAAAGATATACACCTCGCCAAGCTCCAGGAGTTCCTAAAGGAGGTGGTTATTCTCTCCTCCAGTTTCATGGTAGATTTGCCCATATGAAATCCATGTTGATCGTTGTGATAAATGTTGTAGGAGAACTATACACAGTTCTTCAGAGGACAATACTTCACCTTGACTTGTACATGAAGCCTTTAAGAACAAGTTGAGAGATCCCTGAGTCAAAGAAAGGATACTGTGCTGCATAAGTAGCAGCTTATTTCTCTCTTCCAGTCACATCACTATTTTGTAAGAAGACTGATTCTTGCCTTCAAAGAGCAGGAAAATCCAGACCTAAGTGAAGCCAATGATAGAGCATCCATTTCTTAACAAAATCAGCGTTTCTCTTCTCTGTTTCTACCAAAGTATATGAGGTACATTGAGATGTCATACTGCATTTGAAGGTGAGAAAAACCTTCCTCACTGCAGTAGCTAATCAGGTTGGACCCTGATGAACACAGGTTTGCTCACTTGGCTTTTCTTTCTGAAAAGTGCTATTCTTTATCCTGATCCATATTAGAAAAATACCTCATTTGTGTTTGTCCCATCTCAGCTGCTCTTGTGGCAGCTCCCTGGAGGTGGGGATGGTGCTGATTGCACCCTGGGTGAACTAGCAGTCCTTGCATTGTAGCTCACATATGTCTCTGATGGATGATCCACCATTAAACAAGGAGTCCATGCTGACTCCTGAAAGAAAGATTAACAGGTAAAAGTTCAAGACGACTGTGTCTGGCTACTCTTTCCCTGCCATGCCATGAACAGACAAATAGCAGCACAAAATCTTCAGTGATAAGGCAGAGTGTTTCATGAAGCAGGAAACATAAATTGCACAAACATGACATGAACCTTTAAAAGCCAGTATTGTGAGAGACACAGGCTGTCTTCAAAGCACATCCTCCTTTGAATTTTTCCTCATCTCTTCAATTTGTACTTGTTGTTCTTAATAAACACAAAGAAGCAATACCAATAAAGTTGCAGAAGATGATGTTAAAACCAGCCCGACGTCAAAGCCAAATAAGTCTGTTAGAAATGAATTTGTTCTTTTTTGGGGGGTTTTCTGTGGGTTGCTGTTGTTGTTTTGGGTTGGTTGTTGTTGCATTTTGTTTTCTCATTAAGAAGCCAGTTATCATCTACTGATAAAGCAAATGGCTAATGCTACATCCATCTGGGAGTAGCCAGTAGTTTTGCTTTTGTTGCACACCCACTGCATCTCTGACTTTAAATGCAGCAGGTGCGCAGGCCTGCGTAGTGTCTTTCCTTTGCTCCACAGGAAACCATAAAGGAAATTTAGGTGTGGGTGGATGATACAGCTGTCTGTCAATTGCTGGTAATCCACTAGAGGCCATTGTGACACAGAGTAAAGGGTGCCTGGCAGAGTGTTGCACTCCAGTGCTGTTCAGCTGCCCTCTTCGTTCAGCTCACAGTGATGAGTCAAGGAGTTTATTTAGTAGCTCTTCAAGGAGCGGTGGAGTGGAGAAGTGATTCCTCTGGATGTTGTGAAATTTCCCATGTACTATGTTTTGTTGGGCAGGAGCACTGATTTGTCTGTGGAGTTCATGTTTCAGCAATATGGAGTGTATCTTAGTGTGGCATTTTAGACAGGATGTGCAGTTCTGGACAATTATTTGGAATCTAGAAACCATCCTAACAATTTATTTTCCTTTTAGCAGTGTTTATGAAAAGTGGTTGCCTAAGAATTGTTGAGGAAATATTGTGATGGCAGTTAGAAGTTAACTAGTTTGCACTCTCTTATTCATCTGTGAAAAATGGGTGAAGAAAATGGTGATTTTTGAAGGAGAACTGTGTTTCTCTTGGGATGGATTGTGAGCTGTAAGAAAACTTTAATTTGCTGGTGATGCAAAAAGAACTCTGACAACTGGGCAGGGGAAAAAAGGAGTCAAATCAGGGCAAATACAGTTGTCAGGAGGATAAGACAATAGTGAGAAAGGAAGAAAAAGATATCCAAGGGGGAAAGACTTCTGGCCATACAAGTCAGCACACCTGATGGCAGACAAGTGATCATCTCTAACAAATCCTAGGCCAGCTGTCAGAAGAAAGACCTGATGTGTTTTAGTTGTCATTTCCATTTATCCCTGCAGCTGAAGGCAGAGCAACAGCATTTGATGAAATGCTTTAAGGCAGTCTTAACCAAGTACAGTCTTCTATTGAAGAGAAACAGTGACAGATCAACTAATTAACATTAGTGAGATGCTTCTTCACCTCTTTTCTGCTATGTCCGATACACTATACAACACACACATGACTTTTTTAAAAAATAAATGTGTATATGAAGATATTATTTCAAAAATCAATATAGGACCATTTTACATCTGCATAAAAAAATAGCAGAATGTTAGAGGTAATGCAGTTTTGTGACAGATTGTTTCTGGTGGCAGAAATATCATAATCTTTCTTGTGCTGGGATTTAGGGAACAATAAACCTAATGAGCCTTTCTGTGGTCTTCCTAAGACTGGCATAAATCAGGAACAATTCCACTAAAGTCAACAGACCTGACAATCAAGTAAATTGTTTTATGTGGGTTCAGGCTCAGGCTCCCTGTCTTAGGGAAAACATGAAGATTGCCTTTCTTACCTCTTTATTTGAAACACCTGGCAACACGTTCACATGTAGAAAATACTTCTCGAGAAAACAGGATAGCCACTTGCATGTCTGAAGGGACTGATCCCACCTGTTTTCAAGGCAATGGCTGCTCGTTGTGTGAGGGTGTTAGGAAACTTGGTCAGAGAGTGGCTGTCAACATCAAGTTGAAAATTAAGGAAAGCAGGAAACACTGATTTATTACTTAAAAATCAAATCTTTTATTTATGAAATGGAAAGTTTTCAGACACGTGTTTTCAGACAAGAATATTCCAAGGAGTATGAGAGAGAGAGAGAGAGAGCCAACAAAAAAAGGAGTGCTTGCTAGATAGGCAGGATATTTCAAAAATAGAAATACATTAGTTTAGTGAATAAAGCATTGAGCGTGCACTGTAAGCCTGTGTTTTTAAAGATTTAGAAAGCTAATATAATATGAATCCAGCCATATAATCCTGTGTTCAAAAAAATGTGAAATAATAATAACAATGTAACCTCATCCTCTGTATTTCCTCATTTCCTTAGGGCCACAGTTTCAAAAGGACTTAAAAAACATAGCAACAACACATTCCAACACTTCCCCCTGCTTATGGGAAAGCACCCTGCCCTCCAAGTGTAGGTAAGTGTTGACATGCTCAGTACCTCCAACCTTTTCCTTCACATGCAGTTAGAGGAGTGGGTCACATGTGTGTGTGATAGGGGTCAGGTCCTTATTTCAGCTTTTGGGCCCGGCCCAGCAAGCATTTAAAATTAGGCTTGGGCGTTGCTATCTGAAGAAGCTTCATGTGTTTTCACTGCAATACTGTGTGGTACTTAGCACTGCCAGCAATAAGGTTCTGGGGAATTGAGCTGCTCTTCAAACTTGGGTATTAATCTGCACACACAAGAGAATGCATTGCCTTTTAGCCTACAAGGCACCCCTGACAAGTTGGTTTTTTAAATGACCCTCTTTTAAATGGCCCTCATCCTGTGATAACAGCACCCTGCCTTCCCCAGGCAGGTTCCTCTATCTACACAGCAGCCTCAGACTCTTTCTGGGGTTATAGACGACCTCAGGGATCTATCAGCATGGAGCTTGCTGGAAGATGGATGGCTCAGAGAAAAGTGAGAGAAGAGTCGGACTTTGTTGGAAATGTTTAGCAACTTCTCTTGGGAAAGCCAGAAAAGGCCTGAATAACTGACAGGAACAGGAGCAGGCATGGTCAGACCTCTAACGCAAATCCTGACTAAAACTGGAGAGTCCTGTGGACCTCAGTAAACAACAAAGAAAATGCTGTCTTTAAATAATGATCATGAGCATCTCTACTTGTGCTGAGTATTTCGTTCAAGACTCTTGGATAAATTTATGTGCCTTGACTTTTTATGTGGGCTTGGGTAAACTGAGGCATTAGAAAGCATTTGGCAGCTGATTATGTGCAGATCTGGATCCTTAACAATCCTGATCACTTGGTAGCTACTTCACAGTGCATCCATAGGTAAAAAAAACCAACCAAACAAAAACTAACCAAACAAACAAACAAAAAACAAAACAAACAACCACAACAAAAACAGCAACAACAAAAAACCCAAACATCTTTGTTTAAGAAATATAAACTAAACCACACTTATTGTTTTGGTGTTTTGTTTTATTTGAAGATATTTGCATCTGGTTTTCTCTTGTCTTTGAATCTTCTAGGGCAGAATCAACTCTATTCCAGTGCTACCATGCTCTTGAATAGCTCTGGAAACTAATTTAATTGGATCCGTTCCTTGATTTTCAAAATCAGGGGATGCACAATTATTTTTAACTGTTGTTTCATCAACTAATTTTGGTTAAGGTAAACCCTCTGAGGGATTTGGTTATGCTTATGATTTGGTAATAAATATTCAAAGTACTATTGTCAAAACAGTCTCTCCCCAGCTAGAACAAAGCCACACCATCACCACCACCACATTTTGGTGACTTCAGCAGCACATGTTATGACAGAAATGCTTCAGTCTTGAGAGTAGCTACTTCCCTATTTTTTTAATTGTCTCTTCGTGCCAAGAATATTTGCTTTTCTTCTTCTTCTTCTTTTATACACATGAAAGAAAGTTCTCCATTACAGTGCTTCAAATCTGCATTTTCCAGTGCCTGGTAAAGACTTCTCAGCCCACGCTGTAGCTCTCCGGAGTAAAGCTTTTTGTACACAGTGAGGAGTGCATCATGCTTCAGCCATAACTAGAATGTGCACAGCTTTGTGAAGTTTCTCAGAATGACTCACAGAGTGGAAGCAAATAAAAACCCACAGAGATATTTGTAACTTAAATGTGCTTCAAGTAACTGCATTATTACCACAGCACCTCCAAGGCTTCCCATTTTTGCAGATTGCACATTGTCACCACTTCCTAAATAGCTGTGTTTATTTATTGAAACTCAAGAGTTTTATAAAACACCTCACGTAAAAAACACTTCTCCTTATCCAAGTCATTTAGGCCAACATCTCCAAATCTTGGTGCCTATAGCAACCCACTTTAATCCTTATTTAGACATGCATTGCAAGTAGCTTCATTTTTAAAGGGAACCAGCTGAAGCATTTGTGAAAACCATACTTCTAATTTCTTTGGTTGCCTGGCTTTGAAATCAGGACCCAGCTCACCAGCCAGTTGAAACACCAGGTGATATGAGAGTCTTCAGTTATGACTGCAATCAGAATGCTCATATAATTATGATTTAAGCGTAAGCTTGAGCGAGGTGCTGGATTTGACGTTTTGTTGCCTACAGCTGACACACACAGAATCGAGATGAGATTGAGGTAGGAATGCAAGTTATGTAGTCTCACTGGAGGGGAAGTTAAGGGGATAATTCCCATCAACTTCTTCCAGGATCCCAACATTGGCACTTAGGTTTGGAAATGTTGTGGACATCGAGTGCTCAGTCATTAAATCCAAGAGCCAGTGAAGGGAAATGTTTCAGAAGAAGACAGGAGCTAGTTGGAAACTTTCTGTGAGAAATATCAGAGAACTCTTCCCCTAGAAAAGGAGAAAGTGTTAAATTATGTTTTTGTCTGTGTCAGACCACACACTTGCTCCCATCATCTTGAGTGCGATGTAACTGGTGTTGGAGGCTGTAAGGCAGACACACAGTAGGCTGGGTCCAGTGGAGCCACGGCAGCAGCTGAAAGTCTGCCCCAAGTGGCTGACGGCTGCTGTGTTGGAGAACCACAGCACTCCTGGTATGAGCAATGAACAGCAGTGCATTGAGGAAGTACACATTTTGGGTTTTAATTTTGCAGGTTTAAGCCCCTGCCAAAGCATTAATGTCAGCCAAAACCACAGAATTTCAAAATGTGTCTTAACAGAAAACTGAAAAATCAATATGCCTTCTTCCTTTTCCTGGTGCATGACACAAAACCCATTTAGTCAGTAGATGTCTTTCTGCCCGTCTTAGTAAGCATTGTATAAAATCCTGATGGGCAAAAATAAACAGAGGGAAAATGAGGAGTTGTACTCGTATGGAGAGGGCATCCCTTTGATAGGATCTCCTCCGTGAAGGAAGCAAATGGGGTTCATGCCGTGTAAATAGATAAAACAACACAGTTTTGCATGTAAGACCTCAGCATCAATGCCTATTAAGAACTACCTACTTCAGTTCATTTCTGCATTGTAGAATAAGTAAGTAAATGCTGAACTGTAAACCTTTGTCAATTTATAAAAGTGCGCAAGAGTAGATAAAAGCAGTTAACTGTGAGATGGATTGAAAACACTGTAGAAATCTGGGTTGGTAGCTATAATTAGATGGCCAACATATTAAGAGTGCTTATAAAATAAAATTGTGTTCAAGGAAACATTTGCACATTGAAGGGAAATGATAATAGAGTAAATTATTTACACAATTTTATTTATCTGCCTATAATTGTGGTTTATAATGAAAATAGAAGGCTAGATTTGATCTCTATATGACCGCAGCTTCATGGATTTGGCTAGTAAGTTACAAATAATCTTGTCTGAACATGAATGACAATGTTTAAATTATTGTTTGCATGGTTTAATGTTAATTTATATATACAAACTTTCACTTTTCATGCACACAACAATGAAAGTTTTGAGGACTAAACCAAAAATACAGTCTCGAGTCAGACTGTTTCCACCACCATGTTATTGAAATTTCTAATCATCATCTCATGACAATAGTTTCAAGGGATTTATGAAAAAATAGCAGAGAATACACTTTTCTGTAATTTACTATTTCCTGTAATTCATCATACCATTTTTCCCCCAAATTGCTTTGACTTTTTTTCAGGAGTATCATATATCACAGTCCTACTAAAAGAGACCCTTTTTCATCTGATATTCTTCTGCTTTTGTGCCTTGTTTATTACTGTTTCATTGAAAAGACAACTATAAAACTGAAAGATAAAGCAGGAGACAGCTTGGTAGGCTAGGACAATTGACTAGAAGGCTCTTTCTGTGGGGCTTTGCTTGGGTTACCAAAGGTCCCAAAGATTTAGTAAAGAACTTCAGGTACCATTGACCTAGTAAATGAAATTCAGTAGTCTGGACTGCACAGAAAATCAGATTAGATAATCTGCTCACCCTTTATGGTTTTATGATACTTCAATCGACTTCAAGTCTGTTGAAAGCACTGGCAAATGTTAATCATAGCCACACCAAGTACATTTAAAATGGATTCGCTATTTTAAATAAACATAGGTAATGATGTAAAAGCAAAGAAAAATAAAGATGGCAACATTAAGATGGAAATGCAAAGCAACACATAATATGAAAGCTGGCTATGGCAGGAGTCTGCACTAAGTTTTTCACCTTCACAGCTAACGAGTGTCACAAGCTCACACCTTCTGAGTGGTTTGTTGACAAAGCTGAAAGATGAGAAACAAGATTGTATTTGTGGAGGGGAGGAGGGTAATGCTACATAGGAATAAAAAAACAAACCACAGTTTTATGAGGACTTAAATTACTGTCTACAAAGGACAATGCAAACATATTGAAGGCAGTGTTCCAGAGTTTTTGGATGTCCGTGCACGGGTTTTCATATGCAATGTTAGTACTACTGGAACTGCACTGCTTGAACATATAGATGAGGAAATACAGATTAGGGTGCAATGCTTATGATGTGTCTTTTTAAAATCTCTACTTTCTTGATGTATTTATGTACACTTGGAATCATCTTTCAGCATTCTCAGCAGTTACTGGAGGAACGATGCACTCTCAGTAATCTTCCTATTATGGCAGAAGATGATAAAATAATTAAGGAGTTAGATGGAGCTGGAAATTTTGCACTCAGTTTCCAACACTGACACAATCTTCCTGTATTAGCCTGGCTAAGTCACGCAATCTTTCTGTCACCCAGTTCCTCATCTGTGCTTAGAGTATGTAAAATAAATGAAGTATTTTTATTTGTCTGAAAAAGCATCTCTAATGCCACACCTACCAAGTGCATCCAGATGCACAGCATGCATATTAATGTCTCTGTGTGAATTGCACAGTCAAAGTCAGTCTGAGTAAGCAGAACTCACCCACTCAAAGATTTTTAGCAATTTGCATGTACTGACAAGAAACCAATGTAATTCTGAGCTCCCACTCCATGAGATCATGTTCCCCTGATAGGTGAGAACAACTATGAGTTTTACCAGTTGTATTCCGGGGTTTATGAAAAGAAATTTACTCTTACTTGAAGCAGTTCTAGGAAAAGAGAAGTGTTGTCAGGCATATAGTAATTACACAGTTAGTCAGAGATAAGCACGCTGCTGGATGAGAATGCACTGTTGTAGAAATTACAGCAGAAGTTCTTACCCAGCTTTACAGCTCCTGACAAGTGTATTTACAAAACATATTGGAGCTATGCCACACAAGGTCTTCCGTTTGCCCATGTTAAAATGTAGAGAATAAAATAAACAGCTGGAGGAGTTATTCAAACCTTCCTTGGAGTCACACCTTTCCACCAATCCTTCTGAGGAACAGCTGGAATAGAAATAAAATATAAGAGGCCTCAACCAAAGATGCTGCTTGGAGGTACTAGCTTGTTTTCTGACAAAGGGAGACTTTCCTCCTTTGTTGTCACACTTTGCCTTTCACGTGTTGTCTTAACACCTCAGTAATAGTAGACACACAGACCCACACTTCAGATTTGATGAAAACCATGAAATAGGAATCAACAGCACACCACTGCATTTCAAGGGCTGCTCAAACCCTTTTTCTGTATTAAAAAGCAAGAACTGATTTTTGCCTATTTCTCACCTCTTCACAGATATCCAGGTTTCTCTTGTTTGAAACTGGCTTTCTCCAGGACTATGCAACCAATGTACAGTCACCGCTTTTTCTTTTCTTTTTCATTTAATTCATGGCATTGCTGAAGGGTGATCACAGTTTCCTCTTAATTACTGTATGTTTTGTATTCTCTGAATTGACTGGAAATGTCCAAAATTTGCCTTGTGGTGCTGAGCTGTGACAAGTCATGAACGTCACTGGAGGAAGTGAGGGGCTGATCCTGCAAGGTAAAGTCACTGGAGCTTGAGGGTGTGTTGGAGATTTTGTTTCCTTCACTGACACGGTTATAGGATGACTAGTTTTGTGGCATTAATCTGGTTGCTTCATCTTTATTTTCACCCCATGACTTAAACCTGCTGAGGTACAAAGCCATCTCAGAAGACCGGTGATATCTACCTTAAATGTTTAAATGAGTTTAACATCTGAATCTATATTTATTTCCAACACTCATTAAAATGGCTTTTAAAAAATCAGCCTATGATTGTACAATTGTCCCTATCTCTTTATGTTATCTCTTTGTCAGAATCAATTATCAATAGCTTCTCAGTATTGATAATGAGAGTCATATAAGGGACTAAATTTCAAAAGCACTCATTTCACATGTGCCCTACAACCAGTCTTTCAGGCTTGTCCTCCTTGTGTCCAGAGGTGTCCACAGCAGTTGTTTTCCTCCTGCTTTTAAGTTTTCCGATGCATAAGGGAATCTTATCCAGCTCTTGATGCAATGGGCTATGTTTGTAGCACCTCTTTGAGTCCAAGTGTCTTTATTCTATTTCTAGCCAAAACTCTATAAGTCTGTAGCACTGATGAACTCCTGAGAATACTGCTATCAGAAAGTCATATCATACTTAGGGAGACAAATCTGACTTATTGCACTGGAAGATAATTGTCTGCACCCCTAAATGGCCTGTGAAGAGCCATGGAAGAGGCATCTTCCTAACTTGTGAAGGGTGATTGATATTCTGTCAGCGTGTGAGAACTTCAAAATAAAAATACCAGACATATGCTTTTTCCATGTCCTTGGAACTTCAAGGGGTAAATGTATTCATTTCCTTTCATTTTGCATCCATCTGACTGCTTTTAAGTATAGTTAAGATCAAATCTTTCCAACACTGATACCTATGGTAAACCTCCCTCTGACTTCCATGAGACAGAGATTTAGCTTGTAAGAATTAGTGTCTAGGGAGGATGCATTGAAATAAATGGTGATTGTCAAAGCACATTGGAATTTAAAGCACATTTGTTGGAAAGATAGAAGCTCGCTGGGGTATCTGATTGTCAGAGGCAATTTCATTTTCCCTACTGCACATATGCACATATTTGAACCTTGTCATGCTGCAAAGGGAAATACCTCATTAGATTTCACTAGGGTTTCTTCAGAATTGTTTATAAACTACAGTCAATAAAGATATTTTAAAGATGTTTTTTGTTCAATAAATGAAATACTGGAATAGCCTGTTCTATCAGGAAATCGAAGGAAGTGCATTTATCCCTGGTAAAGATGAAGCTCTACTTTATAGGGTGCAGAAAGACAGTGATGTGTATTATTTTTCAAATAGTTGAAAGATTTATAGTGGTAAATGGTTTCTTTTTCAGTCTCTTGATCATATTAACTGCAACAAAGCAAATGTTGCAAATAAAAACAAGAGTAAACCAAGAGCATTACTACATTCTGTATTTTCAATTATGATTTTAACAGAAATGAATCATTTGTCCTTTTTTCATTTGGAAACAGTTTTACTTCCCTTTTCCCCACTGGACATATAATTTTGATTTATAAACACAGCAATCTGGAGCAAAGGGAAGTTTTAAGCATACTCTTGCTGAGGCCTAGAATTATTTTGCTTGGGATTTTTGTCTTCCTTTTTTCACATTTTCAGATCAATTTTAGCTTTTTACTTTAGAGATGAAAAACAGGGTTGTAGATGACATTGTTTGCCCGTTTCAAATTCACACAGGCCTAAGGTTTCATTTTGCACACAAGGCCTCATTTTATAAACATGGTGAAGGGTTCTTCCAGTTAAAATGTGCTTTTAACTGGGATAAACCTGTCTCTCCATGTTAAGACTTATAAATCTTCTCCACAGTGCTATTTACAGTCCAGCTACTGCATGCTTACTTTATTGACTCAGAATGAATAAATCAGTTTTCCACATCACCCCATTCTCTTTGCTGATGTTTTGATTTGGTGTCTATCCAAAAGTCTCTGATCATAGACACATAATTATAAAACCATCTCTCGCACTGAAAACTATTTAAGGAACAAGCTATGGAATTAACTTCTTTTAGATATTGTTTTACACTGCACATTTGAACTTGGGGATATACATTTTTCACAGGGCTCTGTTCAGCTGGGCAAAACCCTCTGATAAGACCACAGAAGCCAAAAAATTAAAAGAGGGTTTTTTTCATCATTCACTACTTGGCTTGATTTTCCACAACACACAATCTCTGCCTTTAACTCAGCTGGGTCTCTTTGAGTGGATGCAGGTGTCTCTACCCTGTAAAGATTTTTAAAACCTTTAAAAGAGTTTCATAGGTTTGTTTTGATAAAATTGGGATTTTTTTTTTTCTGCTGCACCACTCAGGTGGAATTTAGCTGAACTACGAGAGGGAAAAGGATTTACTCCTAGAGATTTGCAGTAGGCATTTTTTTGCCATTCCCTAATAATCTAAGAGATCTAGAAAAGTATTTTCATTCACAAATTATGCTTGAAATTTGAAAACACCTGTGTAAAGGTTACAGGAGATCCCTAGAAGAATATTTTATACACTAAGATTAGAGAATGGCTTGTGTTTCAGCAATAGCATCTGTCATCATTTTCTCCTCATAATTTTAGAAGGAAAGGGACTAACATGAACACTTCTAGATTTCTGCTAAAATCTATTGCTTTCCTTTGAATCCTGGATGGAATTGAAAACTAGAGGCAGCCTGCAGAGCACGGGAAGCACCTAGTGATGGAAATAACGCAAAGACCAGCCTTGCAAGCATTTGATCTCACGCAAAAAGAGTTCCTGAGAGTGGAACATGAAGGAATTCAAACCCCATGTAAAGCCTTTACTCATTTTCAAAGACAAAATCTGAATCTTAGCCTACAGATCGTTCAGAGGTGAAAGGCCACTCAGTGTGACACTCGACAATTCCCCTTATAGAACAGGTATAACATGGTTTGTGAATTGAGCCTTATATAAGCATGCTGTAATCAGAAGAGGACAAGTATCCTTTTTAGTCTGAAAGAACGGTGGGTAGCTGAAGGGAATGTGGGTTGTGCAGAGACCTGCAGGTGAGCTGTCTCGGAAGATCTGGTTTTCCTTATTCTTGATCTTGCAAAGATCTTTGGTATAAATATTGTCTGTTCCAAACAATGTATCCTTTTGTTTATACTCAGCTACGGCCTGCGCATCTAAAAAGGTTGCCTTACGCTTCCTGAAACCAAATTCCTATATTTTATTATCTGGAATAGAGAAGTACTGTGCTTGCCTGCATTATTCTTCAGAGAATAAAATAATATTCTTCCAAGGGAATCAGAATTTGTCATGCATTGACAAATGTGCCTGTCAGTTGTAGCTTTAATATATTAAGCCCTTCATAACATACTTGGAAATGAAATCAGTGTCTGCATCACTCGCTGAAAGCCCAGACAATATTTCAGTGTACGTGGCCTGTTCACATCGCAGAGGTAGCACTTGAGACGTCAAGGAATTGCATTGAATTCACCATTTAGTCTCAAGTAAAGAATCACTCAAAGGTAAAACAAAACTGACTCAAGATGGTGACACTGTTGATCTTATGCTTTCTGACTATGTGTTTCCCTGCTTTTCCTTTGCTGGAATAAAACATGGAAGAGAAATTCTGCTGGGATATTGTTCTGATCAGCCCCTCAGCAGCACCCTTGTTAAGGGTTATATCTTCCCTCTGTGGTTTGACTGACACCCATCTAACTCTAACTCTTTCCTGAATTGCCTCAGTTAGGAGGACAGTTGCACTACAGCCTCACTGTGTAATTTGGTGGTGGTTTAGTCAAAAGAGAAGTGAGGACAAATTCACTCATTTAAGATCTCAGTTGTCCTGCATCTCTCTCCACTGGATTTACAAAAGAATGACAAGGCACTTTGAGAAGTAGCATAAATCAGATGAACCTAGGCCTCTGTTTTGCAGTCAATATTTTCCTACAACAGCCATTAACAGACAACACCAAGGCACCAATAATAGAGGTGGAAAAGCTAAAAACCAAGATAGAGAACATCCAGCAATTGTCCACTGTAGAGAAAACTAAGAAAATTCAAATTTTGGGGCACATTATCTCTCTGAGACTATTTCAGATGGGAAAATTAATCCGGAACAAGAGAATAGAACATTAAACCCCTAAAGAGCAGTAACAGACAAGAGATTATATTAAACACCTCCTAAAAATAAAGAATTTGACTTTGTCCTGGAAAACACTGACAGCAGCATGTGACTTATCACAGAGACAGGGAGATACAGTGCAGAAAGGTAGTGAGGATACAAAAAGAACGATGATACCACAAGTAAGACAACAGTTACGAGGAAAGCTGAAGACAAATGGAAAGAGCGAAACAGCAACAGATGTTTTCCCTTAAGGTCATAAATGCAAACAGAAACCCTGATGCACAGGAGCCTTTCTGGAGAAATACATCTATATCACAGCATGAACACCAGTGAAAGAAAAAAAGAGCACAAAACACAAAAAAAAGAGTAAAAAAGTCGTCTTTTTTTTCAAAGAGAATCAGAGCAAATGCCCAGGTAACTGGTGATGAGCTGTTGTTTCAGGGGCAATGACCTCACTTTTTCCCACCAATAAAAAGATAGGAATGGACCCACATGCTGGGTTCTGGTGATGTCCAGATGAGTCTCTGCCCAAGGGTAAGATAACTGGCATGAGATTTGGCCTGAGGTTGTTGTGCCATGCTGTACTCAGCAATGGGAAGCAAAGGGAGGATCACTGATTGCATGGTCTGAGGCAGAGAGCAGAAAGCAGAGAGCTTTCTTGCCCCACAAGGGCAGAAAGCTGGGTCCCATCATCAGTACCCTGCCAGAGCTTGTGAAGCTGAAATTATCCTGACTGAGCTCCACCGGTGTCGCACCAGACCTCACTAGTGAGCATTGTCTGCTGGGGCATGGCTGGATGCCTCTGGGCTGCATTTTGGGCTGTGAGGTGCCCTGTGGAAGCTACAACAAGTTGTATTTGAAACACCAGAGCAAAGACTATGCTCTGTGAATGCTATGTTATCCTTCCCTAGCAGGCAAGCACACTGCTGGCAGCTTGAAGTGAGTGCATCCACAGCCCTGACTTTCCACGTGGGCCTCTACTCTTTATTTTTCCCCTAGAGCATCCACATTTGATCTCTCCTTAGGAAAAACTCAGTAAAAAGTGCTTTCTCAGGCCACCTCTCTTTCAAGACTGACATTATCAGTTTGGAATATTCTCAGGGCTATTGGGTGTCCGGAAGAGGGAATGCCTGGGATCTGAGTGTACCATTCAAGCCTAAACCAAACACCTTCCCAGATTTAGCTCAGACTATCAGGAAAGGTAATTTAGCACCTGGGGAAGATAGGGTTTGGAGCCTGCATTTGGCACGCCAGCCAGCCATCTCTAAATGGACTTACCAGATGAGATATTGTGTCACAAAAAAAGTTCATGGAGGTGTGTTAAACGCAAAAGCATTCCTGAACCAATGGAAAATTTTTTAAAAAGGTAGTAATAATAAAAAAACAATCCCACTTTTTCCAGGAAATAGTTTTCTGTGTGTTTTTCAAAATGGTGTTTGCATAAATAGCCAGAAAAGAAGGGAAAGAAGGTGGGGGTTGGCGGGAAGTACCACTGTGATTTTCACAGTTCTGATAAACATGGTGCATATGCAGAAGAGCTTTGGAAACCATCTGGTTGTACAGTCAGGTCAGTGCATGTTTTGCTGGCCCAGAGACATACCTTCTGAGTACAGGAGCTACTAGAGTTTTGTGCTATACAACCTGAGTGGCCATCAATGGAAATTAGAGAATTTGCATGTGTCTGCATGTGTGTGTGTGTGTGTGTTTGGATCATTGAAAGGGATGATGGATGCAATTTCAATGAACCTCAGGAGCCTGTGCCCCATTTTTATAAGTGAGTCCTTGTTGGAGATTCAACACAATGTCATGGCAACATCATAAGGAATTTGACAGAGTTGACTCAGCCAAAGCACTATAGATTGAGCTGAGAACTCATCTTATTTTTGTGGTGTAACTCTAACCTCAGGATAGCCCTATCACAGTCACAATGCATAGGCAACATGTCAAGGGGTGGGTGGTAAATTGTTCCACTACCGTAACTCAGCTCTGTATGCCAGCACATAGGGTCCTGCTTTGGTTCTACATGCATTTTTTGAGGGGATTCCTAAATTACTTGGATAGCATAAATGTTTTCTGGCTATTTGGGGGGGAGGAGGGGAGAAAGGCAGCATAGAAAAGCTAAATACTCGCAGTTTGAATCAACAGGAGAGCTGACCACGAGCAGATTTGTGAAACATTATAGCACTGTTATTGTGGGTTTCCAATTGTAGAACCAGGAATAAAACTGACGCAAGATATAATCAAAGAAGAAGTAAGGGACTGGAAAAGACATAATGTTAGCCAACATTGTTCTATGAACATCAGTCTCCTTGGACAGATCTGATTTCACCCTCTGGTGAGATTATAAACTTGCCTGATAAAAATGACTGCATAAATATAACAGACATTTTAGGGCTTCTGCCTACTACTGCATGATATTCAGATTTTCAAAAATTACACAATATGATAGAGCATGTGATGTACTGAATGGTGTAAGGGCCCTAAAAGTAGTCATCATCATGAGGGCATGAGCAGGGAGGCTAGGTGTTCTAAACTTCTCTTTTGATTAGTCAGAAGAAATGGCTGACTTCAGAAATCTTTGTGTTTCAGGAAAAGAAAAACTAACCAAGTATGTATGCCTCCTATTAAATATCTGCAAACAGTGCCAGTAGCCAGCCCCAAACTCATTCACCTACAATGACAATTAAACTATCCCTTGGATATTTCTAAATTAACTATTAACATTGAAGAGACACTGGGATTCAGTTTCTCAGATTAAAAAAAAAAGAAAGGAAAAGATGTGCTAGTTTGAGGGATAAACATTAAAGAATGCAAATCACTTTTGCATTTGGCTCTTGAATCTGTTCTTCCTTAAATCTGAACTTCCTGAATTCAAAGGCCAATACCATTTAGAAACCATTCTGCAAAAATATATCTTCCTTGCCCTTGTAGTACTTTTATACTGATGCTCCCTAGTTTTCCTTCAGTATTTCACAGTAAGCAGATTGCTCAGTTTAATATAATTATTTCATTAAACGTGAAGTAATTTTCTGTTTAACAGTTTTGCATAACCTGAGAGTCATGCTTTCATTGTATTTATTGTTGCTTACAATGCAAACAAACTGAAAAGGTTCTTTTGTGGAAGAGAGAAAGAGGCACCTTGTATTTTTATTTTGAAACAGTAAAAGATCCCTCCCATAGGAGAAGGTCAAATACATCACCATTGTGAAAATTCTGAGAATATGAGCATAAACTAAAGTGAAAGAGATCTGAGTAGTTCCAGCAGGCAGAGCGTAGCATAAAAAAGACAGCAATTTCAAAAAATAAAATCAATATTTCCTGAGAAAGTCGTTTATTTTTTCTGAAGTGATTTTTATTCGTCATTTCTGTAGCAGAAACACTGATTTTATAATCTATTATGTTAATATGGTCTAGATGACATGAAATTCATTGGTTAATACTTTTTCTTGGTATTGTGCATTTCAGTGCATCTTTAACCAGATTTTATTTCATGTTAAAACCAGGAAACCTGGGTGGAAAAAGTGAAAGTAATTACAGGTGACTAACAAAACAGCTGTATAAAAATATTGCTTTGTAGTCTAAATTTCAGGCAGAGTGCACATTATATAGAAATTTTTAGGGGGAGAGCCAAACAAGTCCTGGTTGTTATATACTGTGGAACAGAGTTTGTTCAAATCTGACGATCAGGGGGTTTTTTACTTCCTCAATAGAAGTGGCTGGCTAGTTGGCCCAGTAGTGAGCAGCAGTCCAAGGTGCTAATGGGGGGATTATCCACTTGACTGATACAAGGGCCTGGGAGTATAATAACAGGGTAATTTTAAAATTCAAGCTTGCATTCTTGAGAAGAAACGAAGGCACTGGAGTGAACACTGCTGTTGCATATCCAAAAGCATCAGTTTCCCTAAAGCATCTGAATGACATACCACCATTTGTCATCAACCTTTCTGTCTCTTACAATGAGCACTAAACTGATTAAAACCCCTTCTTTAAAAAAAAAGCCCTCTCCTTCTCTGTCCTGCTTTACAACATGGACATTCTCAGGTGCTGTGCTGAGCCCCGTCAGGCAATACCTCAAAAAACAATTGGGAAAACCTACTTGGTTCAGCAGTGTAACCTCGTAGTTTCTCCCTGATGCCTGCAGCATAGACGTAGCACCCTCACAGTAGGTAGCACTTAATAATAGAGCCAAATCTCCCTCTATGTAACTGCTGCTGGAGTTTTAAAGTGTTTCTGCTTTCCCTCTCACATCCCTATGAGCTAACCACATACCCTTGCTACTACTCTCCTGTAACTGCCTTGAAAAAAAAAAAAAAAGAATAGAAAAAAAAAAGTATCAGAAATCCCCTAACTAATTTTATCAGCTAGGGAGCTGGCAAGCAGAAGTGTATGCATTGTAGAACCGAAACAGGTGTGGTTTAAGCATTTTACGCATTTGGTCTTGGCAAAAACATGAACAGAGGGTATTAATTCCTCCACACTGATAATGGTGTCTTGGAACCCATCATATGAAATAAAAATTCTTGGCAGAATTCCTCACTTACTCAAATGGGCAAGAAAAACCTGAAAATTATGGGTTTGCTTTTTTTTTTCATTAGGAACCTTTTTTAACTGCATAAATTTTTGAGGGAATTTTACTGAAGAATTTTTTTTTGTTCAGTGTGCTTGACATGTGAAAACATCATCTGCCATCTCTTAAACAGTCAGCTGGATCCTATGGTTCCATCTCAAACAAGTGCCCCACTGATGGGTTTGCATCTCTGTGTGTTTATGAGTGAGCCCCTGTGCTTGCAATACCAGCCCATCACATGTGTGACTCAGCCAGGTTTGGTGCACTTGCACAATAAAAATAATCTCTCTGCAAATGTAAGAAGAGCAAGATGTAAGGTGCCTTTAATTTTGGGAGAGAATACAGCTGGCAGGGCACAAGATTTAACACACAAAATGAATGAAAGGATCATTTGGCATTATACATGACAAATTCTGCCTTTCTCTGATTCTCCATTGCCTCTGCTCTACGCAGGCTTCCTCATCCTGGGGAGACACAAAATCTCTGTCAAGAAAATTCTGCAGTATCTATGCCAACTGTGGATGGTACAGATGATTCACTACATAGTGCAATGATGGTACCCCACACATTTCTGCTCAGCAGGGAGCAGAGTTTACTCCTTTTCTCAAACTCCTTGAAAGAGCCTCTCAATACTCAGTGCTTCCACAATGCAGAGAGTGACTTGACCCACTCATAACGGATTGATGATGCTCACAAGCCTGCCTGTAGAGAGGCAGTATAAGTGAAACTTGCACTGGAAAACATGCAGCCAGCTCTCAGTTTATTAGATATGCCCTCATGTGCCCTTGTTCTTTGGCCCCTACATCAGCCTGACTCTTGTACTCCCACACTCTCAGTTACAACAAACCTCAACATCTTTGTTGAAGTTGGTCTCAGGGTCTATAGGAAGCACAGACTTTTGTCTTACCCAGGTGAGGAAGGCGCTCAGTAAGAGGTCTCCTAGTTTGTTTGAGTGTTCCCCACACCAGACCACTGGCTATAGGAACAGGACCCTTGCTTTGACTGTTTTCAGAGAAGAAAAAATGGCACATTTCTCTTACGAAGTGTGTCTCAGACACTGAGTCTCAAATGGACAGACAGCCTCTGTGCCATGCCAAGTGGCAAGGTTTCTCCTACACGGTGTGTGATCTGTGTGTGGCCTTTCATCAAAGCTGGGGCTTTAGAGCTTGCAGAAACCAGTCAAAGCAGCCGGATGTTCATAGATTTACAGATACTCAAGAAACATGGTTCTTCAGACCTAAACTATGTTTCAGTGGTTTCTTCCTGTTAGATTTTTCTGTAAGGAGAAATATTACAACAGTAGTAAATTATCTTTGGGGTTTGGGGTTTAGATTTTTTTCCTATTCCACCCGTCATTCTTTGGTAAATAGGATGATATAGTTTAAATAGTCAAATTTAAGTTTATGCTCAATATTATGTTTCTCGCAGCCTGAAGTCTGAATATTTGAGGCATGGATTTTGTACCACAATACATGTCATGACTCTAAGTCCTCTATAAACATTACTTTTCCATCTTATTTGAGATCAAACTTCTCAGCTCTTTTCTGTAGTTCTTGAAATCGTCACATTATTGCTCTCATTTTCAGCAGTGTCATTAGTTGTTACCTCAGCTCCTTTCAGGTCTTCAGCATCTTAACATCTTTTGCACAGTTTGGTTAATTTAATAGTCTTTAGATTTGCCTTCGGTTTTGTGTTGATTTCACTGTGCTTGCTTTAGTTACATGTTCTGGTCACAGTATTCTCCTCACTGGCTGAATTTGCATCTGTCAACACAACAATTCCTGTCAATCACCTACACCCAAACTCGGCTTCTTAGTAGCAAGTCCCATAGGAAAAGCCAATGGCAATTCTCAGTGAAAAGCCAGACCACGTTTATTTCTGCACGTACAGGCTTCAGTAACCTTCTTCATTCGCTGGCCAAACAGAACACACTGGAAAGCCATGATGGCCAAAGGATACGGGCTTATTCAAAGGCAGTGCTCAGGAAGGGTGGGGTAATGCCAAAGGCCTAACGTAGTGCTTTGCAGCGATGAAATCCCAGCAGTTTTTGCCAGCTGTAGCAGGACTCTGCTGTGTGGGTGCCAAGCTGCGGGGCCACACACAGGCTCCGTGGCTCAGCACCCACCCAGCCAGTGTTTTCCTAAAAAAAAAAGTGAAAAAAAAAATGCTGAATCAGATCCTCAGAGCTTAACCAAAAAACATGCACACAAACTATAATTTTTATTATAGAAACCCTAGTTGGGAACAGAGATACTGTAGAAAAGCTGGAGAAGAGGGCAAATATTCCTAGTGTTAAAAACAAGCTAGAGTTCATGGTGTTTGACCACAATAGTTTTCTTGGCTGCTGTGGTTCTATGACTGATTTAAGAGGGTTTAAGGTTAATAAACCATAGTTGCATATTATTATCTGTGCAGTTCTTGCACTCTTGCTAGTAATGCCATTAATTCATAGATTTATGATTATCACTGTAGTAGGATAGAGATTATGTGTTTTTAGAAACATTTGCTGGTGGAAGGAAAAAATGAGATGAGGAAAGAGAGACTTGATCTTCTAATCCATATGTTACATTCAAGCCATAAAACTCATTGGTCCATAACCTGGACCCAAATCTAGAATGCAGGGAAAAAACACTCGACAACCCACCAAATCTCCTCCTCACCTAACCTGCATAAATGTAAATTCAAATGTATCAAAAAAAATTGGTCTCAACACAACTGACTGATGGGTGGGCCACAAAAAGTACATGTCAGGAGAAGAAAAAGCAAAATTAAAATGTTGTCCTTTGACAAAAGAGGTAGCCTTTCCCTTTAACAGATTCCAAAAATTGATTTTTTAAAGAGAAGAATATAAGCATGTGTTTTTTCTTTTTCTTTTAGTCTTTCCTTGCTTTAAGACTTTAAAAGCATGCTGTAAAAGCTGAAGGATATTAGTCTGTAAAAAAAAAGCTTAACACGCAATGATATAAATGACAGGAAAATGATCTACAACGGTGTTAAACCACAGAATAATTATTAATTATTAAAACCTTAGTTCCAAAATATTCTAAAGGAGCTTTCCTGCTTTCTTTTAGTTCAGGAAGAGAAAAAGTAAGTAAGAAAGAAAAGCCTATAGTCCGTTTTCAGCCTCTCATGCTTTCTGAGCTGAACTCTGCATACAAATCTATATTTGTAAGACACCCTCATCTACCAGTTAATCAAAGCCCTGGAAATTCAAGGAAACCTGTGTTTATGGAAATCTGGCATTTCTGTAAAGTTTTGAATGAGAGCTAAATAGAGCAGTTCATCTCATTGAAACTAATGGCTTCTGCCAAGTGGTTTTGCAGTGCTGGGTCTTCTGGCACAGTCAGCATTTAGGAATTCATTTATGAGCTGGGTTAGCTGGAGACTCTGGAATTCAAATTTATGTCTAAGACTTAGTGGTTTATTCCTGATAGGTTTCTGTAAAGAAATTGTAATCAATTTACCAAACTCGGACTTTGTAATATGCAGAATAGAAAGCTAGCCTTTTTTTCATGATTTAGGGCTTGGGAGATTTTTTTCCTTTCCCCAGTGGACAATTGGAAACTGTACACATGTATATTGTGTAACTGAAGGGGGCTTTTTAACCACCCATTCATACTTGCTTTTGAAAAAGCTTTGTCCCTATCCTCTTGACTTCCTACAGTCCTGATTCTGCTCCTGCTGAATTTTCCTGCAGGGAAACAGAATCTTACTTCAGATGAAGTCAGAGTTGCACATAAAAAGCACAGAAGAGTGTGCCTTGTCACATGAGTTGATTTTCTTTCAATCAGTATTCGCATGAATGTGCAGTCAGGCTCTACTAAGTACTTGTTTGATTTGCTTAAAAAGTGTATGTCTCCAGGAGCTGGCCAGCATATTTGAATATTGTTTTTTTTTTTTCTGAGTCATAAAAACCCAGACATTTTTAGCAAGCAATGAACAAGAATTGCTCTACGCTTTCAGTGCAACTATAAATTTGCTTCTTTTTTCCCCTTTTAGAACTCCTTTGAAGAACTGATTGAATAAATTAACAACTTGGAAAGCTGCCTGCCGTTTTTGTTGGCTTTGGGTTTCAGGGAGTTGCTTGGTAAACAAAAGCCAATGGATTCAAACAGTAACAAAGTAATTTAAATGATTAATCAAGTGTTAAAACTAGCTTAACCTCTCCTGTTTTACAAACTCTATATCACCCTCGCTAAACTAATAGAGGAATAAGACACCCGTCTGGAAATCTCATCTGAAATATTAGATTGAGAATCAAAAATTCAGCCAAGCAGTGTGGTTTGTAGGGATATCCTGGCGGATAATAAATTGCATTAATCTTACTTAAATTTTCCATCTAAATCATGTCTTGAGACCATATTGCACTGAGGGGAATGTGCCTAGCTTTGAATGCATTGTGCTACTGAAAAGGTTATTAAAAGGGGAAAAAAAACCAGATAATGACTTTTCTTGTTTTTCTTCTGACTACTTTTTCCAATATTGAGGAACCTATGTTAAATATTCTGGCACTAATGAAGAAAGCCTGCTTTCTACTGCCTGTGCTTGTGTTTTCTAATAGAAGATAAGAAATTCACATATTCAGAACACTTGAGGCAATTTTTTTTCTGCCAGAAACTATACGTGTGGATAAAAATAACCCCAGAATTTTCCCAGCATCATCAGAGTGAAGTATTTTCCTTGTCCTGCTCATTCAGAAGAATTTCACTTTTCCAGCTACACAAAGCATGAACAGTATAGGAAAAGCTCCCCCATATTTTTCATCAACTTGCAAATGAAGTTCTAAACTTGTTATGAAGTTCTATTCATCTTTTCTGCTTCTGTCCACCATCTAACATATCAATGTCATTTTCTAAGTCTTAAATGAAATAAAAGATGTTACAATGAAAGGAAGAGTTGCTTAAAAGCATAACCCCTTGGAAATTGGGAGTGGTGCTGTCAGCCATGCTGGATGGAAAGCAGAGCTCTGCAGGCAGAAACATCTCTCCACCTAGTGGGTTTGTTCTCAAAGCTGCTGGAGGGGACCACACTGCTGACTTGAGCGTGCACACCTGAGTGTGAAACTGGGGCTGCAAAAGGCAGGGGAGACTCCAGGGCTCCCACTCAACTCTAGCAAGTGGTGAGGAGTGATGCCAGCATGGGGTTCAGGAGAACATGTGGGCTGGTGTCCAAGGAAGGATGCTTCCACCAGGCTTTGATGTTTGCCTGAGGTCCTTACCCAGCTAAAGGATGTGTGAGTAACAACTGAGGAGGAAACTGCTGCCTGTTGGCACCAGAAAAGCTGTAGATGTGTTGTAGGTATGGGACACAGTCAAGGTTGCATTTCTATCTGGGGAGGCAGGAAGGGAAAAAGGGATGATGGAAGCCTTAAGTCCACAGAAATGCGCAGGATGGGGCCTGGTGTGCTGGTCAGAAAAAGAGGCAGTCTGATGCACTCTGGCACTCTGTTGCCAAAGCTGTCCACCGAAAAATGTGATTGTCACCAAGCACATCAGGAACCACATAATTCAGGGCAAAGAGGAGGTTTATTTCCAAAGAGTGTTACCCAATATTATTCAATGCCATGCTGATGAACATTTTTGCTCTCTTCCTAAGAAAATTTGACCTGGGAGCTCTGAAATTTTTCAGCAGTTTTTCTCAGTATTTCAATCCGAATCCCAAGTCTTAGAACACTGTCAGAATAGGTGAGTGCCAGGTTGGTCTGCAATGAGAGAGAAATGGTCCCTCTGGTTTCCTCAGGACTCACCTGGTTGTAGGCTCAAAGTGTTATGGTCAAGCAGGGAATGAGGTGGACATAAACACGTTTCATCTCTGCCTACCCATGCCCAAGATCAACTCCTTCCAGACACGTGCCTGCAGCCCTGAGCTAAGCAGCTGTGTAAGAAAGGAGCAGGATTAGTTCCTCCTGAAAAGGAGACTCCTGTTGTATGTCCCGCAATGGCATCTGAGGAGCTTGAGTGTTTTTGCTAGCGCTGTCAACTCTGCAAATGCTGCAGTCATCACAGCAAAGGACCACTGGCCTTTTGAAGCCTCACAAGAATCCCAAAATACATCTTTTTAAGTCTTTCTGCAGCATCAAAAGCCCAAATAAGACAAATCATTTTCCATGCAAATTGGTTTTGCACAACTAGAAAAATCCTGAACCATCAAATTCTTCTTGGGAAACAAATTCCCATTAAAATCAATGAGGTAAGCTTCCCACTTGTTTCTATAGTGATTTGTTATATATAAAACTGCTTTATGAAAATATTTCAGTTGCATTTAGATGCATCAACACGTTAATACGCTGCTGCTAAATCACAAATCAAGCATAAAAATGAGTCATCTGAGCTCAAAGTTTATACATTTCCTTACACAATTGTTGCAATCATCTCCAAAATTACTTTTTAAACTCTGATAAATCAAAATTAAAGTTATGCTTTCAAGGCACCTGAAGAGCCTTAATTCTTCCCTAAAGTCCAGGCACACAGAAAGGGAAAAGGTGAGGGTGGAGAGGTGCATTGAAAAAAAAATAACAAGGCTTTTAAAAATCAATTCATTCTCATTTAAGGTCATAAACTCTGAAATAGCAGTCTGACTTGACTTCAGGAGAGGATTAATGTTGCCTGGGTGGTTTTACCCTTCCTTTTTTCCCTTCATGCATTTGGATTTGTTGTGAGCGCGGTGTTGGGGTTTGCAATGCTTCGGTTAGGGTATGACTGCGTTGGGCTTTCTACCCTTTGAATAAGGATACTTGTTCTTAATATTTGCTAATCATTTTGATGTAAGATTTTGTGCTTTTTCCTGTCTAGGAAGGTATCATAGACATATCCTTGCAAGGCTGAGCCATGTCTGAACTTTTCTAAAAAATTCAGCAAGTTCCAGTTCAGAATTGGAATTTATCCCCTTATGAATAATGCCTCAACTTGGACCCCATAGTCAAGCCATCTCCAAGCTTGCATCCTGCATTTGGAATTATCTTTTCTTTGACAGGTCCAGGAAGAGCAACAGGAATTCTTTGTACACCTGAACCTGCTGTGCATTATGTTTAGGGCTGTACTACCCATGTGCAGGCAAAACCTTTACCCAGAGTGGGGGAGTTCCTCCCGTTTTCCATGTGTCAGTGTTGTGAATGGTGCTCCCAGCCCCAGCCCCAGCCCCTGGGAGTGATGCTGGATAGGGTCAAAACGGGATATGTACCAGAAGCCCAGATCTTGCATCTCCCATAGCACGGGGCTGCTCTCACATCTAGCAGCACGGATAACAAAGCTCCCATTGATCTCTGGGCCACAGGATCGGCTTCATGCAGGCCTAAATTGCTCATCTGTTTTCAATGCTAAAAGCAATTTGTTTTCTTTATGGACAGTGTGGTTGCAAAATCATGTTGTTTAAGATTAAACTTCTTTCATCTGGACAATGGCAGCAATAACAACAACAAAGAAAAAAATTATTTTTAAAATAATGAACAAAAGCAAGATCCATGGGTTTTTTTAATAAAATAAAGTAATTACATCCAGGCATCCAGGCTGACTGCAAATGCCAAGTTTGTGCTTGACGCTGTTTTAACTGTTTGAAATATTATTTCTAAACAAACAGAATTTAAAATGGAAATTCTGACTGAGCTTTGACTATATTGCTATTTCTATCTTCTTAAATCATTGCTATTGTCCCAGTGGTGTCAGTGCATAGCTACAATTGCTTGGAGAATAATGAAGGCTCAAACCCCAAAAAGTCAACTTCTCATATAAACTTCAGTGTATTCAGCTAGAGAAGAATTACACCCCACCAATGTTTTAGCATGAAGTCATACCAGATTTGTTATAATAAACAAGTTAATAAATGTAGCTTCTCTCCTAAATCATTTACATGCTGTACAGCTATTCGAGGAACTCTGGCTTATTTTTAGCACCCACACCTTATCTAGGGTGTTCATCACAACAGTAATACTTGGTGAAGTGATTTAATAGGCTGCTGTCCACACTGACTTAACTTTCTTTTTCTGTTGGAATTTTTTATTGGAACCCTTCAACAGGGATTTTTTTAGTTGTGAGCTTTTGCTAAAAAGCTTCAGCAAGGTATAAGTGGTGGTTTGATTTGGTTTAGATCATTTATTTGAGTATTACCAAGCAAACCATGGAATTAGTTCAGTGAAAGTGTGATTATAGTAATAAAGTTGCACCATGCAGAACTGGACTTTCCTAGCTGAAAAGATCTTTTCTTTCTCACATGGGCTCACAGATCTCTGTTGGGAAAATTAAGTTCACACTCTTGTCATGTACTGTCACTGTGTAGCATCTATCACAAATGATGGTGTCATCCAGCTCCTGTGTATACTCGTACTACAAGCAATTGGTAGGAATGCCCTCTGGTTTCTGCTGAGAGACTATTTAACTGGACATAGTCATGGAAAAGCACTCCACACAATAGGATGAAAAGCAAAGTTTCTGCCATAAAGGACTCCCAGTGATGCTTATTGGCAGCTCAGAGCTCCACTGCTGTGGGCAAGGAAGTTGGGATCCACATCTGGCACACAAACCTATCATTCCTACAAAGACCATGATGCTACACCACCTTCAGCATCATCCTCTGGTGACTCAACCGTGAAATAAACTTTTTTCTTGCACATTCATGAAAAAACCCATAATGTTATGTGCCCAAAGATCTGCACAGGTTATAAATTTTAAAACTATATTAACCACTTCTTTACCTTTAACAGCCCAATCACACTGTCTACCCAGCTCCTTCCTGGCATCTTTTAAAATCTATCAGAACCAGATGGTGCCTACTGGCATGGTGGTTCTGGGAAAAGCCAAAAGAGAAGGAACAGACCAGCCTCAAAGTGAATATCTGCTGTAATCCATCTTGCTTTGAGTGCCTAGCTGCTGCAAGCGTGTGCACATTACCCACCCTGCTCTGCTCAGTGGAGAGCTGAGGTGCTTGTTGTGCAAACTCATCATTTTAAGAGGAATGCTGACAGGCGGTTATTTATGGAAACCTCTGTCTGAGGAGTACATTTATATACATAGTGCAGCACACAGGATACATACACCACAGTCAAGTGTAAAATCGTCCAACAGGCTTCTTGCAAAGCCAGTCTTTATGTCTTGGAGGAACAGTGCTTTGAAAGACATTTGGCAGCATCTTGAAAGCTCACTTTCTCATCTAATCACTGGTGAAAATTCTGTGGTGTCCAGGTGTTACAGCTGGACAGTTTGTCTTTCTCTGCACATTGCTACTTCCTTCCTGAGATGATAACGAAACCGTATCCGCTCTCTGTGATGACCACTAGGAGGAATTTTAATTCCCCTTCTCTGTCAGTCGGTTATTACTCTTTGCCAGGTCTGTCCCACTATATTTACCATGTTGTTACATTCCTCCTCTAGTGTAAAAGAAATGGTCTGAGGGAGGGCAACAGAAAGGGTCAGTGTCTGCCTGCCTCCACTACATATGAATTACAAGTCAAGACTAAACATGAATGGGCAGCACTCCTTGGTGTCCTCATTTCTGGAGAGAGACTGGCATATAGGTTTGGAAAAGAGAAGAAAGAAAAGATGGAGAAACCAAAACTTCATAATCCACTATTCTAATACTCTGCACTTGAAAATCACCACTCATGGCCCTGCAGTACCAGTCCCAGCCCTGCAGTCAGCAGCCCCTGGCACACCCCTTGGCCAGGAGCACCTATACTTCTGGGAGGCTTCCCTGATGCTCATGAAAGCACTGGACTAGCTGGACTGCCTAAAGTATCACAACTGTGGTAGCAGGTAGCGGTATTGGCCTTCACCTTTGTTTTTCCACAAGGCACCAAGCACAGTCACACACTAAAGGCATAAAGCTCCTTAGGTATGGACAAGGTCCTCCATGGTGCAGGCTGGGCTCCTAGACCCTTTGCACACCATAACTAGTTTAGCAAGCTGTCTGTCAGCCTGTGGATCGCTTGTCTAAAACCTCTAAACTTTCTGTCTTACTGAGCTGGACACCTTAAAAATGTGCTTACTTCCAGAGTTACTGACACCTGAAATTGTCTCAAGAGCTATTTCTTCTTAGCTTTTTCTCTGAGCCAAATGTTTTCTTGCTTTATCAGTTCAGTTTTTCAGCTTTCATTCTTCTGATTTTATTAAAGAAGAAGTTGGTGCTTTGCACAAGACAGAGATAGAAAACAAAACAGAAATAAAAAATATAAAGGAATATCTCAATTTCAGATTATTTTAGTGAAATAATCCAAAAGTTGGGTTTCCCATTAAGTCTGAAAGAAAGGGCCTGAGTTCTCATTAGCATGGTGCTATTCATGAGGTGTCCAGCTCCTGCTGAATTTGCTGGAGCCTAAGTATAAAGAGAGGTGCCAAACTGAGTGAATACATGCTTTTCTGAGCCACATAGTAATTAGGGCTAGGTGTGATTGGCTGGAAATTTGCAAAGCAGTTGTCCCCTGCCCCCTGGCAATGAAATCTTGAATCGAATTCTTCTCCAAAATTCCCACCTTTTGGGTAATTCAGACTTGGTTTGAATCTTGGCTGTGACATTACTGGGCTGGACTAAAACCTAGAGTTAAAATACTTCTGAACTCAGAAACAACCTAAGTGCAAATGTGAATGTAGCTTTATAGTCAGGGCATGGCTGTGGCACCCATCATCAGAATACATTGTAATTAACAATAGCTGGGAGAGGGGGTTTCCCCCCAAGGTTCAACATCACTTTATAAGAATGGACACACTGTTCCTCCTACTCTGCAAATGAGGAAACTGAGGCATAAGATGACTTATTTCAAGCCACTTATACTGTGTAACTCAACAGTCATTTTAGTAGGTTACACTCAGCCCACATAGGAGTCCTGTGTAGGCAATAAAGCCACAGCTCTTTATTTGAATTAGTACTGCAATGGCAGCCTGATTTACAGACTCCTTGGCTGCTGGGGTCAAAAATTAAGTCACTTTTCAGCCATGGGAGCAGACCTGCCAACTGTAATTAAAAGCTTTCTTTGAAATACGTGTCAGACTTTACACATGGTCAAAAGTGCTTCTCACAATATGATCTTTCAGGCTGTTGCGCTGCACAACATACATGCGGCTAACCACTTCTCTGTTGGGTCCCAACAGCATCTGTTCCTTTGCCAACATTTTACTGGCATTCCACAGAAATCAGTGTAGCATGCAGTTCTGCCAGGTAGGGCCAGAAACAGTTAAGAGGTTAATAGACTCAATCCAACTTCAAATGACAACGCAAACCTCAGAGGTGAACCGAACAGACAGCTATCAAATGAGGAAAACAGATAGCCTTTGTGATGATTTGACTAATTGCAGAAGAGGTTGTCTCATGCAGATGATATTATTCCCACCCTTTCTCCAAGACATATGCTGTCTGGAAGGGGAGTCATCAATCACAGTTTGCGTGAGAGTCTTAAAAACCTTAATTCAGGGAAACAATCAAAGCTAACTGGGTCCCGAAGTCCTCTAGACCCTGTTGAAAACCCCAACATCAGCTGTCTGTTCTAGGAAGAGCTACCTTCAAAATTTCGGCTTCTGCTGGGAAAATACAATACCATCCTGGCTAACCCCCAGCAGCTTGCTCTGCCTTCAGCAGAGGCTTCTCCTGCAACAAACGCTTCACCCTCCACTTTTCAGGTGGATTAAGTTATGTGTAGAGTCTAACAGAAGGGTTTTTTGTGAGATTTCCAGAGCACCTCATCTCCAGCCAATTCAGAAATACTGCTAGCATAGCCACCTTGTGGCATTGGAGTATCTGCACTTTCAGTCCCAGGAGACAACAGGAAGCACAGAGTTAAGCCAGAATGTAAAATAAATACATTAAAGTTAAGCAAATATTTTTGAACCTCTCAAACAGGTTTGGGTTTTGTTTGATTCAAAGTAGTAATAATACTTAGCACTTATGGTGTACTTTATAGTTTGAAAACACTGCACAGACTTTAACTGTTTAGGTTTTAGGCAAAGGTCTGGACCAACTCGTTTGATCTGAATCAGTTCTTCCATGCCTGGAGAGTGTATCTGAGAAGTCAGAAGAGAGAAGCAGGAATATCCTTTGTGTCTTCTGGCTTCTTCTTTCGATTTTTGCTGCTGAGTCTATTTGTAGGAAATAATTCCACCTCTTTTTACGTTAGTTTACCCAAGAGACATGTTTTCCAGCCTCATTTGCTGGCCTTTTTAAGATTTAATGTCAATGATGCATCTAAGGTCCTCTCACACTACCTATGTAGATGCAGATGTTTCTCATTCTTCCTCACTCGCCTGGTGAAAATTAAAGCCTAAATTGTGAATGAAATATATACTGTCAGCTAAACAGTTCAAACCATCCACGGTTACCTATATTGTTCTAATAGTAATCTCATCCACTGCCCGAGGCAAAAACCTTTTCAAAACCTTTTGAAAAGGTTACAGTAAAATATGTAAATAGATGAACCATATGCATGAAAAAAATTCTCTTGAGTCTTGGTGTATGTCTATTGTGGCTTGAGTTTTCCTTCCAAGTCTTGTTTTTCCAAGAGTCAGCTTTAAAGCTTGCATAGCTACTGGACCAGTTTATGATCTAAAGACATATTTACAAGTTCAAACCACTTCAGGAGCTAATTATATTCTGGACACGCTACAATATTTGGATGCCAAAATGTCCGTATTCTTTGAAATGAATGTTTAGTAGCTTTCTCAAGAAGACCTCATTTCACAAACTCCAGTTACAACAAATGAACACGTTCCTCTTTTTATTTCCTCTTTTTTTTTTTTCACTGAATTTGAAGGGGGTGGGGAAAGAGTAATCCTACTGCAATGGAAAACATTTCATTTTCTCATTAAAAAGTGCATTTCAGCACCTTTGCACCACACTGCCCTACTACCTTCAGCTTTCTGTGAAAACAGCTACTATGAAGGAGACAATCGTCTAGCAGCCAGTAGAGCATGCAGAAGGGACACAAATGGCCATGGGAAAGCAAGCTGAGCTTTTCTCCATTGACTATGGTGGGTGCAAGGAGAGGATCAATTTAAGGGGTATGGCAGTCATTAACCAGGGTTTCTTGTTCCTTAGTCAGATTATTTATTCTCTCACCTTGACTCTTCTCATAGAGCCAGCAAGTGGACAGTCTGAGTAGAAGTGGATATAGCTGGGGTCCCCAGACCTGGTCCTTGCCCTGTACCCTCTAGAGGGCTAAACCAGCCACTCCTGCCTTGATTCCCAGTATTGTGCTAGCAGGCAGGCAGCTGGGTAGCTTGTGACTCTCTGTGGATGTGAAGGTTGCTGGATATGCTCAGGCCACAGCAGAATAGCCCAAAGCCACCAGAGAAAGGAATCAAGGACCAGACGAAATTTCTCACTGACTTCAGCATGCATTTGGTCAGGTTCAAAGTATGAGACAGCAAGATGGGAGAGCAGAAAAAGTGGAAGCTCTGGGAAGAGACCATACAGCTGGTCATGCTCCCAGAGGGGGAGCTAATGCTGAAAAGAAGCACTGGCATGGCAGAGTGTGTCGTGTCTCTGCATGGTGCCACCCCAGCTGCAGACAACAGCTGGTGAAAAGGCAGGAAGCTCCTGGTAGAAAAAAGCTGGATTTCGAGCTGCTTTGTGTTCCCAGGACCTAGTGCAGCATGCTTCAATAATGAGAAGCTACAAGCAGTGGGTGACATGCCAGCCCCATGTGCACATGTCAGAGCCACATCTGAGTGCAACTTATTTGCCATAGCTAGAATCAAGTTTTTCAAGTTTTCCTTCTCCCAACTGATCATTTACCATTCCTATGATTTTTCTTGCTGCTTATTCTCCGTAGACATTGCCACCTCTTTGATCTCTACATAAATACATGCAGCTCTTGAGCACACTGTTTATATAGATTAAAAGGTATCCTAAACCTTACATGTACACACTGATAACCCCAAATCTGATTTGTGATTGAGTACCTGAAAATGGCTTTTACTCTCTGGAATTTTAAGGTTTACAACAACAAGCCAGATGTCTTAGACAGCACGGGCTTTCCCCTTTGAAAATAGCAAACACCAGCTTCCATGGTAAGGTCGGATCTCCAGCAGCGGTGCCTCTGAATACCAGAATGGCATTTGAGCCTGTGAATTTCACTGTGATCCACAGAGCTAGTTTTATCTTCTAGGAGAAGGATCAGTTTATGCATCATCCTGACAGAACAAGTATCTTGAGAGAAGTATGTTGTGCTCTTAAACTCTTCTCTGAACCAGAGAAACCAGACCTTAAAACATAATGTGATATGGCACATGAAGTAACTTGCATGTCACTTTTGAATTTGCAAAATTTCTGTATATGTTCAAAACCTGATGGACTATATTGCTTACAGCTCTTTTCAGTAAGATGGCCTCATCTTTGCAAAAGGAAGGCATGGGAAATATTAGTGCTAATATCAAGATTATGAAACAAGTAAATACTGCATGTAATTAACAAATACATTAAGGCCAGTAATTTTCACAGCTTCTTGAATTTCTTGATTCATTGTATCTTCATAAACACCATCACTGATTCTCAGCACTTAAATTATTTTAAATTATAATTTAAAAATTGCATTCTAAACAGTGTTCCTGCCAGTAGAGCTCCATATCAATAGAGACTGCAATAAAACTAGAGAACATCTTGTGTGTCTACGACAACACCAATATCAAAACCACTCCAACTTACTAGACAACCTCACAAACATTCATAGATCCACTAATTATAAACTGCAGTTATTAGAGACTATTTTTCTTGTGTATGCTAACCACAGGACTTCCCTGAATTAAATCGTGTGGATTTAGGTAGATCATTCAGGGTGAAAAAACACTGTAAGACCAAGTCACAAAGATTTTTTTCTGTAGTACCTGTACTGGGATTTGGGTCTTTAGAGAACAACTACCTCATGGTTCCCATATTGATCCAGGGTTACAAAAACCTTTGATGTGCAGGGCATGGAGACTTTTATGTGAAGTGGAATCTGTTACCTCATTGATGAGGTTAATCCTGCACTACCACATCTGTACTGAACACTGCACTGCTTAGCTCAGCTCTTCTAAGGCAACATCAGTTTCAGGTAGCCTGTGGTTGTTTTTAAAAAGCCACAAAAGTGTAAAGAATCTTCCTTCTACACATTTGCTTCTGCAAGCCTCTAGACAAGTAGAGAAATCATGGCAATGTAAGCACAGGAAAGCTCTTATCTGCTACACCATTATTTTTAGAAATAAGATGCCACAATGCAGTGATCTAAATAATGCAGAACACATGCATTGATGGAGTGTGCTGGACAGAGTCAGTTCACACAGAATTGCATGAAATCCCAAAGCAGACATACACTGAATAAAGACAGGTTATTTATGGCCTGAATCAGCACAAGAAGTTACCATACAGTAAGTCACAAGTGCCTGGAAATTCACCTCACCAAGAAGAGATACTGTGATAACATTTAACAGATTTTTTTTTTTCCACCTGGCACTTGACACCTTAGTCCTTTTTAAAGTGTCTGACCACCTCCATGTGCTTCGGAAACCTCTATGCCAATCCCAACAAGGCTTGAGAAGATCACAAGAGTTTTCACATACTTGGCTGCCCCAGCTTATTAAGCAGTCTCCTTATAGGATGTTTTTATTTTTCAGCCTATATCCCAAAAATCTGATGTTCTTGGACAAGGAAATGTGATTGTGGGTGGGCTCAGGAGTTTTTACCCTCTGTGCTTTCCTACCTGGTCTAAGGAAAGTCCTTTAGTTTGGAAAGAGACTTCTCCCAGACTGGGAGGTGATTTCACAGCTCTAACTCACACAGATTGGCTCTTAACCACATACATGGCCAGTCCTTTAGCTGATAAAAATAGATAGAGTGCCATGATTTTGTCCCTTCACACTGTTTAGGACAACTTATGTCATCAAGGGCTGCAAAATCAAGATATACATTTTACAGCTGTAATGTATAGATCATCCACTAAACTATCCAAGTGAGATCTATAGATCTTTAAAAGCACACTTTTTATTGAAAACACCTACATCAATCCAGTGCTGACTTTGCTAAAAGAATTCACCCTGTCCCACAAAAACTCACACCTTTCTCACTCCACCTTATTTTCAAAAGAAGCCAAGGCAAAGAGAGAGGCTTTCTACTATGTCAAAGGTCAGAAAAGCCAGACACTCATTCCTGATAATGCCTTGCCTGAGAAGATGTGTAGAAAATCCATGCAGCCCTGCTAGTCTTGAAGGTTGGCTTAGCAAGTCAGACTAGGGTACATTTTCCCTGAACCAGTATTCTTGACACAGTAATATTAACTTAAAGGGAAAAAAGACTTTCCAGAACATGACTTAAATCCTTCCGAGACATAATGAAGCTGGCCAAGCCCTCATGAAGCCTTTATCTCTCAAGAAAGTGGTAGGTAGATGTAGGAAACTACTCTATAGGTCGTTTTAAGGCAACACGGGGCATGTTAAGGTAAGTGAATTTCCCTGGAAGAGACTTTCCTGAAGATACCCTAGGCCTCTGCTTTAAAACCATTATAATATTGCAAAAGTTCAGTACAAGAGAGATATGGAGCTCCTGAAGGGTGACACTTCTGAAGGGTGACACAGATGATTTAGGGACTAGATCACCTCTCTCACGAGGAAAGACTGAGATAGCTGGGCATGTTCAGCCTTGAGAAGATGACTGAGACCAGAACTCATCAAAGTCTGTAACTACCTGAAGGGAGGGTGTCGATGATCCAGGCTCTTCTCAGTGGTGCAAAGCAACAGGACAAGAGGCAATGGGCAGAAACTGTTGCACAGGAAGTTCCAACTGAATATGAGATAGAACTTCTTTATTGTGCAGGTGACTGAGCACTGGAACAGGTTGCCAGAAAAGGTCTCCTCACTGGGCACATTCAAGAACCGTCTTGAACCAACAATCCTCTGCCATGTATGTTGGACCAGATGACCCACTGTGGTCCCTTCCAACCTCACCCACATTGAGATTCTGTGAAAAGTTAAAAAAATATTTATTTTCTAAGTTACCAAGATATGATGAATCCTAGAGCTTTCCTAAATGATGTTTCCAACCTAATGTCTTTCAAACACACACCTCCTGCTTTTCTGGAGTCAACTGCAGATGAAAGACAATGAGTCTAAGGACTGATGACTACTGAATCCCTACTAGTATGGGATGGTCTGTGGAGTCTCATCTTTGTTTCTGTAGCTGTTTGTTTTTCAGGAAGCTGTCTGAGTTTCTTTACAACCTACCTTAATCTTTTTTTCTGCTTGGCTGCACTACTCAGCACGTTTGAATGTCAGAGGCAGTACTATCCCTACCAAAGCTATCAGTCTCTGTTGCCATCCATCTGCCTAGGAGGCTTAATGGTCTAGACTATGGTGGCTTCTCTTCTAGCTATTCCCCACTGTCACCTTAAATAGAAACAGAGTACAGGAGTGGGAGTGGTAGAGAATGTAGCTCTGTATGTCTTGCTACTGCTTTACATCCATGTGCACCAAGTTCTGAACTCTGCAGCAGTTTGTACTATGAGTCTCAGCATCTCAGAAGAAGAAAAGTGCACAGTTCAGTGCTTTAGGTTAGTAGCTAAAGAAATACTAGTGATGCTGCTGCACAGCCGTACATTTTTGGCCAATCCCTCATTAGGACCTGTTCTGGTCAATACCGAGTTGTTGTCTTGGTTCACTCCTGCTGAATCCTTTCTAGCAATATAAGAAGCCTCAAGAGCCTGCTACCTCAGGACTCATGAGTAGATTTCTTTTTAGTAATACCTATTATTTGAGCCAGGCTGGAAGAGTCTGGTGGGCCTTTACATAAAACCTCCAAGACTGGTGAACACCCCTGTGTGATTTGATCTTGTTTTGTCATTTTTTGTCCACCAGACAGGAGAATTATTATTGAGCAAGTGATCTTGAAGGTACTGTGCAGTCAGATGGAGAGTGCTGCCAACTCCTCTAACTCATCTATATTGATCCTAATTGATATCAGTGGGATGTATCCAACTAGAGAATGCCTGACTGTCACCAAAAAGGGTAACTCTTCTTTCCAGCATTTGCCTTCCTGCAAAGATTAAGGATCTGGTCTCTAACTCTTTCTGTCATGAAGAACTTGAATCTTTAATGTGTGTCCAAAATCACTGCAACTGAACATATGCTTCCCAGATGGACCTAATTAAGGCTGTGTGGCGGCATTTGGGGGTGAATAAATAGAGAAAAAGGAAACTTGCTTAGTGGGAGGTCTATGGAAAGAGCTGCAGAGAACTGAGAATTGGGAGACCACTAGAGTGATCAGCTGGTGTCTTCTCACTGAGAGACACAAAGTGTAGAGTGCTTGTGGACTGAGGCCTTCCCATTATGCAGTCAAGCTTGATGGCCAAAGGATATGAAGAACAACAGAAGCAGGGCAAAAAACAAATCTCATTATGTGTCCATAAAGAAACAACTCTGAAACATGGCAAGACATTCCTGCAGGGAAGGACAAGGGAGCAGATAAAGGGGCTGTTCATGAGAGCAGGTTATGAGCTATGGAAATTACAGAAGAATACATAACTGCAATATTTGTCATGTTTGTAATACTCTGTTTGTAATGGAGCTAATTAATTTTCAACCATTTGTATGGCTGATTAATGCTATTTTGTTTTGTGTACTCAGAGAATCATGTCTTCCTAAAGGGTAATACTGTAAAATTCTCAAAGGACTAAGTAACTAGATTTTTCCATACCTGCTGTAAAACATTTGCTCCATCTCTTTCCCCAGACAGAGTACCTGACAAGCTCTTATTCCTTGGTGCAGTCACATTGGGACCCACTTTTTGACAAGCAGGAGTTGGGGATCTACAATTTTGGAAACAAGTGTTGGAAAGCATTGGTAAGTGTGAAGGAGAGTTAGGTTGACAATAAACAGAACATCATTTGAAATTACCAAAGTGATCATGAAGGACAGGAACAGCTGCAGCATCATAGTTGTAAATTTTTTGGACCAGTGACTGCTTTTGGCCATGGATACAGCACCTGGAAAAATGGGACTGCGTTAGAGTTTCTTGGAACTCCTGTCATGCCACTAATGAACCAGTGTGTACTTCTCCAGACAACTGGTTGGCCATTATCTCCCAAAGCAGGCCTGCAACTCCGCTCCTGTACACACATTTCGTTCTAACTTAGAGATCTGCTGAAATCCAGTAAGAAAATTGACATCATGGTTGTGAAACTAGGTCTGGGTTTCATAAAAAGACAGTGTTGCACACCAGGATTTTTACGTAGCCTTGAAAAAACCCAATGCAGTTGTTACCAATGCAGTTTCATAGCCATTGCCATTTTATTGATTTTTTTTTGTTAGAAGTCCTGTAATATGCTATAGCAAGAAGCATTGACTTCCCAAGGAACAATGACCAATTCATTTCTTCACATCCAGCCTGAGTTAAAAACTGAAGACTTCAGGCTGACTAAAGAGAAAGTGATTTGTGGTCTTGGTCTCTTCTCATCCTTCAAAAGGTCACAGTCAACACAGCAGAAGGAGTGACACACTACCGTTGATAACTTGGTAAGTGTGCACAACGAAATCAGAAGACTCTGGAAATTAAACAGTTCTCCTTGGCTGAGGAATGAGTCTTCCAGAGGCTATTCAGGCAGTTTAGTGGGTCTTTGAGCAGGAAGATGGGATTCTAGTAGGGCTTTGTGTGTCTCTACCTGGTCAGGGAATAGGTTTAGGGTAAAGTATTAAGAGAGAAAAATGAGTGCAAACACAGCTGTTACAGAACAACCACAGCACTTCAGACAAACCAAACATTAAACTGGGGTAAGAGGGCAATGATGGCAAAAGTACCTAATACTTCCAAACAGGAGAAAGGCTTGCTTCTAACATTTTTTTTTCCCCTAAGTATTTTGCTTTCCATCAAATCATCCCATTTGACCAAATACCTACAGGTATTTTGTGAGACAGCACTGCAGATTACACAGGTTTGTCTGTGTAAGAGCTCTAACACTGTGTCCTTCACATTTCTCTCTCTCTCCCCAGCATTCTCCTCCCCCAGTTCTGAGTGCTTTCCAGAGTCTGACACCAGTCCCCAGATCCAAGTATGGGATATTTTTCTCAGGGAAGACTCCCTTAGACCTCTGGGCTACAACAGTTCCAGGAATGTGGCTATGGGAGAGTAAAGCCCCAGAAGAAATATGAAGTTCATTTTTTAACTAAAATTATGATTTATGAGGAACAGCTGAACAGACTACGAGAGGTTTAATTTAAATAAATTTGAAGGCCACAATGATTTAGTAGAACTGTATATGTCTACTCTTTTGTGACACTTATACACTACGTATGTATGTTTCAGGCTCCTTTTCCTACTGTCTCTGTGTTTAGGCTTACATGTGATAAACATGCACTTTCAGCACTTCACATACACTATTGTGATTTTTTTTTCAGAAAACCCCTTGAGAACTGAGGGATAGAGAAGTTTGGTGAACATAATAAGCATGCCCAGGAAAGTTTGAGACCAGGCAGGTTGAGATCAGGCCTCAGGGTTACCACATCTCAGTGTCAGTGCTCAGTTGCTCCCTTTCCCCCTCATTCCACTACAGCAGTGGCTGTTCTTCCTCAGCCAGAGCTTCATCCTGCATTTCTATGTTATTGCCGCAAGTGTCAGCTCATCTCCAGGAGGCTCTTGGCTGCAGCACAGGATGGTGAGGGGCAGGTTGGGGTCTTGCCTGGGCCACTGGAAAGCGCAGCAGCTGGCCCTGTGGCTGATGGCCCCACCACCAGGAGTGCTTTGACGTTACTGCCTTCATTGCAACTTAGACAAAGAACCCAGCTGAACTCCTGGCACAGAAACGAGTATTAACACACAGAGAAGACATGATGTTCTTCTGAGAAACAGATGGAAATACTAGCTTAAAAAGTCATGAAAGAATCAATGAGTCCACTGAAGCATAACTGCAAGTCTCTATCTGCTTAAACTACTGCTCTACCATGGAAAACTTCACCCAGTCAAGTATCATTCTCCCCAAAAGGCAGGTTACACATTTGGACCTGCCCTCATTTCATTAATTCCACATGGAGCCTTCATTCCTACACGAGGTCTGCCAGGGACAACTATTTAAAATTTCAGTAACGAGTTTAGTTCCTACCTCTGGCTAAGCCATGCAGAAAGGGGATAACTTGGAACCATTTTCATTATTGTCAGGTTTTTATTTGGGCTGGTGCACTAGATGTGAGCGTTTTAAGGATATTTTCTCTGTCTAAGTCTCCCGTTACCATGGCTGAAACAGTCAACTTTGACATATTTTCCTTGTCAAAATATCTTTAAAATAGGTAAGATCCCTATCTTCAGTTTTGAAGGTCAGAGAAATGTGAGGTCAATTTATGAATGTGTTTGACTACCTACAGGCGTCAGGTAGGATTTTCAAGAACATTAGTAGGTGTCAAACTGGGCTATTAGAAATCAGTTGGAACTTGAAGTTCCCAAATTTCCTTTGAAATCTGGCTTAACGTGTGCTTAAGAATCCTCTGTTCCACTTCAGCGTGTATAGATGAACAACCAGCTGAATACAGTTTTCTTATATCTCAACAGAAAGCACTAAAATGCAAAGGGGTTTTCTACCATATAATTACAGAGAAAATTTCTCTAAGTTGCATTTGGTAGACTGGCTTCAGTGAGTGTAGGAATAAACATGTGGCTACTTTTGCTCTCCTCCTCATTTTCAAATCTATTTGTATAATTATGGTGTTTTATAATGTATATGCCCAACAGATAAAAGAATGTCTGTCTGATTGTTTTTCTTGCACTTAATAGATAAATGATCTGTTCTGGTGGAGGTAAGAATCCCATTTTTTTAAAAACAAATCTTTTAAATATATAATTATAAATATTAACATAAAGTTATATAATATGTATTTCTATTCTTTCTATATCCAGATAGCTAATAGCTAATATCCCTTATTTATAATGATTCTACATCTCTTGGAAAGGCAACATGAAGCAAGGTTAATGTCTCAGTGTCACCTGTGTGTATTATCAATGTATTCTCAATAGAAAGTAAGGCTCAACACTATATGGAAGTGGTGTTTGAACCATGTCATGTAGTGGCTGACCAAGACTTGTAGAGCTTTAATGAGCCTTTTCACCCCAGATAAATTGTAGAGTAGCAGCAGAACCCATTTCTTCCCTCTCCACCATCAATGTTTCTTCTTCTGAAGGAGATAAAACTAGACCTCTCTACTGGATCATTGCTTGTGTTTTACTAGCATTAGAGTCAGACCACAGAGGTCAGCTCTATATCCTAAGTATTTCAAGTCCAGCAGCATTTGCGTGTAGAGCTAATCTCATGTCAAAGAAATACACCACCTTGAAAAACTCTGTTTGTATACTAATCTTTGCCAGTGCATATGGACACATTTGAGTTAAAACCTAAGACTTCATAGATGTGTAGGTCTGGAAATCACCATTGCTAATGATTTCTACATTTAACCTGGAGGTAGAAAGTGGCTCAGCTCCTAAAGCCTAGAAAAAAGTTACAGCAAATCCCTGTGATTTGAAAATGTGATGCATTGAGAGGCAAACATGTACACTGCCATGAAGAAATCCTGCTTCACACATGGTAATATAAAAGCTGGGAGGAAATCTTACTGCTAAGGTGGGTTTCATATGTGTTTTTGCAAGTGTGTTTATGCAGAGGTTTTAGATCCCAAAACTAGAGGCCTTGCTCAGGCAAAAATCCAAGTGGCTGAAATGAAAATGTTGCCTTATGCAGTCTGCAAAATTGGGCTGGGAGTCCGTGTTTGTACATTCTCTATGCATGCTAAAGGTCAAGGAAAAGGTTGTCAACTTCTTATTTGTGTCTCCCTCCTCAACACATTGCCAAGATGCAGGTAAAATTCCCATGACATTTAAAGAGACTGCAGAATTTGGCCCACTGGCTATCAAAACAGCTCTGAACAGTGGAGTACAGCTAAATTATTCCAACACCAGACAAATGGGTCTGCCTAACCTAAGCCATAACATTTGAATTATTAATGTTCTCTAATAAAGGGGATAAAGTGTCTGTAGAACAGAGTGTTTTAGAGCTCTGTTAAGGATCATGCCTATTTTAATTTAGAAGTTTAGCTTGAGGAGAGACAATGCTGGCATTGTGTTACAGAGATTTAAAACAAGTCTGTCTTGAGGATTTTCCTCTGTCCTTATCTGTAATAATAGAATTTTAAAAAGAGTCAGAGCAAGAGCAGCAGCACTGGAAAATATCTTTCTCAGAAACTATAGCAGACAGGTCACAACATTTTTAAACAATGATAGTAACATTTATTCTATCAAAGCCATTTTATGTTTTATTTGGAACTCTGGCGCCTTTATTTTTTTAAGCTCTCATAACATGACACTAATTACAGACATCAAGATGCTCTATAGGAGATACCAGGCAAAATCCAGATGCTGCTTCTTTTCCTTTCTCTGCACTCCCACCCCAGCCCTTTTGTGTGCATTACATCATTGCATAGTTTATTTTAAAAGTGCCTCAAATATGCAATGATAGTAATTGCAGACAGAAGGAAATTTATGGTGAGTACCTCTGGCCTGCAAATTCCTTTACAAAGCACTCCCGCTGCTCATCAGAAGATCTTCTTGTTAGCAGAGAATATACAGAGGCTAGAAAATACAGTTTGGGTGACGCATTAAAAAATTGTTGGGCTAAAGCTACTTTCATTTTAGGACTGTACATAAATGCTTCCTTCCCTCTGCCTCTTCCACTAAATGGAAAGGACTAGATCAGTCAGAGGAATAGATAGAAGGGTTTGCAGTGCATGGGGCCAGGTGGGAGCACTGCTTGGCTCTGGTTCCCCCCGCGAAGCACCCGTGTGTGTAGGTTTGCAGTGAAACATCTTGAGAGAGACCCCCATCTCAGGGGTGTCAGCCAGCCCAGAGAAACACAAAACAGCGTGCAGGCCACATTCCCTTTCCGCCACAGCTGGCTGCAAGAAGTCATTGCCATTTCATAGGGAGCTGGTGATCTCTGCAGCATTTCTGGCTGTGATGGGCCTCCACAAAATACCTATGGGCAAAATAACCAAGGGCCCTTAGCTACCTGTAGCAGTGCTAAAATTGGGGTATTCCATGGGTTTTAGAAACATTTATCAGCTCTCTGTAGCACAGGGTAAAATTACCATTCATCCCTCAAAATTGTTGAGTTTCACCTTGACTTGACCACATGAGCATCTGCAGGCTACTGTGTTTGACATTTTGGTTGGGGTGGAATCATCCAGAAGAGCATCTCAGCCATGACCTGACCCTCTGCATCAGAGGGGTTCTCCACAGCTCATACCATGTTTCCCTGGGCCTGGTTGGCACCACTGCAATGACCAGCTTTGGTAGTGATAACATGGAGCCAGTGCTGATGCATGTCACTGATCACTTAGCACACCCTCAGAGCTTTGTGGTGACACATATGCACAGCCTTGCCATGCTGCAGGGCTGAGAGACTGCCTCCTCCCTCACATTTTCCCACAGGCAGAGCTCACAGGATGAAATCCCAGCCCTGTTCAAACTGTGAACTAGGATTTCAGCCAAAATGTTGCAACAAACACATTTGTCCTGCAGAGTAAGCAAATAAAGTGGCAACACTACACCAGTAGAGAACAGGAAGCTTTTGATGACACTGGCTCCAATTTTTTAGCCTATTAAGATTTCCATTACCCTCAGGCTCATTATTCAGCAATAAGTAAACACCAATAAATCTGAAATAACAAGTGAAACACATACACTTAAGCAAAAAAATAATCCTAGGAAATGTTCTTTCCTTTAGCACATCAGAAACAGTCAACACAGCAGTATCAGGGTGACTGTGAAGCTCTGAAATACATTCCATCCTTCAAAACAGGGGTCCTACAAGCCTCCTGAGGTGCAAGACTTAAGTCTCAGGAGGATCTTAAGATCTTGGATGCCCCAACCCTAGAAGTGTTAAAGACCAGCATGAATAGGGCAAACTGGTCTAGTGGAAGGCACCCCTGCCCATGGCAGGGTGTTGGAACTAAGTGATCATGAAAGTCCCTTCCAACCCAAACCATTCAGTGATTTAATAATCTAAAGATCTCATGGCAGAAGAAGGGAGGATCCATGGTTGGAATTCTGTTACTGATATAATTTGTGCCCGTATCTGAGAAGTTCCTTTCCATCAGTAATAGCAAGGACTAAAAGAAATGTGCTGATTTTCTTTCCCTATTCCCGTGTTGTCAGGAGCAGTGAATCTGCACACACCTCAGTGTCTACACTGGCTGTCAAATACTTGCACTTTATGTGTACGAAAAGCATGTGCCTTAAAGTACTACAAAAGTCATTTTCCCAATAGAAGAAAAGTTGTCTTTTTTGCCACTGTCTGTGTTAAAATACCTTGTGAACCTCTGAGCACATCCAAATTCTTCCTTTCTAATTAAATAGTGGAAGGTTTATTCTACATTTTCATAAGTAGCCATTTTAACATTTCCATTTTCCTTTTTTAAACAGGAAACCTCTCCACTGCTCCTCCACTTTCTTTAAGCTCTTTGTTTATATTCTACTTCCATTACCAGAATTATTGTTACATTTTTCCATCTCCTATTCTGAACAAACATTTACACGGACTCTGAATGACTTGTATTATATATAAAGGGAAACAACAAAGCAAGAGGGAACAAAAGTAACATCTCTCTGAGAGGATGAAATGTGGCTGCCACCTCCTACCTGACACCAGTCTTGAAAGGAAACTTCCCTGAGTATCCCTGGACACAGATCTGTGCTGAAAATGCAGAGATGCATCAAACACAAAGCAGAATCCTGTGAATCATACAGTCATACAGGTGATAGTTCACACAGGTAAATTACCTTCTAACACGTGAGTTTTACAATGGGATACAATGATTAATATTTATCTGCCCGCTTGAGCAGAGGAAAAAGGATCCAGGCTATACAAGGGATGTGGTCCTAATTTCTCTTTCAGGCTAGCAACTCTATCAGGTCTACATTGCCTGAAAAGGGAGCGATGGGCAGGTGGGAACTGGTGGGCCGGGAGCATTGTCTTGGCTGTCTGGGAAGCAGCAGAAGCAAGGAAGCAACACTACACTGCAGAGCACGAGAAGCAGGCACATCCGGACAAATTTGGTGACCAGGACAGTGTCCATAGCCACATAAGCAAATGGTACAGTTGTACAAAGAGGTTAGATGTGCTCTCTAAGAGAGTCTGCCACTAAAGTTCAGCAGCTTGTGGTTACCTTGATTCACGCTTAAGGTATCAAGAGTCTTTGCCTCATTTTTTCGACATGGGTCAGAGCCCAAGCCTGGCTGCTGAGCACTGATCAGCCTTTGATTCTGCATTTGCAGTGCACGACATCTACCAGCTGTGCAAGTGTAGCAAGGACCTGTCTGACCAAGCACCTCACAGAAAACTTCTCTCATTCCATGAGAGAACAAGGAAGGCTGTCTTCAAGCAGCTTCTCTTCACAGCATCCCTCCATTTGTAGCGGGTAGGATTTGAGCACGGGGAATAAGTCTTCCAGTCTTCAAGACCCCGGCAACATATCTTGATACATGGAAACAACAGCAATCAACAGAAAGAAGACATGAAATTCTTCCCTCCCCTTGAGATGGAGTTCTTCATTAAAACAAACATCCTGCTGTACATTTACAATGCACTGAGCATCTTATTAGTTGGAATATGGTAATCTATAAAAAGAAGGGAAATTTCCAAGTTTGTTCATATGTTCTCCACTTTTTTCCAAAATTCAAATACTCAGTTTGCAAAGTCTGTATACATCATGAAGTCTTTTCCACAGATGGTCTTTAGAAACTTTATTGCTATCCATGAGAAGCAAGAAAAGAATCTGCTTGGAGGTCCCAAGATGGATTTGCAGCCCTGGTGTTCGAAAAAAAAGGACATATTTTAACTTGAAATCAGAATATATTTGTTCTGTAAATCATTGTCTGACAATAAACCCACGCTTTTTTCAGAGCTGCTTTTGAATGTAAGCATTTTGCAACCTAATTTCCAGAGAGAAGATGTTTGAGTAAAAGATCATATGATAATTTTTTTTACATAGTTTATACTTTTATATGTTACTTTCAGTTTTATCTCAAAACAAAGAGTGCTAATATTGTGACAATTTTGTGTCTTGTAGATCTGATTTTATTTCCATCTTCCATACTTTCATGTTTGTAAAATATGATTTAAAAATATCTAGATAATAATTCTACGGAAGTTGTCTTACAAGGCAGCCTTTTAACTGAACAGCCGATGGTAATCCCACTCACACATCTTAGTAAAGGAGCACAATGGTTTTTTAAACTCTGGCTCAGCTTCTCATCTCTTCTGTGGTGATGAAAATGAATATTGCATCTATGGTGAGGCATGTCAAGCGCTCTGTGGAATTTATTATTCTCTCTGCACCAAATGTTCTACCAGCAGGTCTGCCTCATGCTATTCAGAACATGTATAATTAGAAAAGAATTCAGCTAATGCTGGAAAGAATGACTGTCCATAACTCATAAGGTTAGAAAGCTGGAAGGCCTGGAGAAGAAAAGAAATTAGTGGAATATTCAGCTGAAGAGGCAGAACTCATTTTCTTTGCTTTCTTGCCATGAATACCTGTTTTTTACATAAGATGGAGTTCATTATCTTCTTTTTGAATAGGCAACCACATTCTTGATGACAGCAGACAGAGGACATTATCAGTCTTCCCATGTGGTCCACAGTGCAACCTTTGGATAGCTGGAGGGGCAATTCTTGCTTAGGAATGCACTGTCCTGTCCTGGGCTTACTATGTTTATGTTTTAAGTCCATAGAGAAAGCTGCACCATGTATGGGTCCCTGGGATCTCCCGAGACCAATGCTAATGTGTAGAGATCTTGGTTTGGCCCCTTCAACAATGCCCTGTACTACTGACAGCACAGAGCTTTAGTGGTGGCTTATACACAATGACTACAGGAGTATTTCCCTTTCCCACATTCTTATATGAGACCAAGATTGCTGGAGTAAGTAAAGAGACCTCTGCAATCAGCTTGAGCTGTGAGAGAACCCATATTGTTCCTAGTTGTCAGGATCCTTATTCAGAGATAATTAACTCTAGTCCTTGTTCATGATTTCAGGATTTTTGCAATCTCACGATGTCTACTAGAATGTAAATACTCTTCACAGCTACCTAACAGGCTTCTAACAGTGAGGATCATATTTTTGCATTCTTCTCTTGTCCTTATTGTAATGTCTTTCCCAAGGACCCCAGTTGCATCAAATTCTTTCCTCATTATCAGAACTAAAAACCTGATCTCTTCTTATTCTTAACCCTTCTGGATTCTGATTTCTCTCTGTAAAATGGAGGCCAACTCCTTTGGGAAGACCTGGCACTTCATAGACATTTTCAAATTGGAAACATCTGCATTAACATGGTTGACAGGAAAGATAAGACTTAGGGTTCATTTAAAAAAAAAATTTCAACCATTTTCCCAAAGAATAATTTTTTCTTCTTTCCTAAGTAAAAGTCTTGATTGCTGGTTTAAATCTTGGGGATTTCCAGGGAAGAAGGAGTTTGTTTCTTTGTAGTTTAAAAAGTTGATAAAGGTGTAATATATTCTTTGTCATGTTTGCAAAAATATTAATAATTACATTTTGAGTGTGAGCAAAATTCTAACTATCTCACTAGGGCCAGATGACTGCTTACTTCATTTTTCTTATTGTTTTTCACATTTGTAGTTTCACTGATGGAGGTGTTCATCATACAAGTCTGTCTTCAATGTTCCAATGGCACAGGCTCCTTATGAAGAGGAAGGACTTTCTGGGGTAGCATCACTGATAGAAACTGGTCAATATAGCAGATGGGGCTCAGAGTTTTTAGTCCATGGTGGTGAGTCCAATCTTCTGTGTATGTGACTAAGAAGTGTGCTACTTCTTACATGGACCAGAAACAGATGTTTAAAGAAAGTAAAGAACTAAAGCACATATCACAGAGTGATTCATCCCCATTACACTCAGCCAGTTTCTGAGAAGCAATAATTTTGGATTTCCTGAGGCAGCAGTTGCACATGAGCAATCATTTTGAAGAGTCACTGGTTGACCTATCCTTAATGAATTTGTCTTATCCCTTGCAGAAATCATTAGTACTTTTGGTTTCTATGAGATCCAGCAGCCAGAAATCCCTCCACTGCTTTTGCAACTGCTGCCTCACACTGTTGCTAGTGCTTGTATGAGTACATTGCAGCTAATCAATACTCACGTCCTCTAGCACCTTCAGCATTTCACAGGGATCTGTCAGACTCCAGCTTTGCCATTTCTTTCCTGAGCTGAATAGCCCCACCCTGTAGAGAAGCCACCAAATGTCTATACTGCCCTTCTCTCTATATTTACTAAATTACAGGTGGCAATAATAAAAAAAAAAAAACCCAACATACTCCCTCTATTGCACTCTCTATGTCTTTCACTCTACCTTTCAGCCAGTCAATCTCTCTTGATGCTTTTTTGGCTTTTTTCTTTCTTTCCCTCATTTTCATTTTCCATGAAGACACATTCCCTATATTTTCCTTTCCAATTGTTGTGTGATGGGAGTGTAGGAAATGAAAGACACTGTCTGCTCGTCATGTCTGCAATGGAAACGACACTCTAGAATATAAAAAAAGTTATAATATAATCAAAGTGTAAGATTAAAAGGCTTAGCTAGCAGATGACCATTAAAAATATCTACACCTTAACAATGGGTACTTCTGATGCCCCTCTGATTGCTTGCATGGTGAATAAGATCATTTCTGTGTACTTAATCAGAACACATTGTAAATCAAACTGTATAGTATACTTTGTGGCAATGTGTGATGGCCAAAGTATATAAAATATGATGAAGGTAAGAAGTTGCAGCTGAACTAACAATATATTCTTGTGGAAGGAGGCATTGAATAAATGGTAGATGTTTTTTGATAGCAAATTAAAGTTCTTCTGAAAGGTCTGATGCATTTCTCTGCATTCGTCCAGCATAACCTTTTAAACAAGTACTTCCAAGTGTAGATATTCCCCTAAACTTCCACAGTATTAACAACTTAATGTATATCTTGCAGTGAGTAGTTAATGTAATGAATACAAACTTAAGAAAACATTTCTGATCAGAAGGTAATAATCTTATACACCTTTTTTTTCTTTTCATTGTTTTTTCTTTTTTTTTTCTTTTTTTTTTTGTGGCAATAGTGATTTCGGTTTTGAGAGCAGTCACACACATACGTTCACATATACTTCTTCGAAGATTGACAAAGCTGATTTAAGTTCAGACAAAGATTTTCCCAATGGAAAGGACACATTTCTGTAATGGGAAAGAAAGAAATCTTATCCTCTCAACTTTGTCAAAGGCAAAAATGCAAGCCACAAACAAAACAGTTTCTGACAACAATATTGTATAATGAACACTAATGAACAAAGATTGAAGGTATGATCTAGTGAACCATTCACAGAGAACATTAAGCAGCAGATCTGACTTTTACCTTAGAGTTTGCTATTGAATCATTCAGAAATTGAGCTAATCGCTCTGAACTAGATTTCACAGTACCAGATTATTTTACTTGTCTCATTTTCTGTCTGTGTGCACCATCAGAAAGGATCAAGATTTGACATTAAAAAATTGAGCTTCTAGAAAGCCCTCTTGAAGCTGTAGATTCTCTGAAAAGCTGCAAAGCCTTTCCTAAAACCTTGATCAACCAAACCACTTTAGTTTATGTGTAAATATGTCACCACTTTTTTCCAATAGCTGACTCAGAGGGGTCCACACTTCACAAGCCATAGCTGTACTTCCCCAAGGCCTAAGGTAGCCATGGATTGCCTTGGAAGTTGCTTTCCATCTCTTTTTCACCTGCCTCTTCCTGCCTTGAGCCCTCCTATGCAGTCAGAAAATGTCTTGCAGCTTTCACTCAACTACAAAATTTTAGGGTACCATTTGGGAATGAGCCAATTCTTGCTTGAAATCTTTAGCTAGCCACTTTCTTTAACATTAGCTCTGGAATTTTTGCACTTTGTTTAGCCTAGAAGAAATTGTAAAACTGGACAGCTTCATATCCTGTGCAAAGGTCAGTTAGAGCTTGGACAGCTTTGTGGTCCAGAGATGAAAAATGCACAGCAATGTAAAGGCTTATCAGATGATTGGAATATAATTATTCAATTTGAAATTCAGCTATAAAGCAGCATGTTGAGAGAGTGAGAGTAAACATACTTGCACAAAATCTGAACATTTTCAGTTCAGATTATACTAACTACTTTCCCTTTCATGAGTCATCATCATGCATCAACCTCAAGCCAGATTTGTTGTTCACTTGTGTCCATGCAAAGGGTTTCTCTAATACTGCATTGTCAGTTAAGACTGATCTCAATAATTTTCTTATGCTTTTTTTGTTTGTGACAAATAATTCCTTCCTCTTTCTGGGAGCACCCAGGAAGGTAGCAGTTAAAACCTGATGCTCAGATGTATTTCTCTGGTTTATCCAGCCAAAGCCCATCTCCCTTTGAGGAATCATATTTGCAGGCTCTCGTCACTGTGGAGATTAATGGCTACAAGCATGACAAAGACTCACGTGAAGTTTCAGCCATATCCATAATTAGTCCTGCTTTTCATCACCCCTGACTTCACCTACTCTCCTGCAGCTTGATTCACAGGCAATATTCTGCACAAGTGAGCAGTACTCTACCTACTGCCTCAGTAATTGTACCTCTTCTATGTCTGAGGTGGCATTTCAGTGTAGAAGTAGTAAACTTGAAGGAAAAGCACTCTTCCTAGCTGACTGTAGTCCTGAAAACCCCAGAGCTGACGCCTGTTATGAGTGTATCTTTCCTTACACATATTAAAAAAAACAAAACAAAACAAAAAAAATCCAAAGCAAAACCAAACAAAACTAAGGAAAAAACCAAATAAACAGAAGAAAAATCTGATTACTGAGATTGTGAATCAAGTCAGAAATTAATTACAAACTACAGCTGATGAAAATTTTCTATTTGTGTGTAAAAGTAAATGGAAAATAACAGTCTTTCAAGATCACTTTTTTTGTACTCCTTTACTAGTCCTATGGCTGGTTGCATTGTGTGTGTGCATACATGCTTTTATAGACATATATATAAAACAGTACCTTTTAACAAAATTATTCTCTTTCTATTTGGTCTGGACCAGTGGAAACTGGTTAATGGACAGCTCTTGATACAACTCCACAAGAGGAGACCTCTCATGGTCTCCCAGACAGCTGGGAGGTAATTGAAGGTAAAAAGAAAGGCTCCATGTCTTGTGAATGGCATCTGGAGTCCAGGGACTTGTTTTGGCTCCCACCTTCCAGGTCTCACAGGCTGAGTCCCTGAACAACCCTGTAAATCAAGCTCATTCCTTCTGAGAATGGCTGGCTTGTGGTCTTCCATCTCCACAATGTCCCCTGAGAGTCTGGGCAACAGTGATTTCCAGCAGGTGCCTGAGAACATCATGGCTGTACTTGCCCATGGAGGCAGTAAAAACTAAATTTACTCTGCACTACAACCAAGACTCCTTCCAAATAAAGCAAAAGGAGAAGTGCAAATATGCCCTGTGTGGCACCTTCACACAGAGCTGGAGGGCCCTGGAGACCAGTTTTGGAGAGTCACCCTGGTTCAAGGCATGAAAACTACCTTGTTGCCCTTCACCCCTACCACGCCACATCTTCCTGGCCTTGGGGCTCTGCCTGCCTCCTCCATGGCCTGGCACTCCCACAGCAGCACCATGACAGGTCAGAAAACCAGCTGCCCTCCCACAGGATCCAGCTGCAATGCCCATTACCCACCTCAGGTCACCTTCCCCTCAGCCTCCACACTCACCAGACACCACTTATGACATGAACATTGCAAAAGTTCCATCTTTCTTTACATCTGCAAAAGAACCGTCTTTTTCCACACCAGAATTAAAAAGTGCACAGTCTTGACTTAGAAGCTGTGAGATTGCCATAAATGGAAATATATTAGAGGTGTTTTTATTTTCTCTCTGGGCTTTCAGCATTCCAGGTTGTCTTTCCAAGCTTTCTGTTTCAAGAAGAAGGATTAGAAACCATTTATATCCCTGTACAGCTGAGGTTGTCATATAAAAGTAGCTCCAGGAGCTGGAGCCTCAGGAAAGAAATGGCAAGCATCCCCAGTATAATTACAAATGCCAGCAACACTCTCTGCATTTATGAAAACCTTAGCAAGGCCCAGGTATGAATAAAGATCATAGAAACATATCATGGATTCATTGAATTTTTTAGGTTGGAAGGGACTTTAAAGATCAGCTAGTGCCAAACCCCAAGATCTGGGCAGGGACACCTTCCACTAGACCAGGTTGCTCAGAGCCTTATCCATTGCTATCCATTGATACCCATATACAAGATGGAGCTAAGACTGCAATGAGACCTAAGAGATCCAGACTTGACCCTTTAATTTGCCGCAGGATTTTCACATCACCTCAGGTAAGTGTGTCCCACTTAGTTTCACTGAAGACATTGAGTACACTTAATTTAGGAAGACCAGGAAGAGAGTGCTCAACATCTTACAGGTTGGAGCCCTCAGCCCTTTAGTGTCCTATACGTAAACCTTGGACAAAGCTACTCCTCCTATCCTTCTGCTCTCCAGTGAGCCTGGTGCTCTCTGCAGCAGGGATTTTCCCCCTGAACTTGAGGCACGCTCAAAACACACTTAGTAACTATTAACCATAATTAACACTCTGCATTAATTTCTGGCCTGTCATTATTCTGAAGGGGTAAGTTTTTCTGTGTAGAAAAATTACATACATTTGAAAAGCACCAAATATTGACATTGCTAGATGAGTCTGCCACCAATATATACTTCAGGAACCACATGGGGACTGTGTATGTGGAGGATCCCACACACAGCAAAGCAGACAGTGATATGAAACTGGAAAAAACAAGATTTGTTAATTTACAACTAATAATTAAAAGGGCCTGCCTAGAACCCAAGCTTCCTCAGCATGTGTTTAACATTACTTCAGAGAAGGTCATTGCTGGCTTCTCCAGGAAGGGAGTTCCGGAGAGGGTACAGTAAGTGCACAGAGTTTAAATGAGCAGCCCCAGCGCAGACATTTCACAGTCTTCAGGGATGCACAAACAATTCTGCCTCAGCAGCACAGAAACAATGCCCTGTATTCACAAAGACTACAGGAACTTCAATATTGTGTGGAGGGGAGGTGGGGGTGAGGGAAGTCTTGAAATGCGGATAAATTGGTATTCGCCAAGTGCCATTTCTTAATTTACAACAGTGTTTAACTTCAGAGGCAATTGCCAAGGTGCTCATAAAAAGAGAAATGATGAATATTCAGGATGTCTTCTGAATCCATTAGGCAACTGAGGATGAGGTCTCCATATGTACAACTTCAGCTGTTTTCACATGCTGGTAGAGACAGTGCCAAGGTGGCGTCAGGAAGAAAAATGGCTTCTTAAATTGCCAATGGGGAGAGAGGAAAGGAAGAAAAAAAGTGTGTATCAAGTACTTGGAAATGAAAATTTGTTTAAGTATAGTAATTCAACCTCAATAGGTGATGCATGGCACGGTGTGAACCTGGCTGTTGGAGATATCTGGTGCAGCCAGCTCTGTGGACAGGTGTGTGTAGGATCAATATCAAGTTAAAAAGTCACTGAATCATTTTCACTTTCCGTACCATTCACTCCAAGGGTCTTAGAAAGACTGAGGAAAAGGAAAGGCTCAGGCTACTTCAAGAAGAAGAAAATCTCAACCTGCAGAGGCTAAGAGAAACTCTAAGTGTCTGGTTTGAGTGAGGAGCAAGTCTGTGATGGATCGGCCTTTCTCTTCATCCTCTCCCCCAACTCTCTGTTTCCTTCCTTGACAACCTTTGCCAACATCCCAGATAAGGTAGATGAGGCACATACAATCACAGTCAGTAACTGATGAGGAAAACATGCTGTCCAGCTCTTACATCCCAGAAAATTATGCCTCCTTGATGCCATGAATCATGGAAGATCACAGGCCATTAATCACCAAAGGGTGGAGGGGACGAGTTTAAAGTCATGTGTACCAAACACAGCCATTTCTTTGGGGAAGCTCAGACCTGGCATTATTCATTTTGCTTTCTCAGGGAGGAATCGCAAGGGGTGGAAGAATAAATAATGCCACAGCCTCCTGAGTTCATCTGGTAGCAAGGCCAAGGCTCCTATTGAGAAGAGAAGGCTTTGGTGCTAGGAGGTGCGTATTGCCCCAGCAAATATTGGGGTGCCCCAGAGTCGGTGTAATGGTATTACTCAGTGCACCAGGTCTTCCCCAGAAAGCTGTAGAGAGCTGCTCAGTAAAAGCAGAAGGGTGAGTCTTCATTGTCCATATCTCTTGGAATTGCTGGTATCTTGTGTTGGTAATAACTCAGGTTTGAAGCCTGTCCCTGGAACCATTCCATGTACTTGTGTGATGGAGTATCCTAATGTAGCTTTCTGGAAGGAAAAGGCTACCCCCTGTGAGGGTGCACTGCCTATGCACAAGGGAAAGATGTTAGTTACCTGCCTTTCCAGCCATGACTGTAAAATGTGATGGACACAGTGTGGACATAGAGAGAAGTCTCAATAGGGGAGTACTTGGTGAATTTTAGTGGTCTTTTTTGCTGGTCTTTAAGCAAGTTACGAGCTAGCAGCTGATGATCAGACAGTGCATGAGGCTCTATCACAAATCCATACACATAGGTGAGTGTTCTTCATGTGTGTGATTCACCCCTCTCCTGCCCCGAAGAATGGGTGTGGGGAGGAGGATGTACCTCACACCTGAAATCAAGCATGATTAGATTATAGTCATGGCTAGTTTAGTTGCTTGTGCTGCTATTGATATTGTTTCTTGGGTTTTCCACATCAGTTTCCCATCCACTTTCAATAAAAAATACCTACATCCCTGAAGCAGAACAAGCAGCTAACTTAGTAATGAGAAATGCAATTCTTCAGACTCACAGATTATCTAAGCACAGAGCTTGAATTCAGTTCAGTTCAGAGTTTTCCACTCTTTGCCATTATATACAGAACACTCTATGTTCTCACAGCTTGGCTTTCTAGTGGGCTTTTTATTTTTTGAAACTGGCTTTTTCCAACCAATCGCTCATGATTTCGCATATGAGTGGTCACCACTTCTGGTCAGGCTGTTCCGAATCTGTGACAAAATGAGCAAAAGAGGATAGACGAGAGGGTATTTCCATCATTAAACCCCAGCATTTACATTCGCACACGAGTACCTTGCCCACATGCAAGCATGAGCATTTATAAGAAGAACAATGAGAACTTGGCAAGAGGCTGAGCAGCCCCCCATTTGAGTGTTTGCAGGAAGCTGTCAAAAAGGAGGAAAGTGGTAGAAACATGCTGAGCCCAGAGTGTTTCGTAGAATTGTTTCAGGGACATGATCCACAATTTTATTTCCTCCCTCTGCTCTCAGCTGTAATCACCACAAATACACAGGGGTATGGCCAACACAAGCCCATGCTTTTCCCACTGTTTCTAAGGTTAATATGAATAATGTTCCATGTCCGTTATTGTGGAAATACCAGAGATCATCCCTCAAAAGCAAGCCAAAGAGTTATAGCTACACATTACTAGGAAGGGACTAAACAAAGCATCTCAAAGATGGCAGAATAACACTACCACAGTGACCAGCAGGATGAAATCTCTCCAAATAAGTTTTCCCTGACCTACTGTCAGCAATCATCCCTTATGCAGCACTCTGAGGAGTTCTGGGCTGGCAGCAGCAGAGGCTGCACTGAGGCGAACAGTTCAGCCGGTGAGCTTCGGTCTGTCAGTGCCGTGATTAGCCATGGGCTGAGAAGGTAGCCAGCAGTGCCTGCATTCCAGACCACAACTAAGAGTCTCTTTCACAGTTCATTGCATTGCAATGAAAATTAATTTTCCTTCATCCTTTTAGTCTTGTGAAATGAAAAAAAAAGAAAAAAAAAGAGGAAAAAAAAAAAAGAGAGACACTTAATAGGAAGGAAAACCCACAGGGCACTTAGCTGAAGGAGCTCTCTGAAAGAGGCTTTAAAGATGGAAGCCTTGTCTGTCATCTCAGCTGCTTGGTAATACTAGTGGTGGGACTTCTGGAAAAATCACTACAAATTGCATTGCAGAAAGGACTGCTGTAAAGATGTTTCAGTTTCTGTGTAGTTTTATGGTTGCGGTGAAGACCAGTGGGCGTTAAACTTGTCTTCAGGGGTATAATTTGGGTAAATCTCAACTTTCAAGTCTTCAGACCCTGAATTTAAAAGGCAGATTCCCCACTAACCACTGCCCTGCTTCCAAATCTTGCACTTACAACACTGTGTGCAGGTATTTGTGCCGCCAAAAATCATGGCAGCTCTTCCAGAAATGTTGATATCCAGAATGGTTGGGTACATATTTTGGAAGTTATGATGGCTTTCCCAGGCCTTTCTTCCTGAAGCAAAATAAAAAGCACTGGTTGGAAACAGAACCTCTGTATACGTTTCCCTTGCTAGGAATATAAATTTCAATTTTTCTACTTTTTTCCACCAAGAAAAGTAGCATTCCATATGATTTATGGCTAGACATTGTCAGTTAAGACCAGATGATTATCCTTTTGCCTGTGTTATTCAGCATCTATTGTAATAGTTCAGGACATTTTCAGCTTCATTCCTATGAAGTCATTTCTCATGGTTACCTACAACCAAGTGCAATGAAAAGTCCCACATTATCAGTGCTGATGATGGTGTCCATCATTTTCATTTCTCTGTCATTGGAGATTCGGGTCTCTATATTTGTAGGAGGGTGAGTGTGGGCCTCCAAGAGGAGCAGAACAAGAGGGCTGCAGTTCCCTGCATCTCTGCTCAACACCAACCACAGCAGTGGAGACTTTCGACATTGTCGTGTCGAAGTGCTTCAGCAGTGACCATCTCTCTGGAAGAGTTAGTGGTTTATGTCTCATGGTCCTCCCTGTCCACTGCCCTTTCCACACCTCAGTTGTTTTTAGTCTTAAATAGAGAAACACTATAGAGTCAACTGCAGAGAATCATCCATTTGTGTGGTGACACTGCTGGTATTTGAATCTCTGGATTTAAGGTGTTCTGTTTAGAACAAAATACGCTTAATAAAAGACAAAGTCATCTATTCAAATGCAACAAGCTTAAGCTCTTCATTCTAACAGCATAATTTCATTCACTTCAATGGAATTGCATTTGGTTTACACAGGTGTGAGAGGGAAATCAAGAAGCATATAGAAATGTTTTCTTTTGAAATACTTTTGGAGAAGAGGGGCAAAAAACCTGCTTTTAGACCAATGCAAACATTTGCATGGAAATTTTCATTAGGGTTGAAATTTTCTAGACAAAAACTGGAAATTATTTTTTCCCCTGTAAAAGAGTTTGATTTTCAAAAATCCCTCAAACATTTAAATGGAAATCTAAATATTTTCACAAAAACTTTAATTGTATTTCTAAAGCTTTCAGTTTCCTTTTTTTTATCAAAAACTGAAGTCTTTTGTCAAAAATACTTAGAAAAAGTAATTTATTTTTTCAAAGTTTCCCATAAGAGATTTTTAAAGAAACTTTAATGGAAAGATTAAAGGAACTATAAATATGAAACCAATATAAAATGTCACAACTGCGCTTGACAAACCAACTGTGTAGGTTAACATACATGAATGGGATGAGCAAGAGTTGTTTATAGGTTTAAGATGTTTCTGCTAACATACTTCACGGAGGGGCAAGTGAAGGGGAAAGAGAAGGCTCCCCTGAATTTAGATTTAATACAGGTCACACAAAACTAAGAAGGAAATTAAAGAAGAATGGAGGGTAATAGGATAAAAATCAAAAGAGATCAAAATCAGTACTCATTTCTGTTCATTTTGAGCCTCCTCAAGAAATTGACGTCCCTTGTATGATGTACTTAAGAATGATCTAGCCCATGGGTTCCAAAGCTGGGACACATACACTGCTGTTGAATGAAGTCATAGCAACTGAGACAGATCATGTCCACACATGCAATTGCAAAATTCTGTGTTCCGCAGATGAAAGTTCAATATTCAGACATGGCTGAACATAAGAAATTCTCAGGACTTCAGTACTCACCTTGTCCAAAACAGTTGGAAACCTCTGATCTAGCTGCTGTGTATATTTAAGCACTATAAGAGAGATGCTCTATAACAGAGTAAACAGAGCAGTAGTTAAGGCTGGACCTCCTTCTCATTTTTCATGACAACAAACAACACAAGTAGACACCTTCATTTAAATAGTGATTCAGCACAGCAAAGTGCTGAAGTTTCTTTCACCTAACAGTGATGCCATTGACTTATATTACAGAAGAATAAAGAGTGACATTCAGAAAAGAAAGAATGAAACCCTGAACAGAGACCCGGACATGTGGTTTTCAAAACCAACTCTTCCAAATATGAGAAGGAATTTGTGACTCTTTTGTTCATGAACGATTTCTCTAGAAAGACCAAAAGAATTAATTATGGCAAAACAAGAAAGGAGAGTTTCACAAGGATAACAGAGGGCGCAGTATGAACAGGGACCAGCCCTACAAGGCTTTAAGAGTATGGTTCATGAAAATAGGAAAGAAGAGGAAGAGGACATCTATACAGTCGCAACCAAAGGCTGACTGGATCGTCACAATCCTACTTGCCCTTGGCATTGCAACCCAGCATTGGCCAAGATAAATGGGCACACTGCCAGCTATCAGCAAGTAGTGCTGGCTGACTGTGCTGGGAACAAAAGACACCCCAAAATTTCTGGACATACCTGGCAGAAATGAGAGGTGACTGAATTTGTTACACAACCACTTCCCCACTCACACAAGGTGGAGGTGACTAGGATTTAAGTGATCTCACAAGCTATGGACTGAGTGCATGTGAGAGAAACAAGAGCAGGTGGAAACCATTTGTACAAGAGTTGAAAATAAACCAGAGAGTGTTCATTAGCTCTATTGTAAACAAAAGAAATAAATTTTAATAATCTAAGATTTATAGCACACTGCAATATTCCTGAAAATTTTGTAACATCATCTCAAGAGGCAGGACGTGACTTCTTTGCTTGCATGAGATTGGACACAGCAAAAAGCACTGAAATCAGCATTTATTGAAGAAAAAATAAAAAAATAGAAGAAGGTAGTGGGAAGAAACTGAAAAGGGAAGAGAGGAAATGAGAGTCATCACGCCATATCAGTCCCAGTAGAACGAAAATCCAGAAGCTGCTTTCTTTCAGGGAAAAGAACCAGGAAGGAAGTTTTCAGCAAAATAAGGATGGCATAAGGGAGGTCAGGCTTCCCCCTGAGCACAGAGGGAGAATTTCTTTCACGGTGTTGCTGTCTGAGTATAACAGGAAGAGACTTAAGAGGTTACATCTGCTAGGGTTCCCCAAGAGATTGCTGAGAATTGACTTGACTGCCCTTCAGCCATCTACACAAGGAGGCAGGTTTCCCCTGTCAGACAGGAATATAATAAGGTCTAGAACTACAAGGTGAAACCAGCAGAATTTAGGGACACTGGTTATAACAGGAATTGTTTTCAACAACATGCGGGGTAGATCCTCCCATGATGTGAGGCCTCTGAATCAAGGCATTTTTGACAGGCATGTTTTAACTGAATCTAAGGGTGCTAATTTTTATGTGTAATTTATTAAATTAGAAATCCTGGCCCTTGTTCAACAGGAATTTAAATCAGATAGCCAAAATACAACAACTTTTTTCTCTTTTAAAATCTGTCAGATTGCAGAGGAACAAAACTTATATTGTTGTCCATTTACAAAGTTGTCATAATTCTTCTTTCAGAGAAGATTTTGAAGCATTTTTTGAAGCATTAATAATCCCAAAAAAGTGTCTTTAAGTCAGGTATTTGGGAAAAAGTCCAGGTGTCTTGAAACAAGGCCTTTTCCTGGAGGGCACTTAGTCTGAAAGACAATGAATTCATTTTGCCATATCGATCAAGAATAACCACCAAAATTTTCTGGTTTATAACATTGTCTTGAAGTAAGTAGAAAAAAAAAAAAAAGAGATTCAAAAACTGTAACAGAAATAATTGTAAATAAAAGGAAAGAAATTAAAAGATTCAGTCTTTTTGGTAGAAAGGACATGGCTAACAGTTGAGTTCTCATTTGAAATCCAAGAATCCAAAGGTTTGCAAGGTACACGAGTCATAATAAATTAAAAATTAATCAAGGAAAATGTTCTTCCATTGCAAAGTCCATTGCGAGCCAATGGCTGGAAGGTTCTCAGAGTTCTGTGAAAAAATCAGTTAATACCTAATTCTCCTCCAAGGCCTATCTGTGTGAAGTCTCTTGGTCATGCAAGTCTATAATCCTATGGCTGTCAATACAAGGTGGAACAAGATGTGCACATTCCATGTGTGTTTGTGTCATCCTTGCCTTGGCCTCCATTCTACAGGCCAAACCAGATCCAGTGATCCATTCACAAAGCTTTAGACTCAACAGAATATGTATTTTCTGTTCTTTAGGTCACACTGTTTACTTAGTGTGATACAGGTTTCAGACTGATTACTGCCTCAGTGCCAAAGGCCAGCTGCAGAGGACTCTTCCTTAAAAGTCAAATGCCATCAGCTTAAGAGAGAAGAATTGCTAGTCTGAGCATTCCCAGAGGGCTGTGGGAACCATGAAACAGACTTCAAATAGCAAACCAAAAGTCTTCAAGATATAGCCAAAAATCATTGAAGACTGAAGAACATATGTCTGAGACAGGATGCAAGTCCAGTCCTAACCTTGCAGGTACTACCAATAGCTTCCTACGTTTCTGGGGATTAACCATCCACTGACTGAAAGCCATTGGAAACAGTACCCCTATTTAATGGAATTTCCATAATTACCTGTTATGAATTTCTTTGCACCTCTCTCCTAGATCCTCTGGTGTAGGCAGCAGTCACTTACATGACACATATATTGAGAAGATTTGATTTTCCCATTTGTTTCTTTTGCTCTTTGCCTCTTCTTTAGCTTTAGGCTTGGAGAGGGACTGTGTCCACCTGGGTGCTTTGAAAGAGCCTGCTGCATGCAGATGCTACTGCAAGTGTCATCATTACTTTTGCAACTGGAGTCATTAATCCGTGCTCCGATGCCATGAAAGAAAAAGAGGCATAACTGCAGAGATAGCTGGTAGAGACCCTAATAGACTAGAATTATACAGTGTCATAGACACAAGCAGTTGTCCTCTAAAGTAAGATATTAATACCTTTAAAAGCTGTGATAAATTATATAGAAAGGCAATATAAAATGCATGATCAAGTGCGGGCGTATTTTACTTCAGGCATTCTATCACATGGGGACAAAAGCAGACAAAGAGAGGGATGGATCATGGGTTTTATTGCTTGGCTGAAATGCCAGAGTTGGGTTATTTTAAAATATTTATGACATGAGAGAAAGAAAATCTGTGAATTGCTCAGAACTTAATGTACGTACTCTCAATGTGTTTCACATTTTCTTTATTTGGGGACAGCAGAGTGGGGAATTGAGGATAACTTGTTTACTGCCAAACAGCTCTCTGCAGTACCTAGTTTTCCTATGTATTAAAAATCATGGCTGGGGCCAAGAATGCCGGGGCTGGAATTAAAGACGGGAACACACAATAACTTTAAGTAATGGCAGAGAGATTTAAATAGCACACATCAGCAGAAAAGAATGGGGAAACCTACAGTACACTGACTTCATTGATACCCCATTTATCAGCAATTACTGACTCCATTAAAGGCAGAGTTTACAGCAGACAGAGAAACAGAGCCTAAAATATGTCCCAACAGATGGACGGAGAGTGTCAGTGATGCCGTATTTCAAAGGCATCTGCAACTTTGTTATCATTGTACATGGAGTCAGAAAGACAGTGAAAAACACTGGAGTAAGGGCCAGCAAATGATTTACTTGACCCTGCATGGGCAGAACTGACAGCAAAAACCTCATTAATTCCTCAGGTCATTCTGGAAGACATTAATTTGGTTTGGACTCAGGACGAGGGGAGATTTTCCAGACATACACCAGGAATTATGAAATCTCTATAGCCAGAGGAAAGTATGTCCAAATCACTTTATGCATAAATCAAGCTGACTTTCTGAAGAAGGATAATATGCCTAATCAGGGGAGTTATGGAACTTCTTGTACTTATTAGACAGAAAATAAAACAGTATTTTATTTGAAAATCAGCTTGAGGAAGATTTTTTTTTTCCCTCCCTCTTTCTTTTACTGCTGTCTTCTCTTGCCAGAGGTGAGTTGGGAAAAAGACTCTTACTAATAATTGTGAGTGCTGTGATACTATTTGTTTGTTAGTGGAGGTGTGCACATAAAAAAAATATGTGTATGAGTAGTATATGTGTATAATTTTAGTCAGCCTGTTGTATTTACACATCTTTTAGCCTTTTAACTCCAAGCTGCAGAATGCCAAAAATCCTCACCTTCCCACTCTGAGTCTGCTTAACTCTTACTTACCCTCAGCTGAAACCATCTGAAAAATAGGAGAGCAAGCAGAGCAGAGCTTCTTCTGGGAAGGCAACCCTCTTGCCATGCTCCTGCATGGTCCTTTGTCCAGCCCAGCTCCTACCAACACTGAGGGGACCTTTGACTCAGCAAGGACTGATCAAAATGGGATGCTCAGCCTGCAGGATTCAGTATAGAAACCCAGCTTAGGGTGAGCAGGAGCCCCTCTGAGCATGGGAACTGGGAATGATGGGCTCAGGTTCCAGCTATGACTTCTCCAGTCTGGCCCCAAATTTCTTTGCCAAAAAAGGTCCCTAAGCAGAAAAGCGCTGTCAGTGTGTTCCTGGCTCAGGGAGCTCCATAACCAGCTGGGTTGAGCAGGACCCTTCCCTACTGCCTGGCTGACCATGGCCAAACCAAGTCTGGTTTGGCTCCTGCAGCAGTCCCCAAAGTCCCCAACCCCTCTGGAAATAGCCAGGAGCTGCACAAAGTCATCCCACCAGCCCCCCCACAACACATGCTTTCCAGAGCTTATACATAAGCCCTTTCCACACAGGGTATCTTCCTCCGTAAAAGATGCATTCATCATGTTTAGAGAAGGGTTATCTCTCCCTGGAAAGAACATGCATTAGTACTTTTTACTCATTCAACACTGGACACTCCCTATCAACAACAGCCTGCTGAAAGGGGAGAAAGAGGTGAATTAATCACAGGAAGAGACAATTTAAAGGAGTTTGGCTATAAAATGGAGTTCATTAAGAGGCCATAATGTATTTGGGACTAACAAGCTGCAATTTCCCCACCTCAGCTGTCCCAGACAACAACAAGCAACACTAACTGCATTGACACCATGTCACAATATGGCCACCTATCCTCTTAAATCCTTCCATAGAACAGTCACAAAAAAATTTTGTTTCACCTATTGCAAATGTGAGTTCTCTTTCATGATGCTTAGCTCCTTATCTCCTTGGATCGAGAGAATACAGTATTAAGTGGTCTGCAGTTTTCAGTCTGGAGCTAAGGTTGTAATAATAATCCTGTTACTTGGCTCTAAGATTGCACTTAGAGAGATCTCAAAGCATGTTACAAATGCACATGGTATAGACAGCATATCACTACAGGCACAGATCCAAGTTAACCCCAGTAGGAAGCACAAAGCACTTATTCTCATCTATTTTACAGGATGCAACAGTATCCATTTTTTCTGTATTTTCTGGTTTGGTTTGTTAAAAAAATATATTTTTCTCTGGGCTTCGGAGAATACTTTCTTATTATTATTATTATGCAAAACAGTCTGTATAAAGCACTACCAAAACCACTTGTCCTGTAGAGGTTTGGGTCTAGGGCAAAAGGAGAGGTAAAACAGGGACTGAAATAAATGAGCAACCCAAGTTTGTGCAGTGCTGCACATCTGGACTTTTTTGACCAAGTCAGAACAAGCCAATTTTTTCTAAGACTAAATAACAGCTCAGTTCTTAATCGGGGTGTTAGCTGGTGACCTTAGCTTTATACAGCACACTAGAATCTAATACAAAGTAAATATTTCATTTGGGAAGCCTTTGCAGTACATCAACTGCAAAAGTACCATAGGAGGCAACTCAGCTGCGAGGAACTCTGTGCTCTCGCATCACCTAAAGTGCTTTCACCAGAGAGGGTCATGTTCTTGCTATTACAAGGGTGAGAGAAATGCATTGCCAGCCCAGCCTGCAAATTCAGGAGGAGGCAGCTTTGGGAAAACACACCAGCAGCTAACATTCATTTTATTATGAGCAAGGTAAATGACAGGAGCAGCTTGCAGTGCACAAATAGTATTTTCTTATTTGACTGATTTTATTCCATTCAACTCTCAGTTTAAAAATATGAATAAAAATGATCTGGAAATTCATTTTCTCGTATGCTCAGACTATCTCTCTAGCAACAAAAAGGAACTTAAAACAAAGGTCAATTATATGGATGACCAATTTGCCAGGCTTTGCCTGGAGTGATAGCAACTGATCTTAGCATAAATGAAAATCACACAACAGGAAGGATCCTGTGTGGTTATGGCGACTAGATGCCTGAAACCAGCTGAATATGTATTTTTCAAAGATATTATGATGCTTCATATAAAAATTGAGGTTATTAAAATATTAATAGTTGTATTTTGAGCTCTTTGCACTCCCTGCAGTATCTTTTTTTTTTCTTATTCTTTTTGACCCCTCTTCTCGTCTTCCCTTATGCAATTCTGACAGCATAAAGACTAAACTGTTGCTACCTACTTTCAGTTTGGTTTACAGTCAATTCTTGCTGAATTTTACTTTCAGATTCTCATGCTCAACAGAATGGTTGAAAATCTAAATTGAAAGTACAGTAATAACATGTTTGCTAGTAGGTTTTGTTTTTAAATATTTCCCTGGGGATTTGTAACAAATCATAGAAATGTTTTCTACTGGTCTTAAATATTGTAAAAGGTTATTTAATTTAATCAAAACTTAAATATTATGCCAAACTTCATTGCACAATGTGTTCCTTTAATGGAAAGAGCTAATGAAAAACACACTAGGCCAAATTCACTCTATTTTCTTCACCAAGGAGAAATTCCTCTTTATTGCTAAGGATCTTTGTTTTGCTTCATATTTCTGGGAAGTGTGCAAATTTGTATAATCAGACCGTGTTCTGCACATATTTTTCATGGCTATTCTGAAACAAATCTGTCCTCATCTCTACCCCTGGAATGGTTTTTTTTTGAAATGTGAATCTTGGCTGCATGACTCACTGGAACACTAACTTTATCTTCATCTGTTTTACAGTAATTGGACTGGAGCGATTTTTGTGGCTGTATCTGAGATTGTTTCCTGCTTTGAACTCAGCACTCACACTGTCGTGTTAATTTTAGTGATTACACAAACTAGACTCTAGCCAATAAAGTTATCGTAGTCAAAACCATGGCTCTGATCCAAATCACTCTTACTCTATCTGAAGCAGAGTAACTGCTGCTTCACACTATGAATGGAATAAAATCACATAAAAATGTTCGCCACAATAACTTGCCAGCAGAAAAATGTGTAGTATCACTTCTTTTGCCATGTTGTTAGGAGACTTGTACAGGTCCATTCTGCTTGAAAGTCTTCTATCTGGATTATAAAAGGACATTTATTCTGGAAGGAAGGGGAAAAAAAGTTCAATGTTTTAGATTTCATTCAGGTAAATCCCAGTTCAGAAAGGGCATAACAGCATGTGCTGGAAATGAAGTGTGTGCTCAAGTCCCATTGAAGCCAGGTAGATTGTAAGCATATGCTGAAATGCTTATTTAAATTGGGCCCTTAATTATTATGTGCTATGAGATTGAACTGCATTTCATATTATTTTCATACATCTATATTTATATGTGTGGGTGGGTGGGTGTGCAAAGATATATGTAAGCTGTTCACTAAAGAATATTAAAAATAAAAAAAAGAGCCCCCACACACCCTTCTTTCTTAAGTGGCAGATTATTTGATGGTTTTGATAAGAAATTTTTTAATGTTTGGCTGAAATGGCCATTTTTTCAATGAAAAGAAAAAAGAATCTGAACTTGTTTTTACTAATCTTTCTGGTACTGCACTTCAGGTATGCTGTGTGTGCAGATAGGGCTGCAGGGACCTCAGCTCATCTTTGCAGATCTTTGCAGAGTACATCCCCACTTGCATCTGTGATTTTGTATTTTAGTGAATCAGCTATCATTTCAGGTTTTGTCTGTGATCTAATTCTGTTGATTATTTCTGTCATTTATGTATATCCAGTTTAAGTTCCAGGTACCTACTGCTATGCATTTACTCCATGACAGATCTCTGTCCTGTTGGTTTACTAAGGGAACAGCTTCACAGAGCTTTATCTGGTATTCACTGGCCTGTGCACTACCAAGACAAGCTGGTGTTTCTGATACTGTGCAAATGCGGGAACCTAATAAAATGGGTGTAGCTGTGTGTGAATAAAAGGTCTTAAATACACGGATTTATAATATACCACCAAATGTAAGCTAAGGAGAAGGCTTTGAGGAAGGAATTTAGTTTAGAGGGGTGAGATGTTTATCTCCAAGCAGAGAGAAGGAACAGGAACAAGTGAAACACTGTGGACTATCCCAAGGAAGGTACAAAAATATGGCCCAGGAGGAGAGCAGTCCACCCCGAGGAAACAAGGGAAGGTGAAGCAGAGTCCTGCGGGGTTTTGCAAGTCAGAAAAGTGATTTGGAGTTGAATTCAGCAACAGATAAGAAGGTGACAGGGGATATAAGCAATATGAGCCTATTTCTTAGAATGAGAAAAAACACAGCCATGAAAGTCTGTATCCACTAAAGTTATGAAAGAAGGAATATTTTTTATCTTTTTAAATTAAAAAGAGGATTTGTAATTGCTGAGGTGTAAATCCAGGCATGTGTATGGATAAATTGCTGTATTGTTTGTGAGATAGTGACGGACCTGTCAGCAAGGAGATGCAGCCAAGCCAGGAAAGATTAGACTCCTTAAGGGCATATCTTCAAAGTCCATCAAACACAGTAGGTCTCAGGGGATTCAGCCCTCAGCCCCACATCCAGAGACAAAGAAGAGCAGGGAAATAGGGATAAGAGAGGCACAGAAATGTAAGAAATGCTGCTAAATCAGTTAACAGTAGAGCTCAGTCTATGCCCTCATCTCAGGCTCTTGTTCAGCACACCACCCACCAGGGTAGGCAAGAGGGTGACTCTGAATTCTCCTGGTGCCTTTTAGCTTCCATCTTCTTGCTGACCAATGCATTGTGCTGTCTTCTTCACTTCTGGCTGTACTTCAAAGGTCTGCCATATCCATCCCGTGGGCAGGTGGAGGCAACAGCAGTGGCAGAAAATTTATGTCCTGAAGCAGAAAGAAAAGACATAAATGCCCAGAGAGCAAAAAGTACTTTTATAAAGGGATACAGCATGTACCATCAACTAGCAAATAAGAAACCACTAACAAAGAACAAGGCAGAGAGGATGCATTTTCTGCTTGCCTAAAGACAGACCTGGAGCAAAGGCTAGGATGCATGACTCCTGGGTTCTGCAACTACCCTCAGCAGATTTCTTGCTAACTTTGTCCCGATTCAGCATTAGCAGCTGCTGCCAGCTCCCATGAATGTATCTCCCATATGAGACATACCACTTGAAGCTCAGCCTCGACCCTATTACCCAATAAGCAAAAAAATATGTGTTGTGACAGCTTGGTTTTATCACAGCTAGGCTCAAGCAGGATGCTCAGTAAAACACCCCAAGCTGGTCAGGGCAACACTGTCTCTCTTAGCATGCAGAAGGCAAACGGCTATAGAAATGTTTTATGTTTCTGTTCCATCCCTGAAGTTTCCTGTTGTTTAGAAACCTCCTGGATACAAGGGAGATGAATTATTGATATGCCAGCCTTGGGAAGGAAAAGCAAGGCAAGAGTAGAAAAAGGGAAGGGACCTTTGTCTGAAGTAAACTGTATAAAAAACAGGACATTCAGTTCCCAAGGAGCCACACACAATAAAGGGGAATCAGGCTACTGAGGTCTGTGCAGTTTATAAACTACTAATCATGGGTGATTCAGTGCATACCTCTGGTTTCACTGTGTGCAGGGCAGCCTGTGGGGAGTTGCCCTCCAGCGGCAGGCAGTGCCATGGGGTACACACCAGTGTCCCCAGACACCAATCCCAAGGCGCAGTCCCATGGTCAGGCTGACACCAAGGATCTGGGTGCATGTGGATCTGTGTGTGCAGTTCACACTGCATCCCCAGACTGAGGCACCACGGGTGTGCTCGGAGGCAGTGTGGGTCCAGGCAGGGGCCCGAACATGCAGGATTTCTCTGCTGATCTCAGTGTTTTATCTGCAGGGACCTCCATTACTGTGAGCACCACACACAGTCTGCAAAGCACCTGTATGCATTAACGGGGATAAGACCTCTGCAATCGTCTTCCAGCAGCATGCCAAACCCTCAGAGACTTCTCACCTCCTAAGGTCCCCACTTCCAGAGGGTGTTGAGAAGAACAGGTTCTTTATATCAAGCTCATGAGGAAAACAGCTGTCCAACCATGAAAAAAACACATCTGGTGCAGAGTTGGTCTGGAAAAGGACATTTTCCACTGAAGCACCCTCCAACAGGTGCATCTGAAGAAATACCAACTGTGCCCTGACCAGAGACTCTGGGATTACAGCGTTGGAGCAGAGTAATTAAGCTGCCTTGCTAACACCTTGCCCTGCAAAGATTCTCATTTCTGGTTTGATTAGGCCCATTAAATAGGACAGGCTACTTTTGCATAATTAACATGTGTGGCATTATACCACTGGTATCTCCCTACTTCTCTAAAGATCCTATATACAGCTCACCACTGGCCACTTCCCCTCAGCTGCGCACGCCAAATGCAGGCAGGGAAGTTGCAAAAGCACTTGCTCTCTCTTCCATGTAATTATGTCCACACTGTTCTTAGAAAGTAGAGAGTCACGCTCTCTAAAACTTTGCAGCGTGTGAAGAGGTACCTGTGGCACTTGTGCCTCCTCATCACACCATTGCAGGGCAGCTGCAAGGGCAGCAGAGTAAGCTCTGGGAGCAGAAAGGGGACCCGGTGCACCTTCCTTCTGCCTTTGTCCCAGACGGCTGAAACAAAAATTAGTCAGGCTGAGATATTTGTGGCTGATGGGTGTAGCTGAAGAATAACTGAAAGGCCAGTTTGCCCAGACAGAGAAGCAAAAACTGATCTTTCAGCCTGCTGACAAAACCAAAAAACAAGAGAGGAGCACAAAGGGGAAGGTTTGCTTGAAGCAAACCTGAAATATCTGTTGGTTTGGGGTTGGGCTTCTTTTTCACAAAACTGAAAGTTTGGAGGAAAAATATTTGAATTGAAGGATGTATTTTAGTTCCTTCATGAGCTTTTAATGTCATTCTCAAGCAGTTTCAGTAAAACCGAAGCAAATCTGAAACATTGGCTTTAAATAATGCTATTGAAAGTCTGTCTTTAAAATGTCAGCATTAAATGTTAAAGTATTTTCATACTTGTTTTAACTACAATTCATTTCCTTTTACAACAATTTTTGTATTTATCCTAAATACATGTTCACCAGTGGAAAAAAAATGTGGCTGAAAATTGTTACCCTGCATTATTTACCAGTATATATTTTCACATGAAAAAAACTTACCAAAAATAATTGATGTGATTGGATGCTACTTACAAGGATGGGCAGGAGACAGAAAGTACCATGACACCCCTAAGTTCAACATTTGTTGAGAGGGAATGGAAACCTCCTCCTAAAACAGGATAAAAGATGTTTAAGATTTGCTTTGGCCTGCAACCCTGTGAGTAAGATAAGGAGCCTCCTTGACAACACAAAACCAGGGCAGTCAGCAGAGCCAGCTACAAAATAATAATAGTTGGTCAAGAGGTTTCTTTGCCTGAATTTTCCAGTAACCATTTATTTTCCTTCTCAAAAAAAAATAAGGGGCAGTAACAGGGATCATGAGTTTTAACACTTTCTAGGTGTTTTGAGTATTTGACTTCATAACTCTAAGAACTGCCTTTGAGTATGTTTGTTTACATAAAACAAGTACCTTTGTGCATCGTGGAAGAGTCATTAATCAAATTGTATATTTCCAATTTGACTTTTTTCTGTAGTGCTGAGCTGTCCATTGTCACCATGTGCAGGCTTATGGTACCACCGTTATCCCCAGTGAGAGTGTACCTCCAGGCTGGAGAAAGCAGGCAGCGATGCGGGCAGCCAACCTGAACGTCAAACCAACATCCAGCAGCTTCATTTGCCAGCCCTCAAAGAGCTCGACCACAGAGGCAAGTGTCCACAAGTGACCCCAGCACCAAACTGGAGGGACAGAGCAGGACTGGCCAGTGCTGCATCTCTGCTGCTCAATCTGAGGTGTGGCACCCTTATGACCTGCTCAGCCAGGGCAGTGACCCTCCGTGTCCCCACTCACCAGCCGGCACTGCTCCTGGCCTCCCGGCGAGGCCTCCCACCGAGTGGCTAGTGGTGGTGGTTGGAGTTCGCCTGCAGCCCTGGGAAGGACGGGCAGGGAGCAGCCGCTTCTCCTGATTAAGATAAATGAGGCTGTGCAGATCAGCAGACTATCTGGAGCGTTCATCACGTACCCCTCGAGTAGCTGTAACAAGCTCAGGATGAGCCCGCATGGAGGAGTTGCACTGCTTAATTTGTTGGACTGGTCGGGATTGGAGATCACTGGGGAGACAGCAGGAGCACAGCAGAGCATACCTAGCAAGTCTGTGGAGATAGTAGCTGCTAATTAACTCTGAGTGTTTATCTGGAAGGAAAGCTGTGCAAAGCAAGGGGTTTAGCCCCTGTGATCCTGCATGTTCAGTTTCCAGTCTCGATCTTGCAAAGTAACTTTTCAGACATGTTTCTAGAGCCACTGTCACCCCTCGCTCTTTTGGCAAGCAGTTCACCTCTGACTCGTTTTTCCACTTGGAGATTGCCATATGGTGAGTGGAGATTTCCAGCCTGACCCTGTGGTACAGCAGCCTGGACGGCACAGCAGTCCTGAGATACCTTCTGAAGCAGCTCTCGGTAGCAGCAGTAAACTGCAAACCATCTCAAACATCCCCAGACCAGACCAGCACTCTGTGGGGATATGCTGAGAATTAGATCCCAGAGGAATTCCAGTGCACAGACACACAGGAGAAAGCAAATAAGTCCCACCACATCTGGCATGTGGACAGCACAGGCAAGCTTATCTCTTGTGTTTTATAATGAGAAAGTGATGAGCCAGATCTCCAAAGGCATTTAGGTTCTTCGACATTTAACCTCCCACAAGGAAATTAAGTGCATAATTGTGCTTGGAGGTCTGGCCCTAGAGCTCTGCTTTCCTGCATTGTTTATTTCTGCATCATTTATTGCTGTCCATGAAGGCAGTAGACATCACCCTCTCTGCCCGTAGGCCATCTAGGTAGTATAAGTTAATGTTATGAGACTCTGATCCTGGTCTCTCAACACACCTTCAGCTTGAAACTGTCTGCATGAAGATGTTCACTGCTTGTTCATCTAGCCCCTTGGCACTGCTTTTTTGACATTTTGGGTGCCCACAGGTATGGGCATGGAAGGGAACAACAGGGACCACAGGACTAGGGACAACAGCTCAGCAAAAGGCCAGATGTCACTGGAATAGAAAGTGCTGGGCTTCAGCATGAGCTGCACCCGTGGGCAGCAGCTGCCAGAGAAGTCTGAGATGTCATGCTCATATACATGCTTTGCAAGGCATCTTTGGCAGTGTTGATAACAAAAGGTGTATAGCAATGACTGTGCACAATTGGGACAGTCACTCCAGAGCCTCCATACTCCAGAGAGAGTGAGGAGACAGAGAATCTCTCCAAGAAGCTGGGAAAGGCATATGGACATGAGGAGATACCAGAAGACACCTCCTATCCCTGGCTGCTTTCATTGAAGAACCACATATGGACTCTACCCTAAATCCCTCCACCACTACAGAAACCACATGCCAAGGGAAATGCAAGCATCTACTCTGTGCCTTTACTATCATTATCCTTTCCCAGTTACCACCTCTGCAATGGTAGCTCTCCTCCACTGGTTAACCATTACTGGTTAACCTGGCTGGTGAACTGGTGTCCCCTTGACTTGCACAAGCCCGTTGCCACCGCTCTATGTGTGCAGATGTCGTGCAACACTCTTATGCCTCTGTCACCTGGTATGACCTTGGCAGGTAGTGAGCCTCCCATGGCTGTCAGTGGAAAGGGGTTGTCGTCTCTGGTCTCCCAGTTTCAGAGCCCCAGACAGGCAAAGAAGACCACCCTTTCGCAAGGGTGTAGATAAGTCCCCTGTCACCACACAGGAATTGGCCTCAAATTGTTGCCAAATCCTTCACAACTACTTAGACATGAGGAAAGTCTGGCAGCTTTGACTGACACTACCCTGTGTGGTGTGTGGGCATTGGTAATTTCAGGGATAGTGGAACTAAGGGGCAGGCTTTGCTGTAAAAAGGTTTAAGTATTTCCTACAGCAGAGTTTGTAGCTGAGGCCAGCTTCTGATCATGTCATTGGTCCGTACAGTTGGATGCTTTCCTGCATCCAGCAGCGGCCAAGAACTGTTCATGTCCACACACACACCCCCACCCACCCAAAAAAGAAAAGAAAAAAAAAGAACATTAAAGAATAAATTTACTCCTTGTGAAACAGAGGTCAGTTGAGTTACACCAGGGAGGAATTTGGACCAAGATACCCAGCTTTGATACAACCTTTTAAATAGTAAAAATATTTTCAGTGGACAGGGAACTGTAAGAGGTTTATAAATGCAAAAGAGAAGAAAAAAAATGGTGCTGCTCCCCCGCAGTCTCCTAAAAATAGCAAATTACACACCTAATAAATGTATCAGCAGCCCATGAAATTGACAGCCTGAAATTGAAGAACAGACCCGTTTTGTTTGGAGAAATAGTCTTTAAGAGTGTGGAGGTGAATTAGAAAAATAGCAACTGACATTAAGAGTGCAAGATTAATTCGACCAAGCTTTAATTGAGACAGGCTGAATGAGCCAGAAAAAGAGAAAAAGGGAGAGGATCCCAGCTCTGTCTGGCTCCATAGAAACTCCACCTACCATCTCTTTTCAGCTGGAGCTCAAGTTACAACATTACATCACCTCAAAAACGTCCCTTTGGCTGATAATTCCCTGGGAGCCGGGCACCCGATGCTGGGCTCAGGGTTATGGATGCAGCCGCTGGGTGGAAATTCACCCTTTTGGGTTCCTCAGTGTGCAGACAGGCCAAGGACCACCCTTGGATGGCCCTCAAAACCCTCTCCCTCTTCAAAGGCTGAGGAAATTGGGTCCACTGCCTCTTGGGGCGATATCCCCACTGTGCCATTCCTGGCTGCAGCTTTTTCTTGTGGCCAGAGGAGATGGATCTGGCTGGTGCTGGAAGGGCAGAGGGGAAGATGTTATTTATATTTCAGAACAGATCTGCGTACTCAACAAACCCTGAAATCCCCAAGCCTGTAAAAGCATTAAGCAGGCCATCCTGACCGTGAGCCTCACTCGGGTTTCCTGGCTTAAACAAGAAAGTCCTTCTCATAAGCAAGGAATAAGCTTTTGCACAGGCAATATTTCAAAAGCCTTGCTACTACTGAGTAAATAAATGTGCGTAGCAGATACAATAAACATTTTCTTCTGTTCTGAAATCAGATCTGCAGATCCCAAATCCCCCTGTGCTGTGCAGACTGTAATTACAGGATATGTTAAATTTTCTTTATAGCCAGTCCTGATGGTTGTTAAGTGACCGCACCGCCCAGTACAGCACCCCTCTCTGGTCTGCTACCATTTGTAATGAAAACCAGATGTTTGCTTAAAGTTAATAATCAATACAGCACTCATCCCGAGTCAAGTAGGGCTAAACATTTGCTTAGAGAAGCCATGTCAGAGCCATGATAAGCAGGGGCTCAGTGCAGCATGCTGCTTCGGGCCCTGCTGGGGTGTGAGATAAACCATTCAAATTCCAGAGAGTGAATGCTGGGGCCGAGGGGTTGATCTGAACCTCTACAAGTATCCAAAGAAACTAATACAAATGCAGGCCTGGCTTCATCCAGAGCAGCCCGGGTCTCTGACAGGCACCGGAGCCCTGCACTCAGCCCACTGTGTGCTCCTGGCAAGGCCACAGTCTTGCTTTGTGCAGGCTTCTCTTTTGTATCTGAATTGAATAAGCACATATGCAAGGGGAAGAGCATGGAGCAGCTGAAAGCCACAGTGCTGATCTGTGGTGAGTGCTTCCAAATCAATGTAAAGGCAGTCAGAGCTGGCAAAGAGGATACCCAACATCTCACCGCGGTCGAATGAGGTCAAGGATGAAGTTTGCTCATCTTTTTAAATCCCAAGTCAGCCAGTAAATTGTGTAATTGACTGCTGAGTTGGGCAGTAAGATGAAGGGTAAACTTTTTTATGGCTGACACGCCATCTCACAGGTGGCAATATTCAAGCCTTCATCTCAGGGAATGGAGGAGGAGGAGAAGGACTGGGAATACTGGTGGAAAATCTCAGTTGGAAGTAGCTTCAGCTGATCTGCTTTGTCCAGATCTTTTCTAACTGGGCCAGGACTGTCTCCTTGTCAAATGTGACCTCCACATTCAGCCCAAGAGTTGAGACAATGCACTGTTATTCAGCTGCATGACTGCACACTTCCCTTTCCCACCTCAACTCCCAGCCTATGAACAGAGAAGTTAGGGCCCATCTGATAAACTTAACTGGAATATCCACCACACCTTACTTTTGTACGGCACTATCATGATAAATACCAAGTGAATTACATGGTCCTGAACCCTAGAGTTCTGCCCGATAGTGGGAGAAGAGAATTCTCTTGATTTAGCCTGTTCCTTTCTAACACTATTTAGCAGCAGAAACTGAGTGCTTGCCTACCACCAAACTCAGTGACAGAAGTCACTGCTAAAATACTCTGGTGTAAAAGAGACTGAGGTTTTAAATTCTAGGTTTTCCTTAAGAAAACCAACAAATAAAATGGCAAGGAGAAATTATGAGGAAATGTATATGACTCACAGAATCATAAAAATTTTGGTTAAAAGGGACCTCTAGAGGTCATCTAGCCCGACTTCCCATCTGAAGCAGGACTATTACCAGCAGTGTTTCACTGAAGCTGTATTTCAGGGTATGATCTGTGTATTTGTTCCATCCTTTTTCCTCTCTTTCCCCACCCTCCCTCTTTTTGTATGCAACAGCTTTTCAAAACCTTTGAGTTTAGTTGCATGCAATATCTACTCTTTAACTCATCTTAACTCAAATGATTAGACCAAACATTTTCCATGAAAATACTTGTGCCAAATGTCCAATCCCTATACTCTTTACAGCTTTTCTGCCTTAAATAAATGGCTTTTTTTCCTGTAATCAGGACATCTACTGAACTGAGGTGCCATCCCCACTGGCTCTAGCAATACGATCATGCAGCACCTGAGTAGAAATCAGAGGAAGGACAAGAGGATTACAATTCATACGGTGCAGGGAAACCTACACCACTGTCACTTTTCATTGTGTAGTTACAGAAAGGGAGGCACGGGACACCAGAAACCCTCACATGCCAGTTCTACTTCTGCGCTGTGCTGAGTTGTTAACTTCCCTGCTTCCTCAGCACAGAAATCCCCAAGTTAAAGTACTCATTTAGAGTTACCCAGAAAAGCTGAAGATAGATTTGGATCCTGTTGAAAGCCACTGTTTTGTAACAAGCCAGAACCAACCCTTTTGGCTTCAAAAAAAACCACCCTCCATTCCACTTAAAACAGGTTCAGTAAATGATCTGTGACCAAAAACAAAACCAAGTACTAAAAGCTGGATAAAACTGCCTACCTCACCTCCAAATTAAATGAATGTGACCTGCACACCATGCACACCAAAGCATTCCTAGAGTTCTATGGCTCATGAACATATAAAAAAAAGTTTTTAAAAGGCATTTATTAACAAACAGTCCATTTGAAATTATTCTAATGGTGAGTTTTGCTGAAGAGAAAAGGTCATGCCATGCCTATGAAGCTACAGCTACATCCACAGCTACAGCATCTTCCTAATACACTGCTTTGTCTCTTCTTCCCCTGGACAACTGGACTCTGGCATGGAAAAACATCTCACCACATAGCTCTGGGTAATGCCCCAGAAGTGGTGGTCATGTGTCTGTCACATAAGGGCTAGTTTTTGTGGCACAGACCCCCCTGCAGCAAGCTCCTGGTGTTGGCTCAGAGGTCCCTGATTCCAGTGGCATTGGTCCAGAGAGGGCAGGGCATTCCCTTTCCTTGGCCTTCTCCGTTCTCCGAGTTAGGTGGCCCAGCTGCCGCCCGGCCCCAGCTTTTGCCACATGTTGTCTACAGATGCCTAAAAGCTGGGCTTTGCTATGCCTAATTCCCAAGTCTTGCCTCAAGCAGCCAAGTCAGCCCACACCATAACGCTTTCAAAATAGCAGTCCGGTGTCAGCCTTTGCGCTGAAAAACACCTTTCCCTGGGACAAAGAGCCTCCAGTTTGCGTGTTCCTAGGGCCTGGTTGGGCATGGTTCTTCCATCATTCTCAGGAAAAGGCACAGGATTAGGCTGGTCACTGGTGCAACTGGATCCAACAGCATATTCTCATCTAAAATCTTCTTTTCCTGGAAGAGATACCGCCTTTTTTTTTCTCTCTCTCTCTCTCTCTCTTTCTTTCCCCTGGCTCTGCAAGCAATCCTGTTCTTCAGTCTCTGCTGTCTTGGCACCTTCCAAGCAAAATCTGACACTGAGGAATAGATCTCTTTTTTTCAAATAATAAATGGAAATACATTTTTGCTGCAGCCTTCCAATCCGCACAGGCGACACTGTCAAAATGCTCTGAACTTTTTTTGGAAGCAGCAGATGACTACAGCTGGTTAGCACAATTATAGCCGTTGTGTAATGCTTGGATCCTCTGTCGTTTCATTCATTCTATTCATCAAACTCTGCATTAGGCTGTGGGGGAAGATCTGCCTGATGGTAAATTTACATTTTTTCCTATGTTGCTGTTATTTTTCATAGTTAAAGGGACACTGGCAAGTGACAGATCAGGTTTTTAGTGTTGTTTCAGAAATTGTTTACCCTGTAATTTACAGTATCCTCTCAGAAGCCAGAAGAATGGAGAGCTTGAGCAATTTGGCATTTCCTCACCCTTGAATATTGATTTTTATTTTTTTTCACTGTGGGCTGGAAGAAGCTCAGACACTTTCTACTTAGAGTGGTTCACAGTGGACTTAAGAACAGAGGCTACCAATTTTCACAGCATTCCCGGAGGTAAGTAAGTATTATCTGAAAACTATCCTCATTTCACAGGCAGGAGGAAAGCAGCCCTTGCAGAAATGGGGCCGGAACTGTGTCAAGTTCTGTACAGATGCTCCTCTGTCCCAGCCATAGGATTTGGGGAGGAAAGAAGAACCTGTCCTAAAATAATAATCTGCAAAAATGCCTGTCCATCCTGGAGAATGAGCAAGTCCTCCTCGTCATGGCATCATGGTCACAGCAACTATGTTTCTGTAAACTTCAGCAGAGGAATAGCCAGCCTGGCCCCAGATGTCTCTATAGGGTCTGCAAGTCCCATGAATAATGGAAAAAAGGGGTACAAAGCTGACTTCTCTCCCTCATGTTATCCGTGATTATAGGAAGCCAAGATGCTGAATTTTAGTTCTTGCTCACATCATATTTTTAATAGTATGAAATATCACCCACATTATGTCAACATAGGATCACAATAATAAAATGGGTACTAATGCTGATGTTATTTTTTTATTCTGTAAGATCACCAATGTGTTTGAGCTTTCTTGGTTTTTTCTCCAAGGTAGAATACTAACCTGTGTTCAAAACTTTTTTTTGCCATTCTCAAGATGAAGAATTTGGGGAAATTTTTCAGACTTTTTTTGCCTCAAGGTTTTCACTGGAAAAGTGAAGAAATGTATGATAAAGTATATTTCTGAAAGGATTTTGATACTGTCATAACAAAAGAAGTAAAAAGAAAATAATGGAATTACGTGGAATGTAGAAAAAGGGAAGAAATATAGTTTACAGATGCTGTTCCTAATTTTATTTCCTCTTTTTGGTGTCTTCTTATATTAAAAATGAGCAAATAACCAAACATAAAATAGAAATGTTTGAGGTTTTGTAGCTCCCCTCTATGTGATTTTCATTTATTGTTCCTTTTGTTCCATTGTTCAATCCATAATACTGTATACTTAAAATTCTTTTGAGTAATTAAGTTAGTGAGAACAGCAGAATTTCATTAGTCTGAATCAAAAAGTGGCTTGAATGAGTGTCAGTGTTTTCACACATCCCAGGAAGGGGTAGAAGCCCTGTGTCACCCAGCACCAGCCTCTGAGCACTGGGGCACTGAGGAACCTGAGATGGACCCTGCAAACCCAAAGTGTGTTGTGTCATGTGAAGCAGCAGTCCAGCATAGTGACAAGTCTTGCCAGCAGCGTTCCTGGGTTCCACTGCAATAAAGATTATTTATGCACTATGGCTGCTAAGTGCTACTAAACACAAAAACAAATGACACTATAGTCTCAGACCACTAAATTTGTCTCTCTGCTGTACATATCCGTTGCTTTCCCCTTGGCTGCCTTCTTTCTAGCTGTAAATTGCATAATTCATTCGCTCAGTTGTTTTATAGTTTTGTGGTGAAATTCAGATTTATCATCATTAAATATTGTTATCACTGTTTACACAATGACGCAAACTGTCTGAAATGTGCCTCAGACTCAACGCTGACATCTAACCTCAGGAGAAGATGGGACTCTCCAGACCAACTCAGATCCAGCCTACAAGCCAAGTAATTGGGATGAAATCAGAGAAAACTATTATAGTCCAGGACATTCGGAGAGAGGGTCATTACTTGTTTAATTCTGCTTCTCAAAAGTGCAATGCATAGTCTGTCAAGAAACAAGCCACTTAGGGCTTTTAATATTAGTAGTCAGCAAGGGTTATTTTTTTTCCCTTGAAGCACATAGAAACCAAAGACACTGTAGAAGATGGGACTGTGTCCAACAGGGGGACAAAAAGCTCATTTCTTCTCTGCATTCTATGCTCTTCTCAGACTTCTGATAGTATTGCAAACTAGAAACCTTTCCATTTTGTGTGATTATGACCTGGGTGCTGGGGTCCTGCTCTTTGTGCTCAGGAGCTGCCATCCTCCTGATTCAGAATCTGAGAAAGCCACTGGTGTGGGGCTGTGAGTTGGTAACCCCCAAGACAATGACCACAATACCCTGCAGTGATGGAATGCTGGTTGGTAGGTCAAGAAGAACATGCTGCTCCGCCTGAACCTCACCCCAGGTCTTGCTGGACTGGTGTGATCTGCAGGACTTTCAGCCTCACTTAAATCACATCATGGATTAACAGGTCTCCAGGAAAGCCATGAAGTGCTGGGCCATCGATCTCTCAGAGCTGTCTCTGCCTTGGCTAGTTCATAATAATGTCATCATGGAAGATTAAGATGTTGCAGCTTGGCAAAGGGGAGCGATAGTGCAATAAATCCCTTCACTGGGGCATTTCCTCTGGCTGGTTTTCTGTGCAGCCATTTCAGGCTGCTCTGAAATTAATTTCAAGATTCTTGTAGGCACTTATCTCCCCAAAGTGAGATTTCCTGGGAATCATCAGGGAAGGAATGAAGACAGAAGAAATACAGCTAAACCCTGGCACTTAAGACCTGAGCCCTCTCTCGTTAATGCTCTTCGTGTAAATCAGGAGGAATTCCACTTCCATCGAGGGAATTATGTCAGTGATATATTGTTAGTGAGAGGAGACTCAGGTGTAAGTCCTTTTAGTTGGGCTTCCTTTATTCATTTTTACAAAAGGAGCCCCTGGCCTTGGAGATAGCTGCGTTTAGCTCTTGAGTATCAGAGATTTTGGGGCAGAGAGATGGGAGAAGAAGCTTGACCACTGCATATTTAGACTTTATGCTGTATATAAATGTTTCAGCATCAAAGCTTAGTTACTTCAGAGGGAAATTGTAGTCACAGTCATAGGCAAATACTAGCTCAAAAATACTAAGAAATCACATATCCTTTGATGCAATTAACTGTAGATGGGACTTCCCTTCTATGAGGAAAGTTAATTTTTCCCCTCACTTTCAAACAAGTAAAATTCAGTCCTGAAGTCTAATGCACATTAAAAAAAATACCATGATTTGCTGTATCGAGTAAGAAAAAAGTGACGGGGACCAAGGGTGGGGGAAGGAATAGTGCAAAATATACAGAACAAAATGCCATGGTAGGGAAAGGCATCCTGCAGTGAATACAACCAGCTGGGTGTCTGGATGCTTTGTAAAATTTTATTGTGAAATGCACAGATGATGAGCACAGCTGCAAAACATCAGGAGTGTTTATCATGATCTCCCAGAGCGTTCTGGGTGTGTTCCCCTTTGACACTATTTATGTAGGCTTAACCTAAGCTGATTTCAATGGAGACATCAAAATTGTTTCAAGGTGCATCCTATTATATACAGGATAAGCTTGTGGCTTAAGGTTTCTCTCCCCTGTCTTATGTGGTGTTTATCAGCATGCAAAAGACAACTGAATGAAGAAGTAGCTGATAGCATCTGACTAACCGGCTGCTGTTACTGAAGCAAATAAAAGACATTTCTGGCACTCACACAAGTATTAAAAAAGGGATTAAGCAGATTTTTTGGATGGAATTCAGGCTGAAAAAATCTGTAATCCATCCTTCTAGATCTAAGCATTACAGCAATGTTCGAGCAAGGGGCCTGAGTCTTGAGTCCTTTTAGCTGAGTTTGGGTCCTTCCCAGTGACATGTTGGTGTGCTGTAAGAATAGCGCAGACAAGAATCTGTTTTCTCCTGTGATGTGCTTCAACTGCTTGTGTTCTCGAAGGTTTATACATAATCATCTGCATCTCATAACATATGATAATGCTGTAATTTGGTCAGTCAGTTCACAGGCATAAATGTTATGTGTGTGCAAACCTATTATACTATAGAGGAAGAGGTAATGTAGGAGCCTATTTCAAATTTCCTCCGGTATACTGGTGTAAAAGAAAATAAAAATAAATTTAAAAGGATTTATCTGTGTTTTATACTTCCTGATTTTGACAAGCAGTGAAAACACTGAAGCACTCCTAAGGAAGCTGGTTTTGTAAGTTCCGTCTGGTGACAGGGGCAAAGAAAGGGAGGAAGCGCGTTGGGCAAGAATAGATACCGAGAGCTACCTGCTCAAAGAGAGGGTTTACATCAATAATTCAAGAACTTGGGAAATGCTGTTGTTATAAAATGAAATTACACAGTTATCAAAAAGCTAGAAGGCTTTGTTATACTTTAGTAAAAGTTCTGGAAGAAAAAAATAAAAGTAATTAAATCTTAGTATTAATTTTAACAGCAATCCCCCCCTTTCCTGCACTAACTCCTTTTGACAGCTTTACTTAAGCATTTTCAAACAGTTCATTGCAAACAGTGTCTGATATAACTGTGAAATCCCTGTAGCACTGTCCCAGCTGTAGTGTCAGATTTTAAGAGTGAGGGAGTACTAGGGCAGACACTGTTTGTAATCACTAACCCAGGTCTCAAAGCTCTTCAGATTGAGCTGTCTACATTGTACTTGGGCAGATTCTTTTTCCCCTCTGAGATTCACAAATTTCTTAACAAAAGTCACAACACCTATTTTTATTTTTTTTTTATATATATCAGGAACTGAAATGAGGAGTACAGAAATATTTGCTAAAACCAGTGTGTTAGAAACCTGGGATTAGAAATCAGAACTTCAAAATTCAATCTGCTACCTAATAGGCAGAGGCAAAGCTTCCTGGACCTACAAAAAAATGAGCCTTCTACCCTGTTCTTAGAGTGTTGCACAGAGAAGGAATTTCAGTTCTTCAGGTCCTGAGAATAGACCCTTCTGAAGGAAAAGGCCATATTCACTTCAAAACATCTCAGCCCAGCTAGCTGGCATAGGTACCACAAGCATCTAAACAGACCTTTGCCAGCCTTTTGCAAGGTAGGTATGGGGACTGGGCTATGTGGAAACTCCATTGATGACAATGAACTGCAGGTTAGTTCTTCACTACTCCTTGCTGTCATCTTGCAGTGGTGCTTCTGATCATAGAGCAATAAAAAGCCAAAAACAGCCTCTGTGTTTGTGTCAAAACCTCTTGTTTAAAGAGTTGTAAAATTTGGAGTGCAGGAGGCATATTTCTATAGCCTCATCATTAATATTTTATATTTCTATGTGTGTAAGTTGTTTTTATAAAGCCAGGTACTGATTAAACCCCAGTATCTCTTATCACAAGCCAAATTTTGCATTTATTTGCACTTTTGTCATTGGAATGGAAGAGGTTTTATTAATAGCAGTACTAATGTTCATATCTGGAATTCACTTCTGGATTGAAAAACTCCTGTGCCAGCTTTCAACCAGGAGTGAACTTTATGATCATGTTATCAACTCCGAAAACAGGAGATTAAGCAACGGCCGCTGAAGTGGTAACAGATTTTTAACTCTATCAGAATCAGCTGCCTGCCTTTCTGCATTGTTTCCCTGTTGTATCAATCTCTTATATATGAAGGCTTCCCCCACGAAAGAGAACCACCGCATAGCATTATTTGTAAAACAGCTCTGTCCTGAAACATGATAGTGCATGAACCCAATCTGATAATTTATGAACTCACAGCTAAGCAAGAAACAGTTCCCCTACAGCCCAGGGAAAATATACTGTAACATGCTAAATCTCTTTTTTAAATGCAAAATCATATTGCCATTCAGGTTTGTGGCTTTTTTAAATGTGGTTATGCTCGGAGAAGTGACTATAAAAATGACACACTTTTAATCAATGGACCTGCTGTCTTCTGCAGGAAATTTGAGTCAGATATGTTTCATTTACTGACAAAAATAATACCTTGTTTTTGTATTTTCTACACTGCTAGCACCGTAGAAATGATACGACCCTGGGAAAACTAGCCAGCCCTCCTCTGGTTCATGCACCATCAACACTACTGGTAATTAGTTTTAACCACTGAATTTTGAATGCCTGTGCCAAAAGGTTAGGTTGATTTTCATATCCGAAGCCGGATGTCCTGAGCTACTGGCTTGAAAAACTGGTCCACTGTTTCCACTGAAAGGCAGGTCCCTCAACTGCAGAGGGTAATCTGACCCTTCATCTTCAAGCAGGAATCTCTGCTTGATGATGACCACTCCATGCAGCACATAGATTAGAGTCTGGCATGTGTCCCTCCACGTGAGGATGAATAACGCCCCAGGCCCAGCAATGTGGCCAACCTGACAGGGTGAGAAAATGCTGTGCTTGAGATCTCAAGAACCCAATGGGGTACATGTTCCTGGCTCGCCCCAGATGCAAAATAAAATACATGATCATGTACCCCAAGGCAGCTGGTTGGTAGATCATCTAGGTGGCAAACGTTTAGATGAAATGGGTCTCCAGGCACTAGCAACTGTACAAAACAAGCATTAGTCTGATTTATAATGAGCTGACAACAGTGTGGGCATGTACTCAGTGCTGAGCAGGGCTGGGTAGCCTCCCTCAAGACATGCCATCCCTCCTACTGACACAGCCTTGCCATCATCTCCCCAGCTGCGAGTGCTACCCCACATCTGCCGTGCATTCAGCTATTTTCAGGAGGATTTAGCCAACAGGTGGACTGCACTGCCAGTGCAATTCATCCAGCCCTAGGTCATTTTGTTTACAGTGCCAAAGCAATTCAAAATTAAATTATCCCTTCAAACAGTTTCCAGACTGCATGATCTTCCAGCTGCAAATGAAAGCCACACTGCCACCCAACAATCCAGCTGTTTGTTTGCAGCACTGGAAATAGGCGTGCTGAAAGCAGACAAGAAAGCTTTCATGTTAGTCCATTGTTGACTAAGAGAGATGATGAAGCTGCAATTGCCTCACATTTTCCAGCTAAACCAAAGCAGGAAGCTCCCATCCTGATGGCGTGAGTTACAGGAAGGGCAGTTCTGCATGTAAAATTCACATTTGTCACAAGCAAATACACTCTACACATGGTATTTTGCATGGAGAGCATGGTGAGCTGACTCTGCAAAGCTGAACATCAGTACCACTCTAGTGAGGATGAGGAATTGTATCAATGCTTACCAAACACCTTTACCAACTCTAAGAGTTTTTGCAGTTTCTGTGTAAGGTGTATGTCTCTGTGGATTTGTTCTCATTGGCTGTGATCAATTATTAAAGACCTTCTACAAAACATTCAATCTGTAACTGAATTTTCCCTTTCTGGTGATTTCATGAAGAGTTTGACATTAAACACAGCTGTCTTAGGTAGCTAACTCCACTTGTCCCTGATATTTCATTATGACAAATGGGATGTATTTCCATCACTTATCATAAGATCAACGCTGTAGCCAAGCAAGTGTTAGCTTATTTATTGTCAGCCAGGGGATGGATGGTCTTAAGTGTCTCCTTAATCAAAGGAATGATTCCTTAACAATGTCTCTTCTCAGAGATTAACTGTTGGTCTTCAGTCTTTTTCCATCAGTCTATTAAATTTTATCAGTCACACTGATTGTGGTCACGTGCAAAATGAGTTTGTTCTGGCTGATCCAAATACAGCAGAAAAGCAATATCAGTTTTTAGTTTTTTCTGTCTTCTGAGCATTATTATTGTGATTTTCCTCCCTTGATCTGACAGGAGCAAGCGTGATCAGGTGGCACTTGCTCCCTCTCACTGCATGGCATTTACACCACCAGTTTGGCTCTTCCTCATGTGTCTTTTGTGTTTGCAAGGAGAAGGTGGGCTGAGTGTGGCAATCACACATGAAAACTGTGCTTGGTCTGAATCGTTGGGACCAGGCTAGACCAGCTGAGCTGGGACTGTGCGCTGGGTGCCCATCCACCCCTTCTCCCTCAGCATCCTGCTGTACCAGGACTCGCTTTGAAACGGCAAAGGAATTACAGTACCATATTACAATATTTTGGCCAGGCTCAGGAAAGATACTTCTCTTGTAAAGGGCTTTCCCAACATTCACTGTAGTAATGAGCCCACAGGCAGCCCTCACTGGCCAGGGGAGTTTGCATTAGCAGCACTGTCACCATCGCCTGATAAGCCCCGACCTGGGGTTGTTTGTACTTCTCAGTCACCTTTATTTGTTTAAGAGGCCAGACAAGGCAAACACTTGTGATCCTTGTTTATTCTGTGGCTTTCACTGGAGCATATTAAACTCATCATTACTTCATATAAGCCTGAGATAGGCATTTTTTTGCTTGCAAGTGTTGACAGTAAGTAACAGACACTCTGCCACAAGGTAACATGTTTATATATTGGTGCGAATGCCTGGTGGATTTTATTCCTGTAAAACTATCACAGATAAAGAAGCTACTATCAGATAAGTGACTATAATAAATGGCCACAATTAGTGCTCTGCTGATGAGACTCCTCGGTGGTCTCTCTGCTCTGTTTTAGACAAACCCCAGGCTCAACTTGCTTAGTATAAGTGGAGACAAGGACCATTTAAAATAGCATCAGCCTCTCCTGATTTCTGGGGATGTTTTACCAAAACACCACTGTTAACTAAATTGAAATCTCCATGTATTTATCTTTGCAGGACATATAAATGGGGAAATCAAGACAGAAATAAAATAAAGATATCCATTTACATGCACACACACACACATGTATATTGGCTACTTGAAGGTTTCCCTCTTTTCTAGGACTTTGGGTTAAACTGTGGAGCTTGGTCCCAGCTGACATTAGTGCTGGCATTAGTGCTTTTCTTTTTGATGTCACTGGAAATAATAGTAAGAGTCAGGGGTTTTGTAGATGCACCAACAGGTAGCTGCCTGCACCCCACTGGAGTTGTGTGCACCCTACTGCTGCTACCCCAAGTGGAGAGTGAGGGATGCCCAGGACACTCCCACTCCCCAGCAACACGTCCTCCCAAGACCCAGGAGGAAAGTGTCTCCCCCCTTTTCCTCATACTGCTGGGAGCTTGCTGAACCTACATAGGCACTGCAGCTGAGGCAGTGCCACCACAGTGCAAACCTGGGTGGTGGGTGCAGCTACCTCCAGGCTAACACCCCTGGGTAGAGGTGGTGTCTGCTCTCAGCTTTATGGCAAACCTTGGTAGCAGTCCAGAGAGTCTGATGCACCTTCAGGGGTCTGCTTACATTCTGCATAAATTTATATTCATACAACCTCTCTGAAGTCAGTGCCTCAACTTCCACCAAGAGTCATATGTCCAGATGAATTCTTTTCCATTGAACAACCAAAGTCCTCCCCAAAACACCCACCTCTCACATATAATATCACATATCAATCCTCTTCTCACCTTTGCCAACAAGAGAATGGAAGAAACAGTAAAAGAAGCAGTGCCACCCTGGAGCTGTACAGAGCCAAGCCTCAACCAGAACCAAACTCCACATCCTCCCAGTACCCCACTGGTAAAAACACTCACTTCCCAAGCTATGCTCAAGGGCTATAGCAGTGAGACGGGCCTGTTGTATCAGCTGTTGTTTAACCCCATTTCTCTTCATCAGCAACCCTTGTTTGTAGACTAAACTTGTGCTGCTTCATGAAGTTACCCTGTAGTCACTGTCCTAAAAACATGTTAAGTGATGTTCAGACAGATGTTACTACAGTCAGGACTCAAAAATGCCTGTCATTTAAGTGTTTTTGCTGAAATGGTCTTTTAAAGACATTTATACCATTGCAGAGTATAGCTGTTCATAGAATGACCTGTATTTACAACAGACTGCTTCTGCATATAAATATGTGTGTATGTATTTATATGTACATACTCAAATCATAGATATGTATGAATACCTATATGAATGCACCGAAAGAGATTTTCAACATACTTTTACTGTTGTTAAAATAATGATAATAGAAAGCTCAAAAGGATTGGTTGTAAAACACAGGCTGTAATAGTCTAGAGTTATTTTTCATCTGCAGCTACATATTTAGTTTATGCAGTGTCAAAATGGCACCATCCAGCACAGCCTCCTGAAGATGTCTCCTGATTTATCTTCAACCCCCTCCTGAAATGCAATGGCTTCTTCAGAACCTACTGATGAAAAGAGCTCTTCCAGGAAAGCATGCTCCTACTGGAGTTTATACTTCCTATTTGATTTAATATTTCCCCATAAGAGAAATTGCACTGCATGATAGGGGAACCCCTCCACATACACACCACACCCCAGGAATTAGGGGCTTGTGCACAGTAGGATTTATGGTGGTTCTTTGTATTCCTATTGCCAGAATATCTCATAAACTAAGAAAAGTTATGCAGGCATCAGTGTGTTTACCTTTTCATGAGCTTAAAGTTGATTTATTTGACCTCTGAAAAACAGGACAATACTCCTTATTGAAAATTCCATGGAGTCCAGATTAAAGAAAGACTGTGAAGTAGTTTAAGCCCTAAATCTGCACTGCCTTTAAATATCATAATTTGAGTACAGTGTTCACTCGTTTCCACTGAAAGCCATATATTATGCTTGCCCATCTATGTAATCTATACATGTATGTTCTGCAGATTTTTGCATGTATTAAGCCCTGGGTCTCTCAGGCAGAAGAGTGACTCAAGTGAGATAACACACTGTAGTGAGTTGTTACAGAGTAAACACTGCTCTAAGACACCGAAAAAAATCCATGTGGGGCTTTGATAACTATTTCAGCATCATTACATTGGTAAGAGTTTCCTTAAAGAAAGCAGGGTCTTGGAGCAGAGCAAATAGTTTCTTACAGTGATTTGTCCATATACGTCACTACTTGTTGTTTTGCATTTGTGAATGGGTTGTTAGCTGTTTATGTTAATTTATAAATTTCAAGTGTCCCTTGACCTGCCCAGTATTTGGAAGCTGTGGCCTTGCGCAAGCTGCATTGATGACAGCTAATACCAAGCCCAGTGCATTGCTTCTGGTCAGTGAAGGGTGCAATCAGCCAGTACAGTACAAATCACAAGCATAAAAAACTAATTCCTCTGCCAGGAATTTCTAAGTATCCCAGTTTAAAATAAATGTTTTTGTGTTCACTGCAACCATGCACAGGAACTCACAGATTCAAAAAGAGAACAAATGGGGAAAATCAATAGGAAAAATTAATTAATTTTCCCCCATTCTGGCCCAGGCCCGGATTGCATACCAACAGACACAGAAAGTTAATAGACCCATTTATTTCACAGTATCAATTTTAGCTGTGATAAATGAGCCACAGATACTTACATGCGACCCCAAATCCATTTATCTGTGGCATCAAATCTCATTCAAAGTACACAGAGGTATTACCAGACTTCAGGTAGTTAGATAGATCATTTCCAGTGAAACAATCAGTTCAACTGAAGTGTACTTTTAAAGACTAAAGGCCTAGATCCATAGATAAGTGATGTGCTGAGGGAAGGAAAGCAGAGGCCCCTGGTAAGCAAAGACACAGGTAACAACCTATGAAAAATGAACACTCCATACAAAACATTGAGTCAGCAGTGGCTGCTGTGTGCCTGTGGGGAGTATTGTCAAGGTTATGAGTTCACAACAGGAGTTTCATACATGTGTGGCTCATGACAAGCCCTCCCATTTCCACAGAAAAATTAGATTACTTCATTCTCAGAAGAAATCAGGGCAGAAACCAAGGATTACCTGTACTGCTTACACCCTGCAGATCTTCCTCAGCTACAAAAAGTAAATGGTTTGACTTAGTCCTAGAAGTGCCTGTTACTTCCCACTCACAATTCTACTGGCATTATTAGTCTCCATGATTTTATAGGAGTGATCAGATATACAAATCTTTTCAAAAACATCTGAAACTACTGGAAAACTGGGATCAAGTAGGATAGACAAAACGATGGGAGAGGAAGGGAAAATATTCCCAAGTAATAGAATGGAAAAGCATTATTTTTCGCCTCTTCTTTCCATCTTCTGGTCATTCTAATTTTTAATCTTGTATGTAAGTATTTCTGAGTCAGTGTTCTGCAAAGCCATCTTTTAGTAAATTAAATAGCTATTAAATATAGCTCCATAAATTAAAATATCTATTGTGTTCCTCCAAAAATGCCTCCTTAAATCACAGTTCAGGAAAACATCATTCACTTTAATGAAGAACCACTGTAATGGGGCAAGAAGCAACTTGGAAGCAGAAGCAGCTAAGACGGGAAGACATGGTTCAAGTTCGCCCTCATATTTTCTTAGGAAGAAAAACCATCTTTTCATAAGTAACTCACACACAATTCCAGCCAGGTCCACATAGATTTAGACAGGACTTGGTTCAACCTCTCCTCTCCTCTCTTGTTTTTAGGTTAAAAAAAAAAAACTATGAAAAAGTGTATTTGGCAAAGCTGCGTACATGTATATCTTAAGACACAGAGAGAACTATATTAATGCTGCTGGCAGGGCTAATCTGTTCTAATGGGGGCTGAGAAAGGGTCACTACACTCAGATCTCTTTCCTAGAGTTTATTGGTCCTCACATTGTAATGTAGTGAAGGTTGCAGCCCAGTGAACCCCGGGCTAATTCACAATAGACCACAAAATGTAATGATATCTTTCATTGCATGAATACAGTAGGGGCACTGTTTAATAACTTGCTATAATTTCAGGCTTTAAAAAATGGTCACCAGAGAGGTGAGGGGTACCCTTTTCATGCACAAGCCAGGATAACCAAGGGAGGTGAAGTGCCTGTTTCTCAGCACCAGCCTGGGTTCTGTTGGCTTTGACTTTTGGCCTGGTTTTACACCAAGTTTTTAAAGTCAGTCAAAAGTCCAAACAGATTGCAAATCTGGCTGGGTTTAAACAACAAATATGTGTCTACAGTATTTATTTGTACCCCAGAAGCTTCATACATTTAAAAAAAAAATGCCCAAAGAGTGTCTTTACAGTCTGAATCTTGGTAGCTGATTTATTAGATTTCTTGTTTTCATCAACATGTTCAAGTTGCTAAAATCCATCCTGTTAAACCTAATGTGTCTGGCAATCATCTTCACCTCAGTACCATCTGCAATAACAAGAAACAGATCCCTGATCTATCGTTGTAATGCCTTTGCAGGAGTATCCTACAGGACAAAAATAAAAGAGAAAGAAAAAGTTGAGTGGGATGAGTGAGGATGGAGTGCCTGTCTCCAGCCTGGGGCAATTCTTTGGTCCCACTTTCCTTGATAATCATGGTAAGATGTTGCATCATCTGCACTTTCACTTTTTAATGGGATGGATGAAGGAGTTTCAAGGATCTTCGGTTTTAATGAGATCATAACATAGCAAATAACAGAGGCTTTTCCAGTTCCCATAGGAAGAATCTGTTCTCTTTGTTTTAATTAATTAAGCTGAGAGCATTGGATAAACAGTTAGGTAAGTCTCCTACAGACATTTGCCTTGGTGAAGTTCTCTATGTTTAATAATTTTTTCTTTCTATGGCTTCTTCTCCATTCTGATCTTCGTGGTAGCACCACCTTGCTGAGAGCAACATGAGTGAAAGGGGCAATTTTAATTAGTATGCCTGTGAATGAGCATCTGAAGTAACACTTACTCCATAACATTTACACAACAATTTTCTCAGAGCTTTCTTAAGAGGACCAAAACCCTGATCTGGAGTTATGACTTCCAGAAGGACTGCTGCAGGCTGCCAGGGAGAGGGGTGTAAAAGCAGGGTGAGTGTATTAAACAACCCCTCCCTCACGCTCTCCTGACTCTACCCACTTCTGAGACTTCCCAAGCCTGATGTGTTTGCATTCTTGGTAACCCTGTGTGATTTTCTCACACAAATTAGTTGTCTCCCCTTGAGTTTTTTGTCAACTAGGATCCACCACATCCTTGAAAATGAATCATCCAGCTCATCTTCCCCTTTCCTTGGCCTTCATCTTGGTACCCGTTAGTTTCATTTGACAGCCCCTTGGTTGGGCACAGGAATGTGTGTCTCTCTGAGTCATTTCACATTTCTGTACTGAAGTGGTAGCACTAAAGTGTAGCTTTAGTCAGACTCAGATGATTTTCAGGCCTTCTAAGAGGTATTGGTGGCAAGGGAGGGAATGATAGCTACACCGTGTGAAACAAGTAAACACTGTATGCGTGCCCCACAATCTGTGAGCTCACAGCTAGGTGAAGAATTACTTTTAAATGAGAAAATTGCAGACATTTGGCCTCGTCCATGGATATCCTGCAGACAGAAAAGGGAACTCTAATCTCTGCAACTATTATGTTGTAAGGAGTTCTGCATGCAGGTCCCTTAGCAACAAACATATTGAAGGAAGTTATTATTGTGGTAAATTTATTGATGGACCTGGAAAAACCCTTTGTATCACTTCTCTCATTCTCTTCACACTTTGCTTTGTTCTGCATACACAGAGCATTACCTATCCTAATTTGGGCTCTCCAGACTAAGGCAAGTGATTTAAGAACTGCAGTGGCTAAAATGGTGTAGAAGAACTGACAACCAAAAAAAACCCTCATGACCAATTACTTTAATACCTTTTCTATTTTTTTTTTAAAAAAAGGCATTCTGAGAAGGAACAGTGTGAAAAATATTTACTACATAACTAACATAACTGGAGAGCTTTAGTTGCAAGACAGCAAGAGCTCATCTCAAGGGAGCCTGACACTTGCTGAGACCTTAAAGAACATTATTACATGTGAAAGAGTGGAAATCCACCTTAGCCAAATTTGAAAGAAAGCATCAGTCTTGTTTACCCTTGTTTCTGACTTTATCAGCACAAAAGCTACCTGTTGGCATGTGGTTAGATTCCCTTTGAGTCATTTGTAGTAATTATGAGTCTAAACACATATAAGCAATGGGGATATTCTATAACTTCAGTGCCTTGGCATATAGCTGGGAGTGTGCATTGCAGCAGGGATTTTGGTCATACAAGAAAACTGAAAAAGTGCAAGACAAAAGAGTTACATTTAAAATGGACAGTTCCTGAGTTTTACCACTGTAGGAGTAGACTGGAACTAGATAGGTAGAAAACTGTTTTACAAAATCAAAAAGACTGATTTGGAATAAAAGCATTTAATACAAGAAGTGTCAGGAACCTCTGGTAAACAGACTGAAAGCGAATAGTTGCAGAACTTGTGGAAAAGTTGGTGACAATGAGTTTTGTAATAGAATTCAGAGCAATTTGGACTTTTGAGCACTATGAGATGTGATGAAAAGCACAAGGAGGAAGTCGAGTGCATAATTAGTGTTGTTATTATTCTTAAAAGCAATATTACAACATTGATATTGTTATTAACAAATCAGCAGATGGCAAATGCCTTTCAGTGAAGGCAAAGGCATAATAACGTGTCTGGTAGCAAGAAGCGAAGCTAATGATTATGTGTTAAATGAAACAGCCATTCAGCATGCTGATCAGGAAAAAACATTTGGGAATCATCATGGAAAAAACATGGAAACCATTAGCCAGGTTCAGAATATCGGGAAAGGTAAAAGCAAAAGAGGCTGTGTTGTTCCTGCACAGTGCTCTGGGTTGGGTGCCCTTATTTCTGAGTTCTTCTTTTGTTGCGGACAGGTTCATGTTGACCACAAAAACAAGGGTCCCATTCAGCTGGGCAAGGTGTCCCTGTACCTAAGAGCCCCTGCTCCAAAGCATTTAGGGTAGAAATCTTAAAAATGCCAGAGGAGATACTCAAGGGGGATCCCTGATTGTCCCTACTGAGTGCACAGGGCCCTCTTGGCCAGTTGAAGCTGAAGGAGCTGAGTCCTTCTGTTTCCAGCTGTATGGGAAAGACAAATCTGACAAAGCAGCCAGCAGGACCGGGAAAGGTCAGCACATCCAGGCTCCCTTTGCCTATGGTGTGAGATGGCAGGATGTTGATTCACACCAGCACAGCCAGAAGGTTGAGGTCACCATCACCAGGACCTGAGCTCACACCATCCAAGAGCCACACGGGCTTTGCCAGATACTTCATTTCTGAGCCAAGCCTGCCAAGAGGGGTGAGTAAAACACCTCTGTGAGAGTATCCTTGGGGGAAAGCAGGACAGAGGGTTGAAGCTGGAAGGGGCAGAGGTAACAGTTGATTTTAATTGTGTGATGGGCATTAACTGAACAGCATTCAAAGGGTGCAAACCAAGGCCTCGTGTTATATTCTGACACAACTGCCCCAGCTCTAGCTGCCCACGGCTTCACCCACTATAACAGCATTTTATATCAAGCCTTTCTAACTGCTGGGGCTAGACCCAAACCATTAGTGCAGAGGTGGATGGCTTTTGTTTGCTTTTCTCCTGATCCCTTTTTTTTTTTTTCCAAGTGGGCTCTACATCTAAAGTGTAAGAGCGCTTTGCTCCTTTAAAAACAGAAAGGTCTCAGTTCAGTCATCTTTTAGTGACTCCCTTGCAGCCAGTTTCCCACAAAAATAAGCAAACTAGAGAAAGGAGTCAGAGCCTAAGCCCTTTATGGGAGATTGATTGTAAAGCTGGTGGCAACATGACAAGCTGATTTGTGGTGGCTCCTCATAGCTTGTTTGAACTGTAAACCTCAGTCACATTTATTTATTATTACTATTCAATACAGGTTTGTCACAAACAGCCGGAACATAAATGCTGGTATCTCGTGCCCTGACCATGGAATGCCAGGCACAGGGAGAGCACAGGTATGTGTTTGTGTGCAGATGTGTTTGTGTGCATGTGCATGAGACACACTCTCAAAGCCCTCACTTATCCTCTTCTCTGCTTCAGTGAGTGCAGGATTAGGAGCTTGGCTTGCTTTCACATTTGGTGATGCCACAACTTTCCATGACAGCACCAGCCTGAGGCTTCCATGGCTCCTTCACAAAGCCCTGGACCCCTTTGCAAGGCTTAATTCCCTTCACTGTCATCTTTTCCAATGATAGCTGGAACAGCTGTTTTTATTTCCTCCATAGCATGTGAGTTGCCAGAAAGCCTGAGGGGCCCATCAGCTAATTTCCATACTTGGATCTAGGTCTGTATCTGCATCATATTTTCTTGAAACAGTAGTCACATAGTGGGTCTCTCTACCTTCTACACAAATGTGATTTAATGTCTTCCTCAGGAGCAGTGAGCTCATCTGCTATAACATGAAATAGTAAGAAGGATTGGCTCTTCTCTCATTAATGTAATCACTTTAGACTAGTTGATATGTCCTGTATACAGCTTATGATGTAGAGTTTTATGGCATATTACTGCACCTCCATATAAGTCTAAACTGGTCATAAAAGATAATCACTTACTGAAGAAAAATATATTAACGTCGCTGAAACTAGGACACAAAATAATTTTCATAGCAACGAATAAATAAAGGCCTTGGCAGCAGTCCTACCTTTTTTGCACAGAAAAATGTAGATAAAAGGGAAAGTGTTATACCCTTCCACCATCTCTTACCTTTTAGTCTGCCCTTTTTCCTTCAAAGTATCCCTTCAGCCATGAGCAGAACTATGATATTAACAGTGCTGAAAGGGTTGCAAGCTTCTTGCTTGGTCCAACAGCACTTGCTGTTGCCAATGTCCTATGGATCCATGGAAGAACATCATGTTACTTCAGTAGCAGTTTTGGAAATGTTTTTGCCATTTTTCTTAGAGGCATCAGGCCACTAGGAAAATTAATAATGTTGAGAAGCAAGACTATTCTGTGCCTGCCTTAAGTACCAGAAAGCAGCACTGAGACAGACTCTGATGCTGAGTAAAGCTTGTCTAGACACAAAATTAGATCAGGTTAAAAAGACTACTGCATTTCTGCTCTCTTCTGTTTATATGGCTCAGATCAACACAGTATTTTAGTACGTGATGTCTATTTATGTATTTAACAGTTGCTAAACAGCTGTGCAAAGCACTGGATGGATATTTTTATTTGTTTAAAAGTGAGTCAAAATACAGTTATATGTGTAGCATGATTTGAGACTACCAGGGCTTTCAATTGCAAAAGGCAAACTCCAAAACTACTTGTGGAGAAACTGTGGATGCACTCCCCCTAGAAGTGTTCAAGGTCAGGTTGGAAGAGGGTTTGAGCAATCTGGTCTAGTGGAAGGTGTCCCTGTCCATGGCAGGGAGGTTGAACTACATGATCTCTAAGGTCCCTTCCAACAAAAACCATTCTATGATACTTACATAGACCCACCTTGCTGATAGCAATGAGGTCCTCCCTTCACCTAAATAATGCATCCTACAAGGAGTCCTTCACAGTAGGACAGTATTATAAACACTTGCACGGTAATTTCCAGCAAGGCTACAGTAGAAACAAATTTGCCGAGACTGGAAAGATGAATCTGTCATCACGAGGTCAGTATTTGCAAGTGAAAGTGTTCAAGTTTAGCTTATGAAATTGTTTGCCTTGGCTTCAAGTCTATCACTTTTAATGGATATTTTGTATTTCAGAAGCACAGAAGTGAAGGAGTGTGTTCTTCCATCAAGATTTCAACAAGCACTGGCTTTGGAAATATCTCAAACAGCCCACCTTGCCATTTTTTTACTGTACCTCTGTAAAAAAATTGCATGATCTCTACTATTTCAACAGGTGGCTTCTCCCTGTAATGTGCTTCATGTGCTGGACAGGTCTTTGTTGTGCTCTTGCAGTTGGGCGTCTCCATGAGTAAAGCTCAACCCTCATAAAATAATGTTGACAGTGCAATCCGAAAGTCAGAGTTTTGAAAAAAAATTATACCAAGCAAATGGATCAACACTGGAAACAAAAAATAAATACAGCAGCTGAAAGCCGGATTCGTTTCACATGCCTGAGTAAGAACAAACTGAATCTGTCAGTCAGCAAGGGGGAGTTACAAGGAACTGTCTCTCAGGAACTCTGCACTCTGCCATGGAGTGGAATACTTTATCTCGATCAAGCATGGGATACCTATACCTATGTGCATGTCTTGTTGCCAGGTATTAAATTTAATCAACCACAAGATTAGTAGCAAAAAGTAAGTAATATCACTACATCATCCCTACCACTCTCAGCTAACATTGTCTTATTGAGGATCACAAGGATAAGGTCGTTACCCCAAATGAACCTTCTCCAGTATCCTCTTAAGGATTTGGATCAATCTCACATTTCAAGGAACAAAACAAACCTGAAAGAGAAAAAAACATTGTTCCCAGAAATACTTGTTTACAGAAGGTGCCTCCTGCCTTTCAGCAAGGCTATTTGGAGCGGAACAGTTCAACCTTCTGGAGTGGTCTCCAATTCACGTTTGGCAGCTTTGGGCATCAAACCCCTATGAGTCAGTTCTTGCACACAACTAGCTCGTACAAAGTCAAAAGCTTTCACTGCACTACAGATGGGCTTAGAACAGCCAAAGCTGAAAATGATTCAACATTCCAGTGCAACAGCAGATAAAATAATTGCTCAAGAAAATGCATGCAAGGCCCACTATTGGTACACAGGAACATTCTAGGAATATTTCACTCAACTGTCTTCAAAAAAAAAGACAACTATGGATGAAAAATACCCACTTAGCACTTCTTTTCTGCAGTGAGGAGCCTAGGGTCTCATTTGGCTCATGTTTCTGATTACTGTTCCACACTATCCGTTTTAAACAATGTCATTCAAGGAATCTTACCTGCTGTACTTTGTGTAAACTGCATTAAAAATGCTTTATCACGCTAAAAAATTTTTTTAGAAGGTAAAAAATTGATTAAACAAAGATAATCTTTTTCCCCCAACAGGCTTAGTGCTTTTGCTTTGCATTTTCGCCCTGTTTCTTCTTCTCCCTCACTATTACAGAGACAGTAGCACTGGCAAAAATCTGGGACAAAATTAGGCCTGAGTAAGCCTTGTTCATGATGCATTATCTCAGTGAAACTTAGGCCAAGCATTGAGACTTCCCTAGCAGAATACCCTTATTCAGTTACTGCCTTTCACAGGACAGATATAGACATGGGCTTTTGTCACTACAGGTTCCTGGGTTGTTGACTCTGGTGAGTCTCACCACAAGGACAGAGGTCCACACAAAGCACAGATCTACATAGTAAGTTTGTCTCAACCTTTATAAAGGGCAAGGATGGAAGGAAAGAGTGGTCTGTGTTTCTCATGATGGGTCTTGGTGTGCCCAGTTTTAACAATGGGAACTTTGTGAGGTTGCACTGCTGTCCAGGTCAGTTCCTACTCAACCACATTGTGTTGTCAACCATCACCAGTACTAGACTAAAATGACAGGCTACGAACAGGGACCATACTGAAATTTGGCCCTGGAGGGATAGTGAGGGTTGAGTTTAGAGCAGTCTGAAGGAGCACTGACAGAAGGAGAGCCGGACAGGGCTCAAGGCTTCAGCAGCCCATCTGGTCCTGGCAGGGGGACCACTCAGCTCACGCTTACTACATGGGGATGGACAGCTACCACACTGGGTTCCCATCTATGCACTGCCAGGGTGTTCCAGCCTGCATTTGCATCAACATCAGCCAAGAGGAACCTTAAAACAGCACCTTGCAAATTTGAGTGGGAAGAGGGAAAGAGAAAGTCTGATTACCTTCAAGACAAATGGCCCTTTGCTATCAAATTCCCAACCTCACAACAGCAGCCTGATTCTCTCAGGGGTTCAATTTGGCTCCAGAGGGGATGGGGCAAGACATTAAGTGGTACATAGTGACCCAGCATTGCTGCCAGTGGGTGGATGGGCTGGAGAGCTGTTTCTCTCTAATGATGAGGCTATTGGCCAGGCCTGGGGCTTGTCCATGGAAGTATGGAATGCTCCAGGAACATGGGCCAGCTTAGGAGCTCATGCATTTCAGAAACACTCTAAATAAATAAGCGGACCCAGGATCGGTAACCACTGCTCCTGCAGGAAATCTATGCAATGAAAAAGTCATCAGCCCTGCTTTTTTTTATCCATTCTTCTCATTCCTCAACTTGAATTTCTTTCCATGCCGTGCTTTTCCAACACTCAGTCCCTCACACCCCCTCACCTCTTGTCCCCTGCAATGTCTCTTTCTTTCAGAGCTGCAATATTGGCCACCAGCAAGGAAGAAACAGCTGATAAAAGATGATACACAACTCTCATTATTCCACAGTTTTCTCTTGATGGATTTAAAAAGGTCCAGAATGCAAAGAGAAATTAAATCAGCAGGTAGGAAGACAGATGCAAAGTGAAATTCAAGATGCTGAAAAGCTGCTTTTCTCCCGAGGTCCTACTCTTTTCTCCTTCCGGAAGACAGGAAAGAGCAGACTGTTCATGACAGAGGAGAGAAAACTTCTGGGGGTCTTTAGGGGGAGCTCAATCAAAGAAATTATTTTCCCACAGACCGGAGCTGAGCAAACCTTAATGGCTTTTTCCTGATTGAAGAATAAACCAACTACTAATGTTTGACTTGAAATGTATGTAAGAACCTTCCAAATCTTTTCCAGTTCTGTGAATAGCGATGCCTATGTTCTTTCTGTTTGAGTTTGGCTCTCACCAGCTAATTTAGTTAATGGGGTAAATATTCCTCATGAAGCTGAATTTGGAAAAAATAATTAAGAAATAATTAATCAAAAAAAAGACTGGCCATGTGTTTCCAACATAATATTATATGTGTGTGCATAGAGATCCATGTGTATTAGAGATAAAATTAAGTGTAAGCATATGTTGGGCTGGAGGGGACGGTGTTTGCGTGGGGAAGCCAAGGCCCCATGTGCAGGTTATTAGCGAGGGCAGAATCCTGTGCAGTGTGAACAGTGGCAGTGCAGGGGATCTGCTGGGATGGCGTAAGCACAGACCACCATTGCCAGGACATCCTGTTAACTGGACCTCTGCGGAATTGATAAATGGCTCTGGATGACTTTGTTTATTTAAATGCAATCCAACGTTTTAACAGCAATAAAGGGCAGGCTAAATAATTCACTGGGCCGACTATCAAGGCTGGTATGATCTTTGAAATATATGGGCTGTGTCTCAGAAACTGAACCCCATTGCGCCTTTGTTTGTGTACACATGTTCTTTGGGCAGATGGGATAAATTGTAAAATAGGATGAAAATATTAGCATCTTCCCTTGGCTTCCCCTCACCCAGAGAAAACTGCAAAAGGAACACTATTCCAGCATTTCCTTTATGCTCGTAAGTTAATTGCAAAATATCAGGAAATAAGAAGGGTTTATGGATTTCCAGTAAAATCTGATAAAACTCGCAAACACTGAGTGATTTTACAGTTACTTTTCAAAGTGTGGCAAACAGAACAACAAGAGATAAAATCCTAAATACTGTTTGCCCCTTGCCCTCAAAGGCTGGCAATGAGGTTTCAGGAGAAAATGTGTTTGTGGCTTGTGAGTCAGCTGCGTATGGACAGAACTACTAGCAGTAATGAAGCCATGGGACATCTTGAGCAATTTACGAGAGGATTGGGTTAAAAAAAAAAAAAAAAAAAAAAAAGTCAGGGCCATGGGTGGGGTTTATTTCTTCTGATGCCTTTGGCAGTTCCCCGCTACCATGTGCTGCTGCCGTGCGTTATGGATGAATTAAACAGGTTTCCCCGAAGTGTTAAGTGCCCTTGGCTGAGACAGGGAAGGGAGGTGCAGATCCCTGTCGGGAGAGAAGCCACTACGGGTACGTCTCTGCCTTGCCCCTGGGCAGAGTCTGGTTGCTTGATGCCGGACCTCCCCCTTGCTGCCCTCCCCCAGTATCATCCCTCTTCCAGGCGGAGACTTTAATGCCCCTTACCCCTCCGAGGCTATGAAGAATTGGTCGGAATACAATGATACATTATTTCACCTTATTTCTCACACCTTCCCCGCCCGAGCCTGTGGAAACAGGGAAGGTGGAGCAACCTTCCACGATCATCCACTTCAAAATGCGAGTGGACTAGCCCGCATCCTCCTCTCAGGGTACGTTAGAGCGGTAACTCTCCAAAGTCTCTCTCGAAACCTCGATGTGAGGTGCCTTTCGCCCTTCCCCTGCTCAGCATCTCCGGTGCTGCACCCCAGAGCTCCCTGTTTTCAGGTCTGCGAGTGGTTCCCACACCCATGCCTTCACCAAGGGAGAAGAGAGAGGAGACGAGATGGAGTCTGGGGGGTCAGCGGGCACCCTCCGGGTTGGCAGCCCGGCAGCATCTCCGAGCCCGGCTCCTCTCGGCGAGCATCGCTGCTTTTCATTCTGCTTCTCACCCGCCCCAGAGTTTATGGCTAAACAAGTTCACAGTTTACACACAGTAAAACGTCAATACTTCGCTTAATGGCTGCAGAGAAAAGTCTTCCTAGAGATCCTCATAAAAATCCTTTATTTAGTTTCGAGCATTTTCGTGTAATCAATAAAAGGTGGCTGTTATCTCCCGGCGCATTTAGCGGAGAAGTTTATTGCCTGCCGGGCGGATTAAGGCCGAGACAGGAGTGTACCATACATGGAAGGGACTCCCGAGTCCGTAGATCCGAGTCTCGGATTCATAAAATATAACCATCCATTACGTTGCCGATATCTGGAGCCAGCAAATATATACAGACCATAAATTGTCGCCGGCGGGGTGCGGGCCGGCCGCGGGCGCGGGGGCTCCGCCCGTCCGCATTCCTCCCCGCGCCGGGGGGGCGTCGGGGGGGTCCCCAGCCCATCCATCACCGCCGTTATGACTCTGCGATGCAGCAAATGGGTTGTGTAAAGAGTCAGCGTTTGACAAGGTGGCATGGTTATCCTGTCCAAATGATGCATAATATTAGTATTAGGGCTTAGATCATCGCATGCTTTTAAAATCATCACCGCTAACTAGGGATGGGGGGGGGTCCTGGGGGCTACAGGGGGCAAAAGTTTCCATGTAGATAATGATTATAGATGGTGGGATTTATGGGGAGGGGTGCACGCACAAATAAACACGTCTACTGCCTTCCAGAGAGAGGGACCCGATCCGGACGGAGCCGCGGGGCCGCTCCCTCTGCCCTCTCCGCCCCGGGTGGGTCGCGGGGAGAGGAACGGCTGGGGCCGGAGCAATCCATAGCCAGGAGAAGGCCAGCAGGACCATTCCCACCCTCCCTTGAACGACGTCCCCAAAGGCTTGAGGTTAAAGTAGGGAACCTCTCCTCACCCTCCGACGGCTAACGCTCCGCGGCTCCGGTCATAGGCACTAGTGGGTGGGGAGGCGCCCTCCAGGGCTGGGGAAGGACCAGTCGGGCCAAACCGTCCCTATTAGGATTTGCCCTTAAAAATATAATGTTGGGAAGCGAATTGTACTGAATGCATAATATTCAAAAGAATTGAAGAACTACAGTAAAAGAGGAAGCTGTACAGAGCCAAGCCCCAGCCAAAACCGAGCTTCATATCACTGTTACACCACTGGTGAAAATATTCACTCCCAAGCTATGCTTAAGGGAGTAGTAGCAGAGAGAAGGGCCTGTTGTATCAGCTGCAAAACCCCGTTTCTCTTCATCAGCAGCCCTTGTTTGTAGACTGAGCTCGTGCTCCTTCATGAAGTCATCTTATAGTCACTGTTCAAAAGATGTCTCTGTTGACATCCAGTCAGATCTCATTACAGACAGGACTCAAAAACGCATGTAATTTAGGCACTTTTTGCTGAAAAGATCTTTAAAAGATGTTTATACTCCTGGACAGTCTAGTCACTTACAGAATGGTTTGTATTTACAATGGACTGCTTTACATATAAACATGTGTGTGTATATATATATGTACATGCTCATATAATAGATATGTATGGATGTCTATATGAATGCACTGAGAGATTTCAGAGTTACTTTTACTGTCATTAAAATCATTATATAGAAAGCTCAAAAGGATTGGTTGTAAAACACAGGCTGTAATCCTCTTGAGTTATTTTTCATCTGTAACTACATATTTTGTTTATGTAGTGTCAAAAGAAAATGACAAGGCTGTGGGCCAGGTCTTGGGCTCGTCCATGGAAGAGCGGAGGGCTCCAGGCACACAGGCCAGCTTAGAAGCTCATGCATTTCAGAATTGTACCGGGATATTTTCGGGAAGACGGGCGGCTCCGTACTGCAACCCATCCTTCTTCTTACTATGTTCCGGGGCTGTGTTCAGGCAGAGGCTGCAGGTTCCGGGATCGCGGTGGAGTAGGGGTGTCTGTCCCTGACCCTCACTGGTCAGCACTCTTTGTAGCCAGGATTAAATTGGGCAAGGACAGGTTGGCTACCCGCCTGTAGTCAGTCCTCCCAAAGGAGGATTAGGGACAGAGTATCTGAGCCAAGGAAGAAAAGGAGAAATGGAGAATCTCGGCCCCAGCCCTCTCCTCCTGCCGTCCCGATAAACCCCGCCGCTGCTCCCCTGCCAGGGGCACCTCGCAGCATCCACTCCCTGCAAGGCGGCAGGGCCAGAGCGGCGGCGTTTGTCCAGAGGACACGGCTTTGGGTTGCCCTCGAGTCTGCAAAGACGTGGGGACCAGGCGCGTGGCAGAGTGCCTACTCATCTGGCATCTGTGCTGATGCCTCGCCGGGGCCGGTACCGGGGCACGGCCCGTAGAGTGGGTCAGCGGAGCCCGACAATGGTGCCGTGATGAGGGTAAAATCTCCGCTCGACATGATGCATCAGCAGTCACTGACCCCTGAATATTTGACTTGTGTGGTGACACATTACCCCGTAAATGAGGCTGGTGTGATTAGTATGTGTGTCTCAGAGTGTGTCTCTTCCCCACCCATCCCTCTTTTCGGCTGCTGGGCAAGGAAATCGTTCAGCCTCTCTGTTCCTTCCAGCATCCCCATTCCCTCCATCACGTACATCCTGCCATGCAGGCGGCCAGGGTTACCCCACTGGGTCCGTCGAGGCAGACCTGGGTGGACCCGCGCAGCCTTCTCTTTTGGTGGCCGAGGACAGGCACTGGTCATCCCGAGGCGTGGGGAAACAACAGTCGGTGTCACGAAGGCCGGGAGAGATGGCCTGGGAGCAGGCATAGCTGGAGGGGTGTGATGGCTAGAAACCTTTGATTTGGGGTTTGCCCGGAGAACGGGGGCGGAGGAGGGTGGCCCGGGTTTTTTAAGGCAAGCAGAAATTTGATTATAGCGTACGGCAGAGCTCTGTGATTTGCGGTGAGCGGATTTCATTAGCTACGGACGTTTGAGTTTCGGAAAAGCTGGTCAGGCCCGCAGGGCCGGGGATGAAGCTGACCCCGAGGGCGGGTGACGAAAGGGACTCGGCGGCGGCGCCGGGTCTGCGGGTCGGGGAGAGCCGCGGCGGCTCCGACCTGCTGCTGGCGCTGGGCTGGCACGGGCGGTCACTGCCCCTGCCACCCCCCGTCTCCTCGGGATCAGCCGGGCAGGAGGGAAGTGCGGGGGACGGCGTCTTTCCCCATGCCCCGGCGGACAGGGGCAGCCGCCACCCCTACGTTCGCCTTCAGCAGGGCGAGGCGTGGGGCACAGGGCGCCTTTTGCCCCACCTCCACTCGTGTCACCTGCGGCAGCCCTCACCAAGGTGGGTTGGCTCTTCTCACGGCGAGGTTTACCTACGGTGTTTCCACTTCTGATGAAGACGGCAATGATGGGTTTTTGTGTGGTGGAGGCAGCAGCGGACAGGAGGTGCCCGGAGCGGCCACGCAGCCCGGCCCGTCGGGGGCTTTCGGGCTGCCTGGCGGCCCGCCGGCGCGGGAGTGCTATGGGGTCTAATTGCCGTCAACGAATGTCACCGGCAGAAGGAGAAACAAAAGCTGCCTCCAAATATCTCGAAGCAGAATTTGGCAAGGCTCCTAAAGACACCAATTAGCAAAGGCTAAACCCATTAATGAAGTGGCGGCTCTCTGGTTTCAGCCAGGTGGTGCAGATCAGAGCGCTTGTATCTGCAGCAGAGCCCCGCTTCCCTCCAGCCGGGACCTCACAGCAAACCTCCACATCAATAATACCCTTAATGGATCTCATTAGAGCTGGGGCCGCGGGTCCCGGGTTGGGAGCAGGGGAGATGAGGGGAGTAGCTGGGCAGCGCTCCCTGCGCCGGGACGGGCCCGGTTCCCCCATGGGGTGATGGGCGGCGGGGTCGTGGCTCCACACACTGATACCCGGCTCTCCCGCTGCCCGGCTAAGCTCCCGGGTTTGCGCGAACTTCACTGTAGCCAGTTCTTTTCGAATAAACGAGACCTCGGTACCGCCTGACCGGGCTCACCAACCACATCCTACCCCCTTCCCCTTATCCACCTCTGCCCGCCGAGCCACGAGCATCCACGGCCGTGCGGGCTGCGGAGAGTGGCGGTGTGGCCGCAGAGCCTTTCCTCGGAGGCCCCGGAGCACGCCCTCGAGAAGAGGCTGTGAAAGGGGAGAGGAAGGGGCTTCTGCATATTGATTTAAAAAAAATAAAAAAAGCGTCCGGACCACACCTCTGTAAAAAGAGACTGGGGAGAAGGGAGGAAATATTTCCGCTTCAGCTGAGGGAAAACAAAAAAGAGGAAAAAAGGAAAGCCGAGGTAGTATAAACCTGGCCGAGGTGAGCTAGAATATTTAGTTAATGGAGGTGGACTATGAAAAGAGACTTCATATTTCTCTCCGAGGAGTCTCTCCAGGTCCGCAGCCGAGAATACACACAGCAAACGTTGTGCCTGAATTATAGCTGAGGCTTTGCTTTATTTGAATTCACTAGTGTTTATTTAAGAAAGTGAATAAAGGTTTTGTGTAAACAGCCATTATTTCTGATGAGCGCTCAACAGCAATAAGAAGGGGGTGGTTTTTTTAGTCGAGATTGTGGCAAAAGTTGACATTTCGGAGATTGCAGTTTGTCTTGCCGACGCCAGGCAGTCCCGAGGCATGAACTGCAGGGAAAGTTGTGTGTGCCTGCGAGTGTGAAACGGCGATGCCGAGGGAACCGGGGTCTGAAAACAATTATTTTTTAAGACATCAGCTTAAGCCCGACATTAAAATAAAATAAAAATATTTTCCTAAGGAGCGGGGCCGATCTCGCTCAGCTAACGAGGGAGGCGAACTCAGGTTTCGCTGTCGCCGGCTCCGCGCCCGCGGGCCTCTGGGGGGAGCAGCGCCCAGCCGGGGGGGCCGCGGCGGACACCCCCTCCCCGCCGGGCGGAGCAGCGGCAGAGCCCGATGCCAACTCCTCAAACAGCCCTTTTACACCGTATATCGCTTGATTAAAGTAAGTCCTCTGATTTGTGGTATGTATTACTTTTTTTTTTTTTAGTGTGGCTGTTATTTCTGAGACTAAATCGAGTCTCTGGAGATGGGAGGTTTCTAGTAAGAAATCAGGCGAAAAGCAGAGTATCTCGTTGGGCTTCCTAACACAGCGCCCGGCAAAGGTGGGGGTTATTGGTAATCTCCTCGGGAAGAAGGCCGGCAAGACCTGGCTCTGATCAAGCCCGGCTGCGCATCCCTGCAGATGTGGATGATCGCAGACGGGGCTGGCATATCGGAGAGGCACGGCGTGGCCTCTTGCTCCTCTGCTAATCCGATTTCCCACACATGCCAAGAGGGAGGAGGCAGGAAAACCTCTGCTCTCCGTGCGGCTGTGTGTATCGCTCCCGCTCCTCGGTCTCGTGTACAACTTTTTGTCTGAAATCAGCCCTAAAAATCTCTGCCTGGCACCCAGGTGGGGAAGCTCAGTGAGTGTGTGCGGAGTCTGGCCTGGCAGGGACGGCGGAGACCTGGGACGGTGCCGGCGAAACTCCTCCCAGCTCCTCCGAGGGAACCCCGGCACCCGCCGTGACACCCCTCGGGCACAACCACGGCGTTGGGTGGGTGGGTGAGTGCAGCCCAAGGGGTTGCGTTCGTCCCGCACAGATCTGAAAAGAGTCACAACAGATTCAGGGAAGGTGAAGAGACGGCCCGGAAGGCTGAGACCCCCAGCTGAAAAACCGTCGAGGGTTTTTGGTTCGGCGGAGAAACAGTGGGCTCGGGCACCTCGCGTTCGGAGACACGCAGCATTAAAAGCCTTTCGTGTTTCCAGGTCATATTAAAGACAATAAAATGGTGGCACCCCCAAGCTTTTTTTGACCTGTCTTAGGTGGAGGAGAGGGTGTCGCACTACGGACATGTCGACTTCGCCTACGAACGGCGTTCGAGCTGTCTGCTGTCACGATATTGTTCCGATATTTTTCTGCAGAAATTAAGCAGTAACTGCAACCTCGCGGGACTGGGAAAACTCCTTTCCCTGTCGAGATGGGAACAAATCCCTCCACCCACGCATCTTTCCCCAAACTCGTTTACTTGACTTTGCTCTACCTGCCCATGCACAGTGGGAGCGAACTGGGCATAGATATTACTTATTTTCCCTGACGATGGCGGAGAGGAAGAAACCCACCCTCTTGGCTCAGCCACTTGGCCCCTCGGTCCGAACAGCACCGAGGTATGCAGAGAACAAAAAGTGGCCTCACGTCGAAGGAGTTTTATCCCATCTCTTTAGTCAGATCTGAGCATCTTTCTCGATAACCCGAATCCCAAACAGCATTGTTTCCCCTTCTTTTGTCATGTTATCTTAAAGTGGTGCCTTAAAGGCATTGCCCTGGCTGTCTCCCCGACCCGGGTTCCGAGGGGGCATTGCTCCCGCTATTTGGGGGGGCCCAGGTGGGGAGAGCTTGTCCCAGTGCAGCCAGCCCTGCACTTGGAGGGAACAGAGATTCTTTTAACCTAAGGGAAGAGAAATTCTCCCGACGCACTTTTCCTTTCTCATCTGACAAGACCCACTCAAAACCCCTCTCTCCTGCACGGGTTAGTCTTCAGGAAGCAAACTCAAGAGGAAGATTCCTGCGCTTCCTTGAGCCACACCACGGTGGTTTATCGGAGGAGAAACAATCCTGTTTCACTAAATGTTGTCCCGCGGCTTCCCTCGCACTAAGGAAAGTTAAAACACCACCGCAAATCCCGCGTTGATGGGCGCATCCCCTTTCTGGGTCTGGAAGCGAACTGCGGGGCCCATATCCTCCCCCGAAAAGCCGTGACACCCCCTCGTTTCCTCTCTGACAGTGTTTTAAAGACAGAACTAATTTAGAAGCCCCTTCCAGATCACTTCTTCTCCCCGGCCCGCTTCCCTGTCCCAAGAGGGGTCTGACAGAGACGGTGTCCCGGGAGTGCGGCCCTGCCTGGATGCTGCGTGCACCCAGGACCCCATCAGAATTTTATGTGCGCCCCTCCTGGAGATCACCCTGCCTGTCGTAGCTCTGGCAGAGCTTCTGCCCCCTCGGTTACACCTTTTTTACAAATTCACTGCTCCATTCTTCGTCCGGCAAGACAGTCTGGTCTCTTGGCCTGCCGTGTGCCCCAGCTCCTTTACCCCAGGGTTTGCAGGGGGGAGATGCTATCGGCGTTTCCTCCTCTTTCCTCCGGGGTTTGCCCCTGCCGGGTTCCCCCTTCTAGCAAGGGCGACCCCGAGAAGTGCGTCCTCCCCAGTAAACCCCATCGGCCCTGCAGGATTTCCCTCGACTGTGACCTCAGGGAAGCAGCAGGCAAGGGCCAGGCATTCACCCCCTTCCACATTGCCAGAGGACACCGGGAATTATTTCTGTCCTTCGCCTTATTTCTCCGTCTCCCCTTTATTTCTAGTGGTGTCACAGACTCAGCGCCCACCAGCCTAGCTTGGAGGCAAGGAAGAGGACGGCTTCCCTTCCCCTGCCCCTGCCCTGCGCACCGTGAGCAGGATCAGGCTTTCCCTGTCCCCGCGTATTTCTGCACCGAGGCAGTAAACTCGCTTCCCAGCGAGGAAGGACAGGGGTTTCTCGATGCCGCGTCTTTCTCTCTAATCGATGCTGCTTGGCAAGGGAGGAGAGGGAAGCAGGGTGGCTGAGGAACGGCCCTCGTTCTCCCACGTGCCCCGGGAGGAGAGGAGCACCCATCGCCGTGCCGCTTTATATTTTTCCGAGAGAGAAGCCAACGATGAACCTGAGCGGAGCCGTCGGATCTCGGCCTGGACCCCCAGGGACCCGCGGCGGAGCTGCCCGGCCGCACGCACGGGGGAGGGTGTCCTGCCCCATAGGCACCCACCGAGGCAGGGGGAGAACCCACCGTGTGTCCCCCCGGTGCTAACCCTCACCCCCATCCTGCGACCGGCCCCCGCGCCAAGCATAGGGCTTGTATGACGTCACAGCGCGCCCCCCGGGGCCGCAGAGCCTCGTGTGACGTCACGGAGCAGTACCCCCCCCCCCAGCCACGGAGAGGTGCACGGCAAACCGAACCGACACCACAGCAAAGCAAAGCAAAGCAAAGCATAACAAACACGCCGTGTCCCCCCTGAACGCCAAAACTGCCCTGCCGACTCTTGGCAGCGGCCCCGGGAGTCGCGGGGCTCGAACAACCCACTCCTGCGTGGCATCGACAATCTAAAGCCACCTCAGACGGCAAATATACATGTGTAAGCACATGCGGGGCTACAAGTGTAACTGGTAACTTTCTCATCGGGGGCAAAATTTTGCGTCATCAAATCCGGTCCTTGCCACCGCCTTCATTAGGAAAAAAAAATAAAGGAGAAGGCTGTCTGGAGAGGCTCCAAGGTGAGGAGAGACAGTGGTTGCCTTCGAGCGGGGCAAAGGAAGCTAGAGTAGCTTCGCCAGCCCCCTCCCCTGGTCAACAGACTGACGTGGTTACAAACCATAGTAAACATTTTATTTACAGGAGATATATATATATATATTTATATATTTTGTCAGTGCAGTATTTCTTGGCCGGATTATTCAAAGCAACACGTTGCAACCAATGAGGACGTTGGCAAAATACTTCACATTCTAAATTGTTTGTGGGCAGGGGCGGGGAAAGGTGGGGATTTCGGAGACCGTTCTCGGAGTCCTTCGCTCAGATTTTCCTCGGAGAGGACAAGGGGCGGGAAACGAGAATTAAAATAAAATTTAAAAAAATTATATAAATGGAGAAATCCCGCTCTCCTGCGAGTAGCGCGAAGGGAGAGGCGGCCGCCTGGTGCACAGCCGCCCGGAGCCGGGGCTCCCCGCTCCGCCAGTGTTCTCGGCCCCTCGCTCCTCGTCGGGGCTGGCGCTGGCCACACGCGGGAGCGGGCCGGTGCCGGGCCAGCCTTGCCGTGCTCCCGGGGCAGGGGAAGGGAGATAAATTAGCGCACAGGTCCCGGGCGCGGCGGGGCCGCCCCGTCTATAGCCCGCTCCGTGTCTCGGGGCTGGCGGCGGCGGGCGGCGGGGAGGGGAGGCCGGTGCTGCCTGAGGGCTTGCCGAGCCCAGCGGCGGGCAGGCTCCGCTCAGCGCCTTCAGTCCGTTCCGTGTCGCTGGGGGCCATGTCGAGGGACTCAGCGTCGCTGCTGTCGCTGTCGCCGTCGGAACGGCTGGGGCTGCCCTCGGGCTCCCCGGTGGCGGCGGGCGCTGCGCCGGCTCGCTGGGCCGTCGGCTCGGGCTCCGGCGGCGGCTCCTTGTCCTTCTGGGCCTGCGCCTCCTTGGAGTGCCGCCACTTCATCCTCCGGTTCTGGAACCACACCTTCACCTGCGGCCGCGCCGCCCTTAGACGGGCGGCACGGCCTCAGCGTGCCCCGCACCGCACCCCGCGCAGCACCTGGCCCCGACGCCTTCCACCGGGGGCTGGCAATGCGAGGAGAGAAGAAGGAGCCGTCCTCACCTCCCGCTGCCCGAACCCTTACGCGACGAAAGGGCTTTTTTTTTTTCTCCTCATTCTAGATTGTGTGTTTGAATACCGCACACCCTTCCCTCTGTGTTTGTGTTTCCTCTCCCCTTCTACTTCTTCCAGGAAACCAAAACTTGCTCAAGAAACCACAGCGTTATACAGTTCTGTGCGCTGTGGGCCCTCAATAGTGGAATCATTACAGAGTGGCGTTTAATGATTCCGTTTGAAGAAGTGTTTTCACTTCCTCAGAACGATGGATTTCACAATGCAGGGAAAGATTTAGAAAAAAAAAAAAAGAAAAAAGGGGACATTAAAAATAGTGTGTTTGCTTCTACTTCCTTTGACCTAAACTGCCTCCTACAGCGAATTGCACTCAAGTAAAGTGCACTCTGATGGTCTGCCCTAGCCCCGCTCGCCTCGCCACCCGGCTTGCTCCTCGCTGGCCAAAACAAAGGCAAAAGCTCTGCATCGGGCCGCGGTACAACAAGGAATCTGCGCTTAAGAGATGCTCGGGGCGAGGTGCAGCTCCTCATCCAGCCCCGCTACAGATGAAGGAAAGGAAATCACTTTGAAACCTCCCCTCCCTCTGGTATCCATCTAAACTGGAAGTAAGATTTGAAATAAAACCGAAGCAGTTCTTACTTGAGCATCTGTCAGACCCAGCATCGCCGCCAGTTGCTTCCTGTCTGGTTTAGTGACATACTTCTGGATTTCGAACCGTTTTTCTAAACCTTTCCTCTGCAGGTTGGAAAAAACAGCCCTGGACCAGGAGCGTTTCCTCTTGTATGTCTGGGGCAATGTGTCCTTGGTCAAAACTGCGTACGGACCTGAGGAGGGGGAAAGAAAAGTAGGGGGGGAGAGAGAAGGAGACGCCGTTATTAATGTTGCAGCCTGAAGGGGAACATTAAATCGATCAGAGTAAGAGTTGGACTGCGGTGTGCGGGAAGGGCCTGGGCCAGTGTGGCTCTGCCGGCCGGCTGGGTACGTGTCCTGTCAGCCTATGCTTCCTCGGGCGCGGGTGGAGCTATCCGGAACCCGAATTTCTTCCTCTCCCCCCTCCCCGCTTCTTCTCTCTCTGGCCAGGTATTACTTCTGTACTCGGTGGGCTGGTCCTCTAGATCAGGCCTTAGCCGGCTCTTTCTCCCCCCCAACGCAGCCCAGCTTTCGCCCAAAATCTGAACCTCCCTAGAAAACACACAGCCTGGCCTTTCAAAAGTGCCTGGAGAGTCCCTTAGAGAGGAAGGGGGCTGCTCCAGGACGGAGGGCCCTGCGCCACGGGAGGGTTGACGAGGGACGGGATGTACCTGGAAAAGTGTCTTGAAACTGGTGCTGCACTGAGCTCCTTGGGTTTGTGTTTAAGGGACCCAGGATAGCAGAGGCCTCGTTAATGGGGTCTAGAGACGCGAAGAACTGGCCGGCGGAAGGCTGCAAGTTGGGGAGATGAACCCCAGTTTGGCGGCTGGTAGTTAATAAGGAGGTCAGATCTGTGAGCACAGGAACAAGGAGAGCTCTGTTATACCGCGGTCGAGACCGACACCCCGGCACAATCCGGGCGGCGGGGCCGGGGCCGGGAGGAGCCGGTCCCCGGCCGGAGGGGCTTGGGGGGGGCACCAGACAGCCGTCTGCCGCCCCCAGGGGCTCTCCTCGGGAGGGGCGGCCGTGCCCCGGCGGTCAGACATCCTCCGATTTATTTACTCCCTTGATCAGGATGTTTACAGGCCTCGAGGGGAGATGGATTGCAGCGAAAGCCTTTAAACGGGCTGTGCCCTCGGAGACAGAAATCCCCGACGGCTCCGGGTAGTGCGGAGCGCTCCGCTCGCTAATTTTACACTATTGCTAATTTTCTCAGGGGCTCAAGCCCTGTGCAGCGGCTCTGCCGTGCGAGGGCCGGGGGGGGGGGGGGGCTGGCGTAGTGAGCGCTATTAGAAACCCGGATTTATAACGCACAGTTTTTTGTTTGTTTGGGGGTTTTTTTAATAACTCTTTTCCGGGTTAGATCGAAAAGTTTTCGAATCGCGGGTGTAACTCGCTAAAGCAATCATAGAACAAGTAAGAGAGCAGCGAGAGCGTTAGCAGGGAAAGCGGACAAGCCTATTTCTCTACCTCTCAGCGTGTTGCCTTCCTTGACTTTGGGGTCAAACTCCGCCGATAAGATGCGGTCGATGCCGAATTTCAGGTCCTTGCTGGCGGGCGCCGGTGCCGAGCCGTGCGTGTGGCCGCCGGGCAGTCGTGCCGGGGCCGGGGCGCCTCCGCCGCCCGCCGCCGCCGAGGGGGACCGGTGCTGCGGGGGGCGGTGGTGGTGGGAGTGGTAGGCGGCAGAGAGAGGCGAGAGGCGAGGAGGGAAGGCGGCGGAGGGGGCGTCGGGGGCCACGACGGGCGTGGGCCGGAGCGGCGAGGCGGTGGCGTGGAAGGGACCTCCGTGGTGGACGGCTCCCAGCGCCGCCGGCATGCCGGTGCCGGGACCTCCGGGCAGGCTGTCGGCGGGTCCTCCCGCCGCCTCGCCGCTGGCGTGGAGGATGTCGGCGATGCAGAAAGACGGCTTCTTCGCCGCCGCGGCGTCCAGCGGGAAGCAGCCGCCGGCTGCCGGCCCCGATGCAGAGCAATACGCCGCTGACCACAAGCTGAAGTTGGAGGCGTAGAAAGGAGCCAGCCCGGCCGTGTACATCCTGCCCGGGGAGGGGACGCGCCGCTCCGCAGCTCAGTGCGGAGCTGCCCGCTGTCCCAGGCGCATGGGGAGGGATGGTGGGGCGAGAGGCGGCTGGCGGAGCACTTCCCGGAGGGGCGAGGGGGAGAGCCAACCACCAAAAAATGCAAAAAAAAAAAAAAAAAAAAAAAAAAAAAAATAAACCCGAAAATTAAAAAGTCCCCAAAAGCCACGGCCAGACGAAGAAAGCGAGCGGGCGAGGAGCGGAGTGGCGCGGCGCAAACAAAACAAACCCAAACCAAACCCCCTTTCCTTGCACTGGGGGAAGAAAAAAATACCCACCCCTCCCCAAAACTTTCTCTGACAACGAGCGGCCCTCGCTCCCTCCCCACGCCCAATCCGCGATCCTCGGGGCCGGGCAGCACCGCCCGCCGACACGCCCACGCAGGGCCGGGTCGCGACTGTGGCCCATCGCGCCCACAGCGCGAATTGCGTGGCCCGTACCCGCGACCCGGGGAGGTTTGCCTCACGGAGTACACCCCAACACATACCTAACCCCCCCTCCCCCTTTAAATTCCACCCTGGGATTAAACACCTTCACCTCACAAAAATTTTAAAAAATACGGGGCAAAGTCGGCGTGCTTGCTGCCTCTGCGATTTTCAAACGTTTAAAAGGAACGCGCAGCAAAATTCTTGGAGACTGAAGACAGGTCTGTCCTTTTGGAAACGATTCTCAAGGAAATATGTTTCCTTCCCGGATAAATGAGCCTGGGATAGTCTGGAAGAGAAGGAGTCTATACTGATGCACGCAACATATGTATTTATGAGAGCTCCCAGATATTTTTGGGCCCAGGAACTTTCGATCCTGCATTAGCAGAGACTAATTAACTAATCGTAGCCTGACGATAGTGCAATTTTATAAATTTTTATCATGTTCTCCATCCCAGTGGCTGCATCTGTTTCCACAACAATTACACCTTAAAAACGACTTTGTAATTTCTCAAACTTTTAACAACCTAATTACCCCCATTTTTTTTCTGGAACACAACCATAAGCTATATTCGCTATAATGATTTAGGGATAAATTTATCAAAGCGTCTTCTTCACTTTCCACCCTTCTGTTCTAACATCACATTGTCCTGACCTGACTCTGAAAATCAACTATTTCTTTATTTTTAGTTTTGCACTAAAGTGAAGGAGTCGTTGCCGTTTTGAGCAGGCTACCGGGTGGGACCACTGCAAGTTTGCTTTGATTTTGTTTCAAAAATGTCATATTATTTTTTCCAAAGGGTTTCCCAAATTCTGACGGTTTTAGGGGAACCGCCAGAAAGGCAAACTATTTTTCTTTCTCCAGGTATGAAGATGTAGCTTCTGTGTGATTATTGAAACCACCTGCGAGCGAGAGTGAATGCGTTCCTTAGGCACGGGTAAAGGTGAGGTTGGTTCCCCGGGAAAAGCCAAGAAACGCTTTGTTTTGGTTTGGTTCTTATTAACAAGGTAAAACCCAAAAATGGAGACGGACTGGCTTGCCAAGATGTGTCCGAAAACCGAAGGCGACGGAAGAAAAAGCTGATTAGATTTGAACTTTTCCTGCCTCGATAGCGGAAAGCTCCTTTTCCTTGCATCTCCCGTTCGCGCCCCCCACCCTGCCTTTATACCTCCCTCCCCCCTTCCCCAGCTGACCCCGGCTCCAGCCTCTTGTTCTCAAACCGGATCGAACGACTCTGGTTCCATTCTGATCCCCATTGCCGGGCAGAGTCGCCCTGTCAGCCCGCCCGAGGGACCGGCAACGAAGTGTGCCCTGAGCGCTGCACCTCGGCCGCAAACCGCTTCTTTAAATTACTGCTGCCACCGTCACTGATATCCCTGCTCAATAGGCAGCCAGGGGAAAAAAACATAACCAAAACCAAACAAAACAAATCTTTTTCTTTTATTTCTTTTTTTTTTCTGTTTCTGTTTTTGGGTTTGTGGTTTTTGGGGTTTTTTTTGTTTGTTTTTTTTTTTTTAATAGCTGATTTCAAAACTCCGCTCGCCTCGCTGCCGAGCAGAGCCGGGCGATGAGGAGCATCCAAGGGAAGCGCCCGTGTCCCGGCTGCGGTGGCCTCGGGCAGACCCGGCACGGTGCCTCGGTGCTGCCGGCACCCCGCACTCGGGGAAGCGCTGTCATCTCGCGGGGGCTGAAATAACCCGAAAGGAAACGCTAAATGCCTCGCACTAAAGCACTTCACTCTCGTGCTGGGACACGGGAGGGCGAGGGAGTTGGAGTGTCCGGGCCGCGGGGGCAGGTGCTTTCCCGGGGCTCGGCCGCGCTGAGCCCCCGCGCCTCCTCCGCGGGCAAAACCAGGAGCACCTGCCTCAGCCCCCCGGCCGCTCCCTCTCCCCGGGACAAGGCTGTCCTAGCTCCCCAAAGGCCTCCAAAGGCCTTCCTGCCCGCGCACCCTCCAGGTCGGCAGCCGAGGACTCGCAGGGCTGCTCGGCCGCGCTGGCTCGGGGAGGCGGCGGCCCCTCCTCCCCGCGCAAGGAGGGAGAAGGCTGCAGGAAACCCGGGGCTCGCGGCAGTCCAGGTCATCTCCTGTTTTTTGAGAGATTCCAACTCGGACTAAATGAGCGGATGTGCCTGCGAGATTTGTCCCAAAATAGAAGCGGGTTTAGTATTTTAGGATACAGCAGAAATCCTTATTTCTTCCGGAGAAAAACTTCATAATGAGTGCGAGCACTTCCCTTTTCAATATTTGTGCAACTTTATCTCGACCAGCAAGTTGCTTTGGTGACGCAAATCCGCCCTTGTGTATTGCAACTACAAAAATAAATGCAAGGAAATCAATTCCCTTCTAGCAATGAAAACATAAATATACAGCTGCGACTTTCCCCTTTAATCTTGCTTTCCGAGGGACTCGAGGAGGCGAATGAACTATGCAGCAGGAGCGATGCTGCTTTTTTTTTTTTTTTTTTTTTTTTTTTTTAGGAATGGAATCTCGAATGACTTTTTTTTCCTTCCCCGACTCCGACAAAGAGGGTGGAAAAAATTATTGGAGGGGAAAATAGAAGGGCTAACCCCGAGGAGCTGCAGCTCCCCTTCTCTACTCGCGGGCACGGGGCCAGGAGCATCCCGGAAAGGGCCGGGCGCTGCCTGCCAGCGCCCCACAGGGAGGACGGGCCACTCTTTCGGCCATCCCTGCCCCGTCCAGCTCCCCGGCGAGCTGCGGGCGGCAGGTCGATCCCACGGATCCCGGCGCGATGTTGGCAGCCCCAGCCTCTGGCCGCCTCTACACACAGCCCGGCGGGCAGCGAGCCCCCAACACCCCTGAGCCCGGCACAGACTGTTCACCCCACTGGGGTGTCGGGGCTCCCCGTCAGTTCAGGCAAATCACGGCGGCCCAGCCGCGTCTCCACTGATAGCGCGGGAGGGGATATGGTGTGCCGAGTTTGCCCCTCCGAGCTGTCCCAGGATGCTGCCGGAGCGGCCTCTAGCCCTTCTCTTCCTCCCGCGGCCTGCGCCTTGCCCATAGGCTTTTAGGTTTTTGTATGTGCGCTGTTTATTCCTTTGTTTGTATATAGAAACGCTTTTAGGTTTCTGTATGTGCTCTGTTTATTCCTCTGTTTGTATATAGAAACGTATATGTGCGATATATATATAAACAAAGAAAAGTATTTTTAAAATCCTGTTATACTTCTTTGTAGTACTTGTAAAAATAATCGTCTAAGCCTCACGACAAGCTTCGCAGGAAGGCCATTCGCTCGGGTGATGTTAACGGGACTGCCGCAGCCCTTGCCCTGGGCTTCCCGCGGAGTCGCCCCCTGCGCCCCACCCGCGCCGAGCAGCGCCGAGCACCCCCCCAAAGCCTGTGCTCTGTCGCCACCTGCCGAGCCCCCGGGACGGGTCTCCCAGCACCCTCCCAAAATCTCCCATCCCCTAAACCCCCTCACTCCCGGGTCCGCGCGAATAGCGTTTGGGGTTCCTCTCCCGCCGCACCCGCCCAGGGCTGGGGGCTGCAGGGTAGGCAGGGCCGCGCCGCACATGACGGGGGGATGTCCCGGAGGCTGCTGCCAGTGCTCCCCAGGCACCTCCGTGGGATGCGGGGAGAGCTGCAGCCTGGCTGTCCCCCGTGACCGCGGGCCGAGCCCCACCGACCGGGATCCGCCGCTGGAGGTGGCCGCAGACACGCCGCGGTGCTGGTGGGGCTTCCCCAAGCTGGGCACGGCCAGGTTATCTGGAATACTCAAGAGCAGCGTAGGCGCTGCGGGGCAGGAACCGCCTAGAACGGCAAGCGAATCCAGTGACTAAAATGGTCAATCCCTTGACGTTTCCTTTCCATTGTTTTCATGCGTTATTTAGTCGAATACCTGTGTCAGTAAGTCACTACTAACATATAATCTGCTGAGCATAAGTGGAAGGCACCTGAAAGCAGGTGGGATCTGGATTTTTGTGCTGTAGGGCAGAATTTCAAGCTTTTTGTGGTGCATTTTCACGAGTGTTTGAGTTGGGGTCAGGATGTGCATTTGGGGGGAAGCATCTGATCCTTATCACTTACAGTTTTGCATCATGGAGAGGTCTTGGGGTGCACACACAGGAATCCTTCATGGGAATAGGGTCCACAGGGCATGTGAAAATTGCTCTGAAGAGAAATTCCTCTGAAATGTCTATATTGTAGTTGTCTGAAAACTCCATGGGGTTTTCTGTATGTGAGAACTGTCCATATGTTCTAGCAGAATAGGTCCAAGTGAATGCATCCATATGTGAGAGCAAATCAAAGCCAGAAGCACCCAGCTCTGGGTACAGCACACTAGTCACTGAGTTGAAGACCTGTTCTCATCCTGACACGTTTGCACGCTGTGTCTATCTTTCAACTGCTGGTCTGATGAAACACATAAAAGCATGTGTAGCTGAGAGGTTTCAAGAGAAGAGACTTCTTGCATTCTCCCAAATGCTGTGCAGTTCCTCAAGTCCCTTAAGACAGAAAAGGACCTGAAAACACTGATTCACCTCTGCCCCTGAGTGCCTGGTTCACAGATCTGGGATGTGGGAGGGCACTGCATCTTTCTAAAGCCAAGCATACAGAGAAAGGGGTGACCTTTTATTCCTTTACCCCCCTGCCCCCCCCCTTTTTTTTGGGGGGGGCGGGGGTGAAAATCTGCAATACATAAATCTTAAAGAAGGGTATCAAGCAGCAGTTGGAGAGAAGTGCCTCTCCACAGCCCCTGGGAAAGGAGGTTGCATTCTGGGGAGCAGCAATATCAGGTCAGTCCCTTCCTTTTGGTTTCCTATGGGAAAGGCAGGTTCTACCCACTGTGTAGACTTTTGTGAATCTCATTTTTAGGCATCTGACCCTGTGCTTAGAGCTGGGCACTGTGAGCCTGCAATGCTGTAAAAGTTTAAACTGCTCGAAGTTGAAAGGGCCAGTCTCCTGCTCTCTCTGCATCCTGGTCTGCCTGTTCCTGTCCCTGGGGATGTTAAATTAAATTAATAAACTCTGCTAGTAAGAGAAGATTTTTACTGAGATAGTTCCCAAAACTAGCTTCTCTGTCATGTGGCCAGCCAGAGGGGTGAGAGTGCTGGAGGAAACATGCATTTGAAAGACAGGCTGGCAGGACCTCTACAAGTCTCTTCTAGTCTGCTCCAATACCTCATCAGGTCACCCATTAATTTGGGTGTGACTTCTAAGACTACTTTCTGCAATCTAAAATGTGTCCTTCTTACATGGAGAGAATCTCAGTTTGTTTTCATTTCCATCATATCATACCATATCATATATCATATCATATCATATCATATCATATCATATCATATCATATCATATCATAATCATAATTAATCTACCACCCAATCATCCTGATTTCATGGGTTACTCCACCCTTATACTGCGGTTGGAGCATAATCTACTTGCAAAGGGAGTTATCACGGGCTGGTGGTGATTTTCCAGGCCACACCAACAGAGAGGTCTGCAGAGAGCTGGTCTGCATTTAACCCTCCAGTAGCTGATTAAAGGTGACATGACGTGCAGAAGTGCTGACCCCCTGCTCTAATGTGCAACCGCCGATGAGAGAAGCATTAGCATGCCCACACTGGATTTAGTTTGCACACTGCACAGCAACTGAACACAAGAATCACTGTGTAAAACGATGGTGATTTGACTCTCAGTGCAGAAAGGCCATCCATAGGTATTTCCTAAATCTGACAGAAGAGTATAACTGCACTCATTTTCAGCTAAGACACAAAGGGGCACGTCCTTAACTGACGCAAATTACTGCTGTTGAGGACAAACTCGGTATATCTCAGTTCAGGTTGCATATTTAAGTGCAAGTACAGATGGACACTGAATGGAGAGACTTATTCCCATAGTGGACCATCACTCCTATGATTTTGTCAGAGCAATCCCATCTATTTCAACAAAACTTAGCTGAGCCTTAGGCCCGTTGCCCTTCCAGCAGCAGTACATTAAAGTCACTGCTCAGAAAAGCTGTTCAATATTGAAGAAGGAAATACTAATAAATGCCTAATAAAAGTTTTAGTAAGAAACAGTTTCCTCCTTCTTGCCAACAGTGGTCAAAAATGTGGGGAAGCTGGAAATAAAGATATCAGAATGCAGACACATAAAAGGCAAAATCAACCCCATAAGGAAGTCAAGTTTCTAGAAGAAAATTACTCTGTAAAGCTCATCTGAATTTGAAAATAGTTATTGTTTTTCTTCCACCATTCCTTTCATGTTCAAAGTGGATTTAAATGCAGTGGGTACGTATCAGCCCAACTTTAAAACCAGCTCTTTCCTTGCTACTAGGATATATAAAACCCCAGCAGAATAATGTCATCAAGGCCTTTCAGAAAAGTCCCATTTTAACCATTTTTTTTTGCCCAAGGGAGATGCTTTCTGGTGAATGCCAAATGGGAGTGCCAGCAAGGGGAGGTTTATGAGTTCATAAAGAAGCATGCCAGACTATATAGTATGTACATAGCACCCTCCAGACCTGCTTCCCTCACTGGAACTGAATCTGCCTAAATGAAGTCCAGCCATCATTTGAACTGCCACAGAGTCCCTGTGCCAGGCTACACCAGGTCTTGGAAGCCCCAGGTCCCCCACCTGTGAGACACTCAGGAGGATGGGAAGATGCTCTCAGAACAGAGCAGAGTAATGTAAAGTATCCCCTTCCCAGCTGGGTCTGGGATGCTGCCTACAGCAATAGCCATTCCTCCAAGCCTCTGGTAAATGGAAACCAAAACAGGGGGTTCAGTCAACAAAGCAAGGCAGCACACAGGGGAAGTAATTCTCTACTGATACCTCTAACACATCATTTTGTATGTTGATGCCTGGCATCTGGTTACCTTTATCTTAGCCAAAAGCCTAAATAAAATGTATTTTGCTTTTATTTCTTCTAGAAAACTTTATCATGGGATTTTGATTATCTGTCCTGCAGCAGTAAATTCCAAAGTCTCATTATCCTCCATGTCTGCATTCACTGTCCTGTCCTTAATTTTTTTTTCATAATTTCTCAGCTCCTTGAGGCATCCATTCATCCTGAAATTGTGAAATGGAGAGAAAAAAAGCAAGGCTGACGAGTTTTTTCTTTCATTTGTCACCGTGTCTAACCCAAATGTTTACCCTTGTCCCCCAGATGTATAGACTCTTTTCCAAGCCAAGACATTCTATTTTTCCCAGCTAAGCAATCCATTTCATTTTGAGGCCACACTGAATGGTAATATGAATCTCAACACGTTTCAGGTCTCAGCCTAACTTTGCAAGGAATAGAGACATCGGAGACTCTCTCATTACTGCGATCTTTCCCAAACCCTAACGAAGTAGCACCCTCTAGTGCAAGCTGACAATAAAATCCTCAATCACGACAACCCTCTGGGTCAAATTCAGTCTTGGTGCCTTGCCACTGGCACTGCTGAGAACGGGCTCAGTCACAAAACTTTACCCTTCTGGTCTCTGCAAATTTCTCAGATTTCCTCCCTGGGACCCACATGAGTGCTTTGGGTATCTGTTGGATACTGGTTGTTGCCCGGGGATCCGGCAGACCCAGGCAGCAGCACTGCTTGCAGGCAGGTGGCACAGATGGCCATTGTGCCATGTCTCTCTCTTTTCTGTGGGATGCTGCTGCCCACCAAAGTGGAGGTAAGAAATATTCCTTGCCAGCAGTCTGACATATCTTGGGTGTTTTGAGGTATGCGAGAGGTATTCTACCAGGTTTGAAAGGACCAGGAGCAAGAGGGAAGGTGAAAAGGGGTCAAGTGATGCAAGGAGGGGGCTGAGCCTAAGGCTGGGCTGTGGGAGGCAGAGCTGGGTGTGGAGGAGGGACTGGGACTTTCACATGGAGAAAGCCACTGGTTTCTGGAAGAACTGGGGACTAACCGGGTGTGAAAGCTGAGGCTGAGGGCAACATGGTGTTGTATTACTTCTGGTACACTTTTCTTTCATTACTAGCAATTTCCATACGTTTCATCAGTTTTATTGTTGTTAGGAGGAAGCAGAACACGAAAATGACACAATTTCAGCAGACCCTGAGCAGGGGGTGACCTGCGGGGTGAGCGAAGGGGAGCGGGGTCATTCCTGGATGCCATCAGCCACAACACGGAGGCAAGTTAACTGTGTCGTGTCCCACAAAAAATCCCATTGCCTGCGTGCACATTTGGGGATTTTATGAAAACATAGACCTCCCCTCTCATGCTAAAAATAACACCGAGTAAATGGCTACTTGAGATTTTGTAAAAATTAAAAGAAACCATACCTGCTTAACCAGAGGTGGAAATTTTGTCCAACATTTCAAGGCTACACTTTCATTAAGAGCTAGAAGAGAGCTACAGCACTTAAGCCAGGGAAGGAAAGTAAATCCTTCAGTGGCAAACCAAGGTGAGGGTGAGGTTTGGGAGCCAATGTGTATGCACATAAACACAGAGGTTGGCACTGACCCCAGGCACATGTAGTTCCTTACAGGGCAAATACCTAAGCCAGAGCCCTGGGGAAAGCAGGCAAGGCACCAGAGCTAATGAGCTGTGTGACAGTTTCACCTACTTCTAACAATTCTACTTTTTAATGTACTGAACTCACTGTGAATCCAGCTGTGGCTTCAGCATTAAAGGCAAATTTAGGAACTGATGCTTTTTCTCAAGACATGGTAAACAATGTCCAGAATGATGATTTGGTTTTGGAGAGTGCTATTTTTAGGCTGATGACAAGGAGTTCCAGGATGAGGTTGAACTATGTGGGTAAGGGGGTGGAGGTGGCCTGAAGCCATCCCATCACTCTCCAAATGTGAGGATGCTCTGGAGAGGAAGCAGGGGTGGGTGGAGGGAGGCTGGACCCCTTCTCTCACCCATCCTGGGTGAGGCCTGCGGGAAACAGGACAGCAGTGCTTTGACCCCTGGCCCAAGCTCTGCTCCAATTTTCTGGAGCAGCTCTTCCCCACCATTCCCACTCCCTATCACCTCTGGGGGCCTCCACACAGCAGCTGGATATAGCTCTGCTCAGCTGGGAAGGGAAAATCTTATGGCAGACACAAAAATCCGTTGTGTTGGAGGGAAGAAACGGTTCTCTACCTTCTCTGTCTCCACACTGTATTTTACTATTCTCTTCAAATGAAGCAAACACCATTATTTCCCATTAGGTGTTCCTGGTGCAAGAGTATTTCATTGAAAAATGGTTCTTTAATGCTAATGGGAGTTATACTCCTAGTGTGATTTATATTAATAAGGCATGTGCAGTTCCTTAGTACATTCAGACCCAGATGGGAAATGGACTTTTTTTTTTTTTGTCCTTCCACACAACATCTGATGAAGTGCTCCAAGCATACAATTTAACAAGCTATTCTCCTCTGGTCTTACAGATGAAAAATAGTCTGTTGTGTCAACTCCTCAGATGCCTATTTTTACACCTTCTGTTTGTTCTTAGTTTGACGTTGTTAATCACGGTCCCACCAAAGCCCCATTGTTCAGCTCTTCAAGAAGAATGTTGTTATATTGACTGTTTGTGCGTCAGCTCAGCTCTCTCTGGAGCTGCACTTGGATGAAATTAGATAATTTCCATTAGGAGAACAGGCATTATTAGTCCCCAATGCCAAATTGAAAAGAGAGCCAAGATTACTATTTCTGGCCGTGTTCACCTCAGGAAGGAACCTTCTCAGCTTTAATGGGATTTTGCTATTGTTGGTTGCCTTCTGTTTGACACCAGGCCAGCAGGGTTGAAAATTGTTTAGAAAGCTGCATGAAATATAATAGAGCCCAAGCCATTTGCTGCAGCACATTCCAGCATGATGTTTATTTTGGAAAAAAAAAGGAAAAAAAAAAAAAGAGAAAAAAATTATTGTCCTTGGCAGTGAAAAAAAATCCCACTAACTTGACTCTCAGAACATATGCTTCTTGGTGCTGTTGTGCTTTCACAACGTGCTGCCAGGATTGGCACGTTATGTACAGAAGTGATAAATCTAATATTATTTGCAATGATCTCCAGTACTTGTAGAAGCAGAGGCAGCAACTTTATTACAGGAAAACAAGGCAAGGGATGATACCAGCTCAGATCCAAAGCAAGAAGTCAAGTCCCACATTAGGCTAGAAAATGTGTATGTTCATGTTCTATGGCTCAATTTTCCCATCTGTAAAATGGGATCAAGTACACGTCTGCACCACACAAAGAAATTAGGAGAACACACTCTCCCTGGATGTTGCTTTTGTGGGTGACGGGGGTCATCTGAGCCAGACTCAGCCCCTCTATGGCCCCAGGTGCAGCTCTGCCCATCCCGCCACCTGCCTTTCTCCAGCAGTGACTGGGCTCTGCCGTTGCTGCTGTTGTTTAGAGGCAGCTTTCCTTTCTCTCCTTCCTCATGTCCCTCCACCATCACCTCATGTGAACACCTACACTGCTTCTCAGGATGCTAGTACTTGACATCCAGTGTGAGAGTGGGGATGGTGGGCTGAACTCTTGCTCAGCCCCAAATTCCCCACGGGTTTCTCTCTGCTCCGTATAGTACTGTTTTGTTCTCTGAATGCTGCCTTAAAATAATTATTAATGAAAGCAGAGTTGACTTTGGAGTGAAAATTTCCGGTTCCTTGGTATTTCCAATGTGTAAATTATCTAAGGGTATTGAAATGTAGGACATTTTTTGGAAGAGATCAGAATCCAAACCCACATTTTCCCTCCAGGCCTTTTCAGAGCCAGACCCACCTTTACCACACTTTGCCTCTTGTCTATTTAAGCCCTAAAGAAGCTGAGTAAATAGAACAAAGTTATCCATCTTTAGAAAAATAAATAGAACAAGCAATCTTCAAAGCCTTCAGATGAGGATCCGTGCAACAATGCCAGTGTTATCCCTGGGCAATAAACCAGAGCACTCCTTTGTTTATATAACCTACTGTTTACTTCTATTTTAACCAACAAACATTGACTGATTGCATAGTCTTGGCTCAAAACCATCCACCAAATAATTAAAAATACAATTAGGCTAAAAGGAAAAAAACCCCATGGCAGACGCCAGCTGACATGTTTCCTCCATACAGAGCTGCCACCCCCCTGCATGGAGCTGCTCTTACTCAGCCAGAGCAAAGCAGTGACTGCCTCCAGCAAAACCAACACCCAGGCCCCTACCTGGACTTGGGCCATTGGCCACCTACATTGCCTCCCCTCTGAGGTTCTCGTGGAGCTGAGCTGGTGGGTGCAGTTCAAATTTGGTAAGGTCACTGGCTAAGGGTGATTCCGTGCTGTACTTGCTTATCTCCCAGAGCAGCTGTTCAGTGGTACTAGTGTTTTTAGGACAGGCCAGGTCTGAAGCTGATCCCAGGTTGTCCCTGCTCAGAGAATCCTGTGACATTCACCTGACATGGGAGGAGATGTTGCCTTCACCACAAAGTTTCATAGCTAGGCTCCCACTGGAGGCTTCTCTCCCTACAGCCCCAAGTGCCACCACACAGGTCAGTCACTGGTTTCACAAGCACAATAGGAAACAAACTGGTCCCAGCATGACCTGTTGTGGAAAATCACCCCTGACAGCTTGTAGAGGCACCTGTGCCCCCCGCCGCCCCAACAAATACCATCTGAATTGCCACCCAGTATACACTGGCAGTGAGGTATTTGGACATATCAGAAGTGTTCAGACAAAGCACAGGTCCCCATTTTCACCCCTCAATAAACTCTGAAACTGACTCAACGAGTGAAATGTTCAGAAACGGTAACTTAGGCAGAAAATAATCTGTGTCTACAAACCTGGGGGATCTCCACAGCACCCTGGTTATTTCTTCACATAGAGCATTTGTCTTCTCACCAACCTTTTTATTTTTTTCCTCTTCATGCTGTGAAATGTTCATTGTCTCCCGCTAAGGACAGTTTGATAAGGATCTTGCTGAGAGTGGCTTTTAGGAAAACGCATTGCTCCAAAAAGGAACCAACCATTGTAGAGCCAGCACTTCAAAGTTATATCAGTATCTTGGTTTTTTCTATCAAATAAATAAATAAAATGAAGATGAACAATGTGTTTCCATTTAAGGAGGAGTGTGGGAAAATCCAGGTCTCATCAGACTGGAAAGCAGAGTGGTATATGCTGACTAAGAGACTGGAAATAGCACGGCTGTCAATTGGAAGAATTCAGGGTTGAATAATCATGTCAGGCAGGCAACATCAGATGGGAGCTGTGGCCCCAAACCTGTTCATTTGAGCCCATCAGGATTCACATGAGAAAACACATGCTGACTCCATATGTTGCTTGTGGTTTCAGGGGAAGTTCAGGGCTGGACCATCCTTGTTGCCAAGCCAGCACCCACCCAGACACTCACTGTAGAGCTATATTTCCAGTATGAGAGACCATGAAGATTGTATGTCCCACATTGTGCTGCAACCAAAGCTGGTGACAGCCCTTCCCAAGCCTCCTTTCCTTGTCTTCAGCCAGCTCTGAGTGGGAGCTTACTACCTTAGTCTTCAACCTAATCACCTCTGCATCATTTTTGTTTGTATTTGAGAGCAAGGTCCTGGATGACAGAGGGACTACAGGTCACTTTACCTTCACAGAAGCATTTTCTGCTCTTCACTTGGAACTGGCTGACATGTGCCCACCCTCTTTCAGCATGACCCATTGTCAAAATGGCAGCTGTTCCCCCTTCTCTCATTTGTATGCCAGGGTGAGGGTGGTTCAGCTGCAGGCAATATTTTCCATGTCTCCATGCACTGCCAGTGCCACTAGTTCAGCTCAGGCTTTAGGGATAGTCCAAGTGTCCTTCAATGTTTTCTTTTATGGGTAATTACCCTTTTTCATTTTTTAATTAGCTGTTGAGGAAGGGAGAAAAGAGCAAGAGAGATCCCATCCTTTGGTGCTGTGGGACTTGGTGCTGTTTTAATAACAACAAAATATTGGAAAGGAAAAAAAAATGCACTGTATCAGCATGTTTTTAAGGTTGGTGGGAAAAAAAAGACCTCTAGTCCCAGTGGTATCCGTGAAGAAAACGTCCATTGGATTCTAGTTCTTAAAAAAAATATCTGAGTCATGCAGAAAGTGCTGGGCTTGGGTAATGTGTGGTTACTGGAGTGCTCAGGGAGGGGGAAGGGACACATGTGTCCAACCCAGATCCTCATCACAGCCTTATGAAAATTAACATGTCTGTGAAAATGTGTTCTCTAAGGAGGGGGGTGCTGTGTGACCAGGGGGAGAGGGAAAAAGAGGGGGAGGAGAAGAAGGGATGCTTTACTTCCACCTCACTCCACACTTGCTAAATTCAGGCCTTCATTTGCTGAAGACAAGAACTAGAAATCCCACTACCTGGCAAGAAAATTTTTTCCCCAAGTCTTCAAAGTCTGGAAAATGGGTGTTTGCACTACAGGAATTTTTCTGAATAGGGGATGACAGTTACAACTTTATCCCCTTTCCCACTATTTTATGAATATTTACAAGAGTCCTATAATCTCTACCCACAAGAAATCCTGCTTTCCAAAGGCAGGATCAGGCAGAGATGCTACATACCTGCAGGGAGAGGGTGCTAAGTACGTATATTTTCACATACATATACTCCAGCATGAGCAAAGGGCAGCACCACAACAGAGACCTCAGAGCACCACACGGTCACTTTGCTTGAAGGGCAAATCCAGGATGATTAAAGAGAAGGAATAAATTCAAATACTTCACTCTTTTCCACAAAGAAATTTCTTTGAAGGTAGAGAAAAACACAGAGGGACACAGCAGGGGGGGAGGGATCTGTCTGTGTTGCTGGTTCGAGTGGATTATGGTAGATCCCCAGTGTGCATTGCATGCTGCTCTCTTGCCATGGCTCTGCAGCAGAAGGCTCTGTCTCTCCCTTCTCTGGCTGAAGATACAGTAACGACAGGAACAATCTCTCCTCTTGGGATACTCTGGAGAAGCCACCCACCATTTCAGAGACATGAGCCCCAAGCAATCTGCCAGGTCCTTCAAGCCTTTCCAGATGCATTTGTTTCTTACCATGGTTTAGCATCCACCATAAAGCTGCTTTTGGTTTGATGGTTAAATGAAAACACAGATTCCCCTGTAGTTGTATGATTTAGGAGGTCACTCCTCAGATTCAGGCTTACTGCTGGTGTCTAAATCCACACCCATCTACAAGTGAGCAGGGATTTCTCTTGCTTCTTTACCAGAACCATCATATTTTTCAGGTTTTCATTAAAACAAAAATGCCCTTGTTAAATGCTGTTGAAAGACAAACCTTTTATTTTTATCAACAGTTCCCAAGGGCATGCATTTTCTCAATAGCTCCATGGACAGGATATGTGAGTGAGAAAGACATGGGTTTTAATCACTGTCCCTCAGCCAGGCCAGGTGGAAGGAAGACTTTTTTCTATGGCTTAAAAAAGATCTTTTTTCCAAAAGGAGCTAGTGATAGCAACGGCTTAACTAGAGGCAACCCAGTGGAACCCATCATCAAGGGACTGGATCCCCCACCTTCCTGAAACATTGGACCTTTAGGGCATGACAAAATTAATAACCCCAAAAGGAACCAGTCAGGACCACAATCCTCTTAAAAACAAAAAACCAAACTAACAAAACCAAATAAATGGATGAGCTTTTACCTGTCACCCACATGCAGGCCCAGGATAGAGTTCCCCCATGTCCAGATTCAGCTTTGCTACTCCCAGAATGAACACAACTAGAATATCATGTTGGAACCATCTCTCTAAACATGCTGCAAATCCCTTCACAAAAAGTAACACTTCATAATCCTTCTATTCATGACTGTCCCTCCAAATTTAAACACACATTTAAAAAATAAATAGGGCAGAGGTGATGTGCGGGAACAGCTTGCTACTTTTCTTATGTATTTATTTTTTTTATATCAATAAAACAGCCTTAAAGAGGCCCCCTAGGAAGAGTTCTGTTCATTTATTTTTCTTGGAAACTTCAAGTCTTCTTAACTCCTTTTAGACACAGAAGAGGTGAATGATTAAGTTGAAACTATTATCTTTGCAAAGAACATCTCTGCTGGCTGCTTGCCAAGAGGAGAGGAAAAGTGAAATGAAATAAACAGGCTGGAGCTATTGTGTCCCTGACGGGTCCCTGTGGTGAGGTGCTGGGAAGCCTGAAGAAGTTAAAAGGAGGTCCCTGGGTGGGGACTGTTAATGAGGCAGCGCACATTTTGGAAGAAAGTATTTTCTGGCCAGAAATATGAGCATTTGAATAACTTAATGTGAGACGAAGTCAGCCCTCGTATTAACAGGTGTCATTTGGAGCTGCAGCATGCTGGTGGCCAGTCCTGCCAGCTGTGGCTGCCAACTTTCTTTCCTCAGCCACTCCTCCAGAACATGAAAGCAAAACCTTTGCCAGTGAAGGGTATGAAATAAATTAAGCTTTGCAGTGCCCTACTTCATGACCAGGCATAATGTCCAGTACTCCTTCTGCTGTGTCTGAACATGCAGTGCTTGGGGGCTGTGGACAGGGAGAGGGACCCTGTGGTGCTGGGCAGCAGCAAGGTGAACAGCAGGCATGCTCTCTGCCCCCTGGGACATGCACTGCTGTGAGCAAACACAGGAGATGTGTACTTGCAGTACTGGATTTGTACCTGGTTGTGCCACAAGCTAGGGGTCTGTCAGCCAGTAATAGCCTGTGCGTTCAGTTTCCAGCTGACAAGTGAACTTTGGGCAGACACTGCCAGGTGAGTTTGGGAGGAATTAAAGTCTAGTGCATGAAGAGGTGAGCATTCTCATGGTCTGACTCCTGGGGCTCCAGCAGTTGTGGTTACTGCTCTCTCCGAGACTCCAAGGCTGGTGCGTAGCTCGAGGATAGCACCGAGGCACTGCTGCGTTGGCATCAGGGAAGCTCGGGGACACATCCAGCTCTTGGTGCAGGAAGACACGAGCTCTTGCACTCTGCAGCTGTCTGGGGGGATAGTTCACACCCCTAGGTGACTCACTGACACGAGACTGCTCAGGGAAGGGGCTGTGCTAAGGGACCAGTGGTCAGCCAGACTGCTGGCCTCAACATGGACACAGAGGGAGATCAAACTTGGTGGCTCACTGGACTTACCCTTACAAAACACTTACAAGCAACACTTCAACATCTTGCTCAGGACAGAGACACCAGTAAGTCAGTGGACAGATTGGTGAGATTCATGCAGGCAGTTACATGGGATGCACATATTGAAGCTGCTCTGAAAATTTTTCTTATTGGCTAATTTAATTTGAAAAAATGATTGGTAAGGTATGGCAAATTGTCCTTGGACCTGACTGAACCAAGGAAAAGCTTGAAATTACCACCACGTGACTCACGTGCCAATTGACATTTGCTTTGGAATCACCCTGTTTGACTAATTAAAAAAAAAAAAAAAAGGCCAGAAGTAACATTTACGTCACAAGTCACATCTGCTTCTGTAATTACTTTCCTGTTGGCTGTTTTCAGTGGAGAAGGAAACCTGACAGAACTGGTATCCAACAATGGATTACAATTCCCTCCTTGAAACCTCCAAGTTTTCTGAAGGGGGGAAAACCATGGTGCACAGCTGATCCTCAGCATGTTGCTCTGAGGACAACAGAAAAATTAAATGCTTAGCTTTGACAGCATGTTTACAAATCACTCTCCAGGAAAGAAAAACTTAAAAAATCTCCCCTGTGAACTTCCTACGTGCGTACATAGCCCCACATGGCAAAACAATGCCAAAGTCACCTGCCAGGCTGAGCTTCTGGAGAAGAGGAAAACTCATGAGAACCGAATGGTGCTGGCTCATTGAGGCTTAATCTTTGAGTCACATGCAATCAAAAGACAAACAGTAAGGCAGCAATAGTGGTGACAGCACATGTGTGCAGAACAATAGCACAGCAGCCAGGACAAGCTGTTTAAATGTCGGTCACTTAGAAAAGAGCAGAAAACCTAGCAGACTACATAGAAAAATAATTTAACTTAGTGCAAGTCATTCCCAAAGAAAACATGCAACATGCACAAATTATCTGGTCGGTGAGAAAAGGGTGGGTTCTTTGCAAGAGTGAAAATGGGGAAGGATGCAAAGACTCCTTGTACTATATGCCTGGCCTTGGGTGAGCTAATAGGTAACTTCCTTTGTCTTCTCCAGAGCAGAAGGAACAAGAGGGAGCATCTGTTCACCAGAGCTAGGATTTGCTTTGCTTGGATTTGAGACCTCAATAGGAAAATCCTGAAGTATTTCAGCACTAAGACACAAAAAATCCTTATTCCACTACTGCTGCTGCGTATTCTGGTAGTGGTATCATCTTTCAAGCCTGGATGCCCTCTTGGTGTGGCAGCAGCACGTTTGGGCACCAGATACTATGCATAGATGTCCCGAGCAGGGCTGAGCTCACCCTGGGCATGCTCAGCCCCCCTCTCCTCACTGCTGCCACAGCAGTAATGTACCTCTGCACACTGGAAAAAGGTTTCTTTTCCTTCCCTGCACACTGGGCACCACACATGTTTTATATGTTTAATTTTTTGATGGCATTTGGTCCTGATAGTGGTGGACATCCACAGCCTTTGCTGGCTCAGTCTGCCAGGAAGAAGCTTGGGATGCATCTCTGTCAGCTGTTGGGAGAGAGCTGCCGTGACTTTCCCAAGCCGATGGAAAAATGATCTGCCATGAGCACTGGATACAGACATTCAGTATGACTGTTAACGCCAAATCTGTGGGGACCAATTTCTGTACTACACCTGTCAAGCCCAGAGCACCAGTACCATTTCATTCAACTTCATTTTCTTACTTTTCTTAAAGAAAATCTAAAAATCATTCCAAAACTATTGTTTTAACAGACATCTGACAAATCAAACATCATAAGGGGAGATTGCTGCTGTTCCCTGAGCCAAATGCATTCCTGTATTTCCTGGCCAAGAATGGTGACAATCAGGACAAAAATTGAGCCTGAAGTCAGTGAACAGCAACAGGGTCTCCATCTGGAGTAATTTTATAGTGTTAGAACAGTTCTCCAGCAGCAGCCACTGCCTGCTAATATAAAAATACTTGGGAGAAGAAGCAATACATTTTATTAGATTGGTAGGAGAGGAAAAAAAGCTCTATCCAATAATTCCATTAACTTTTATGAATATCTCTAAAGAGATTTATTTTTATAACAACTTTGGTGCAGAGGAATAAAACCCAAGTTTCTTGACGCTCACAGTTATGATTTCTCACAAGAAGCAAGTCCAGAGTGTCTGTGTCCAAGCCTTGCTCATTTTGTTCACATGAAGATCAGCTCTGAAAGCCCGAGTCTGGCTGTGAGACGAAGGGTGGCCCTGTGGCTGGCCCATGCTCTTATTTTGTCTCTGCTGAAGACTCCCTGAATGATCTTCTCCACATCACTGTTTTGTCCCGGGGATGTTCAAATCTGCTCCTGGAGTACCCCCACATGCTGGAATAACCCATCCCACTTCAGATCCTAGCTTCCAATACACAGAAGTCATCTTTTGCCTGAAAGGTTAGTTAGTATTTCTACCCAATTAATACTATGAGTCTTCCCTTGACTCTGGCAATTGTCAGCATTCTGTCTGCCCATCCAAACACCAGCCCCATTCAAAACCCACCACACTGTTGTCCTTTGCTGTCTCCTGCAGTGACAAGCTCCTTGGACTGGACTTATATAAAAATACTTCATCTGATCTGTTTTGAATTTACCACCTTCTAATTTCATTGAATGACCGCTTTCTTTCAGTGTCATAAGACATTGTCCCACCAATCTCTTTAATATTTTCCTTCCCCTCTTAAAACCTCAAGCTACATTGTGGAAGGGGAAAGACAAAAGCAAAACATCCACACACACAAATTTAAAAAAGCTTCCCAGGAAACTGTTCTAATATAAAATGATTATACTTCATGGCGTGGCCTTGAGCTCTCTACAGCTGTTGCAAACAAAAACCAGTGTGTTGTTAAGCTGTTGGGAGAGGGGCAGCACGTGTGAGATCCACACATGTGGTCCAGGCAGCCCAGATACACTGACATGGGAAGGGCAGGTGCTGGGGAGCAGAGAAATAGAGGCACTGGCTGAGGCTGTGTCCATGGGCACCAGCACCAGCAGCATCTCCATCACTTTCAGCACCAGATCTAGGCATTTGTTTGGATTTGAGGCTGTCATGGGCAAACCCTGAGGTATTTCACCATTGCAGCTCTCACCCAGCCACCACTACCAAAGAGAAGGTTCCTTACTGCCCAAGCATGTTCTGATGCTTGCAAGCCGAGATTTCATCAGCCCAATAGGAAAGGACAAAATAACACCCTGGTGGGTGAAAGCCTCTCAGCAGACTTCCAACAAGATCTGGGAAGCAGCCAGGGTGTCTGCAGGGCTGTTGTGACAGGTGGCTCCTGCCCCTTGCAGCTCTGGGGATGCGCCTTACACTACAGCCACTGCAAGATGTGGAACAGAAGATCCCTAGCCCCTTCCCTAGACAGAGTTCCATCCTGTAGCATGAGTACTTTCAGCTGTGTTTTAAAGCAGGGTTGATTTCTCTGTTGATACACCACCCAGTGACTGCGCAGTTCCTACTGGGAAGGTCTGAGGAGCCCACAGAAGCTGAGTGACATGGGCCAGTGCACACAGGAGCACTGGGACCAGACTCAATATTGGCACAAGCAAGGCAATCCAGCTGGTCTCTGCTGGGCTTTTACCATCCAAGAGGATGAGTGAATGATACCTGCTCAGCCCTAGCAGCAGACACCTGTCCCTGGCCACTCAGTCCACCATCCAACCCATGGCCAACAATGTGGCTATAAAATACCAAAACACTTGAAGTAACAGCTACACCTTTCAGCAGTAAGCCAAGGGACAGCACTGACATTTTTTGAACAGCCAAGAGGGATACGAGGCTGCTCACTTGTTCCTTCAGGCTGGTTGCAAACTCGGACTTATGACACCACACTGATTTATATTAGGATTACCATGTTCTTCCCCACCACAAAAGCCTGCTTACCTTATGTCTTCTGCCTTCCTTTAAACCAGTGGAACAACAAAATCTCAAAATCTGTCGTGCAGCCATTTCCCAAATGGAGCCATTTCCCAAGAGACACTTTTCATCAACTTAAGCAGCTCCATCCTCCCATCATCCAGAGGGTCACAAATACCTGAGCAAGGAGAAGACCTGGTACTACCGGGGTTTATTATTCCCTGAGGAACAGCCCAGGCCTTCACAGTTCTGATGTTGACCTCAGAGCACCAACTACCCACCAGCTCTTGACCTCAATCTAGGGCCACAGACTACTGGGGCAATGAAATAATCACAGGCCTTCTGCCTGCTTCACTCAGCATGTCAGCAAAGAGCACTTGCCAAGGCAGGCCTGGGCACCGGGGCAGAAGCAGCAGCTTCTCACCCATCCCTGGATGGAACAAAGAGCATGGCTGGCTCTCCTTAAGGACTCAACCCAGAAACTTCGTCTCACACTTCCCTTCCTGAAACAAGAGGGGTACAGCTTCAGCTTCTCATCCAGGCTGACATAGTTTAGACTTTCCAAAGGTCCTAAGCAGCTTTGAAGGGTTCAGAGCAAAGCATGCAGTGAACAAGCACAGTGTAACCAGAATGTTCAGATACTTGTAAATTAGGAGGAAGAAAACTCCCACAATTGTCTCAGGACATTGTCCCCTACATTGAAGACAAAGCTCCCTTTGGTGGAATGGCAGACATGTGTCTCTTCAGAGGAAAGAGGATCTGACTTCTCTCTTTGCTTCCAGAGATTGAGGTCCCAGAGGGCAGGATGTGCTGTACATGAGAACAGCATACATTCTGCTCAGTGCAGGGTGCTGGAACTGTCCCCTGCTGTAAGGAGGAAAACAACTCAAGGCAGCTCCATTTTAACTTCAGGAAGATTCGTATTTTGAACAGGATAAATTTTTTTACTGCTTTTTGTGTGTCTCTGCAGCTCCTGCCTCCACTGTGAAAGAGAATCTCCATGTGCCATCAGTAAATTGTCCAACTCCAGAGGAGTATCAGAGTCCGGGTACAATGAAGCAATCTCTCCGTTTCTCCAGAGCAGTGGAAGTCTTTCTGGGGGGACTGGGGGTGCTGTGTCCCCCCAGACCAGGGCAGCAGGCTCAGCCCGGAGCTGGGCTTCCCGCACGGTCTGCGGTACCTGACTGCCCTCTACCCGGGAGCGTGGGATGCACAGCGTGCGGCTGGCTCAGCAGCCGGCCCCTTCCTGCCCCTTCCAAAGCAACGCTGTCAACTACAAAAAATAAGAGTAAATGCATCCAGCCCTCAGGACATACCCCTTTAGTTTCTCAAGACTCTTGCCACAATGCCCCAAGTAAGGAAAATGTGCCATTGCAAATGTTTATAGCATCTGATTTAGTGTTACGCAGTTTCTCCCAGCCATAAACCAGAACAAATACTCCCAAGATTTATGACATCCTTCCCTCCAGGGCTTAAGCAATTGTACTTGATTAATTCAGCAGTTAAGCAGCACTGAGCAGAAGCATGATAATTTTGTATCCAGGATTCCTAAGACACATACTCTTTTCCACAAGGATTTAGGTCTAAAACCAGAAAGATGAATCTTTAAATATGTACTTATCTATATGCATGGGATAATATGCAGTGGATGTTTCCTCCCTGCAGAGAGATGCTGAGATGAGTTTTTCCTTGCTCCCCAACATTAGGAATTCCTCACCACTTTTTGAGACAGTAAATACCTATTCCTCAGCTTACATTCTGGATATGACAAGTATTTGCAAACTTGCCTTACTATAGTGTAATTTTACAGCTCTTCAGTACCATTGTTAGCAGGAGTTAACAACGAGGGAGACCTTCTGCTACGTTTCTCCTGTAAACACAAGCAGTATGAAGAAATTTTCCTTTGCCTGAACCCCACACAAAAATACCAAGATTTGACTCCATTCTGCTTCCTTGCAAATCTATGAAAGAGTTTTGAAAGTTTATTATTTCCTTTCTCTGCATGAAGACCTCACAGCAAAATCTCCATGAAGAAAGACTCCATCATGTTGCTAGCATGTTGGTGCCAGAGAACAGGCGGTTCCCCCCCAGAAAGTCATTGGAAAAACAGAGACCAAGGGTTTCTTACACATTTCCTCAGGACCTCTCAGGGCAGGTCTATCCACATCACAAGAGCTCTTCAAATGCCAGCTAGGAAACATGAAAGGGAGCTAGAAGAAAGTAGGGGGCCTTCATAGCTTCTTCTAGAGTCCCATTCTGCCCCGAGAGACCCGCATGTCCAAGAAAGCACGTAAGCCAAGGAAGAAAGCAAATCTTTTGCAAACAGTTTGTGGAAGCAGAACCAGAAAGGAACATGTTGTGGACAGTATGTTGGCCTTGAAGTGCTAGAATAATTGAAAATAGCAAAGCTATTCTTTATCATCACTGCAGTGAGCAGTGGGTACTGGATAGGGTGCACTTCAGTTAGCTATAATGTACAGAATTTATTGCAAATTAAACTGTTTACTGTACAAGGCAATTTCCAAGTACTGCCATGCTCACAAAGTTTTTTACTGCTGATTTCTCAAGTATTAAAAAACCATCAAAACAATATTAATTGAATGCTCCCTATGCCCTTCCATATCCTTGAAGACATTTACACATCTTCAAGTAATCAAGAAAAATGGCCTAGATTGTTTGAATCTGATGGGCCATTACCATTCTACAGTACCCACTGGAAAACGCATGTTAATAGTGCTTTGACAATAATGTATTTGAAGCTACACGAAAAAAATTATGGACTGTACAGACTAGTGCTTCAATTCATTTGAAATATGGCCGAGCATTTGTCTCGGCTGCATTAACAAGGTCTGTTTTACCAATACATTTGTATTTATGATGACTAACGGCAGATTATAGTTGCTAAAATTTGTCCTCCTGACATGAAAACACTACTTTGTCATTAATACATTTTGTAGCATAAACTATGATGTCAGGTCAATGTAAAGGGTAAAAACTTTCCTAAAGTATGCACACATCATTTTTTTTAAGCTATTGAGCCTAATGGAATAACAAAGGTCATAATAACAAACCATTACAGCTTCGGTCTTGGCAACCACGTCCACAGAAGAATCCTCCAAGAAACAATCATCATTTCTCCAATGTTATGGCATTAGGAAGACAGGAATGGTTCACAAATGAGTCATGTGAGCCCAGAAACTCAGTAGCTATGTGAAAGCTGAGCAATCAATTATTCATTTGTTTACTGAGAGCTTTCTCAGCTGACATTAACCAGAACTTCTTAAGAAGAAGAACTTTACAGCTGTCCTTGGCTGTCACATGAGGCTGTGCTCAGAGGCTGAAAAGATTGCTTAATTTCATTGTAAGCAATCTGGTATTTTTATTGAAATAAACAACAACATATGGACTAATTAACTGGGCTCAACCTGAGACCCTGCAGGTGTCAAAATCTCCGAGCTCCAGGGCTGGGTTGATGACAAGATGGAAGAACCAGGCAGAGGGGAGGACATTCAAGCAACCAAAATCTAGCTCTTGTTCCAAATGCTGTACATGGAATTCCAAGTAAGCTTTCCTGTGCATGGAGTATTGAGGATATACATACACATTTTTGTGGTATTAACACATGTAATTAATCTGCTCTGATTGATTTAGATTTTTCTCATTTCTTAGTGATTGTTTACCCTAAACCCTTAAAAGTTGTTAGACTGAAAGATTTTCAATCACAAACGAGTATGATCACACCTTCAACTCTCTTTAATCTAACTTATTTTTGCCTTTTTGGGGATGAAAGACACATTTAAAGCAGGGAAGACTGCCATACAAAAGAAACTAAAAAAATCTGGACATGAAATCTGGACATAAACACAGTGCAATGAAATGCAAAGCAAGCTCATAAAAAGCGCTGATCTGAGTGGAAGATAAAAGAAATTTAGGGCTTTGTTTTATGGGTTTTTGGTGTTTGGTTTTGGGTTTTTTTACACAGTTTCCTCTATATTGCAAAAGCCTATAAAGAACACTAAAGCTTAGGATAAATGCAGACAACAGAAAATATTTATACATGGGAATCCACCAGATTCTATCTGAGCTCCGTGAATATTTTAGACGAAGCAAAATGGAGAAAAACCTGAAATATTAAAATCTTTCATGCTGACACTCTCATTGTGTTCAGGCTGAATTCTCAAGATGCCATCTGTTACAGCAAAAAGGGGTGACTATGGAGTTGAAAATTTTTCAAAACTGTTTTTTCAAAATTTTTACAAAAGTTTTTTCAAAATTGCTAGCAAATCAAAACTGCTGCCTTAACCTTCTAGTATTTACCCTCACCAAGCAGTCTCACTTTAATGCTGTATTCTTTCTTCCGATTAAGTGCCAAAAACCTGTGCATATTTTAAGCAACATATCACCCCTTACATTGGCCTGCATCTGCTTCTAGACATAAGAGCAGTGAAAACGACACTGTTTTAACAGCAAAACTTATGACTGGACACAATCTTACACATCTTTTCCAACCTAAATGATTCTATGATTCTTTAAAAAGCCTGTTGTATTTCTAGGGTAAGAATTCTTTCTAGAGAAAGAGTTCAGATTTTGGCAAGAAGGATATGAGAGGTGGTTAGCACACTGTTGTGAAATCCACTCGCTGAAAGAAGGAAGGATCTCACTTTTCATATGCTTCTTTACCATTTCCAGAGAACGTTTACTTACCCATCCTATGCATGTTTCTTCAACCCGCTGTCCCTCCTCCATTGTTTATAAAAACAACTGAATAAAGCCAGCAAACCCCAGCTCTTACAGGAAAAGCAGCTGGGATTGCTGTAGTGTCTCACCAGCCAGGGAAGGCTTGGAGGAGACCCAGGAGTCTTGCTTTTACTTTTTCCCCCAGTTATGCCTAATGATACCGACACTTCAGATAGTTTATTGCTAAGCACAGCTTCATCTTCCTACTTTATGAGGAAAGCAAGTATCAGTCCACCCACGTCAGAGATAAAATACAGGAGGCTCAGAAAAGCTGTGCAGGGTCACTTCAGGCAGACCTAGGAACAGAATCCCTGTCTAAACAAAAGTCACACCCATTTCACTCCACTGCTTTCCTCTAAATTATTATGCCAGTCCTGTGAGCCATAGACTGTCTGTAGGCAAAATACCATCTGCCTACTTTCACTAACAGACAAATGAAGAGATAACCATTAATAAAACAAACAGCAAATGAGTATTGGCTTTTCTGCATTAGCCACTATGAACAGGAAATTCAGAAGAACTGGGAAATCCTGATTCCCATCATGCAGCTACTGCAAGAAAATAGATGGATAAAATGTGCATCATCACCCTTCCAACACATTTACCTCTGTTACTGTGGGCTTCTTCTTAAGATACGTAACAGTTTAATATGAAAGTCTGCATAGAAGGAATTTAATCAGTATTGCTTTTGATAGACGTACCTTTAAAAGAAATCATCTTTTTTTTACAGTGTGTGACTGTCGGCTGAGAATTGTGGTTTGTTTTGTTTTGGGTTTTTTATGGCTGCACACATGAATTGAGGGATGGAGTTATATAGAATACATACAACGTAAAGTCAGTGGGAGTCTGAAGAGGGATTATCCATGGCTAGGTATGTGGCTCATGCATGTTATTAGGAAAAAGGGCAACGAACAATCACATGAGCACTGCTGAGCAAAGACAAAGTAAAGCCATTAGGATGGATTAGAAAACAGAGACAGACAAGTCGTGAGGAGAGCAAATGAATAAAGACTAATGCAATGCAGATACTGACACTCAGGATTGAGTAACTTGCCACAGCTGTTTTACAGCATCCCTTCTGCTAGAGAATAATTTTTCAGGTCATTGTCCAAGCTATAACTGCACAGAAAAGAAAGTAAAACCATCCCATCCCTCTCATCTAACCTGTGTTCTAGTTACATTGGTCTGCTAGAAAAAGTACAGTAAACAAGAACTGCCTTCCCTGTCATATTCCTTCTGCTTCATTACTCTGTCAACCAGATAAAACACATGGTCTAAAATATAATTCCTATTCATTTCAGGATTGTTGTTCTATAAGAAGGAGCAAGCTTATGTCGTAAAGCAAACCTGAAGATCAAACATCAATACATCACCTGGTGATGTGGGAGGAAAGAATAAATAAAATTTGTCAACTCATAGGACCTGTATATGGATAATATTTTTCCAGAGGTCAATCTGATGAAAAACACAACTCAGAAAGGAAGATGGAAGTTATTTCAGAAATATGGGTACAGAAAAAAAATGTTTTCAGTTAGCTGCAAGAGAAAATGTAGTCCCTTGCTCAGTTTGTAAGTGGGAGCCTGAATTCCTCCCACTCAATTAACTCTACGTACAAGATTGGCTTTGTTTTCTTCATAGTTAGGGGAATAACAGAGGCATCTCTTCAGAATGGCTTGGCCCTGTAGTCTGCTAAATACAGACTTCTCTGCTGGACCCTGCAGCTACATGGGAAGTTTTCTGGAAGGCATGTTTATGCTGAAAAACATATCCAAGCAGCTGGCACTTTAATAGACACCCCCTCTAGAAGTGAAAAGATGATTCAGAGAAAGATCATTTAAGTTGTGTCTCAAGTACCACTAAAAGCTAAATGGCCACCAGAAAAGCAGAAACACTACCTCTAAAGCACAGTTTTTAATTGATGCTTTTCTTCCTCCAGCAACAAAAGAGGGCAAAACATATCACAGTACAATGTGTTTGCAATGCTTTTTGGGTTATTCCCAGCTCATCAGTAGAAACCTCTCAATTGGTACCAAGAGAACAGGATGCTTCCTGGATTTGCAAGGAACACAGAGGTGTATCTGGGGGAATTTGTAAGGCCACGGGTTGCCATGGATGTGAGTGGCCTCTTTCACCAGTTTTATTATACCTTTTTCCTTATGGTCCACTGAGAGACTTGAAATGTTCTAAAATAAGAAAAGCACATAAAATCTTAAACTGTTAAAGGACTGATTTTCTTTCTATTGAAAAAAATGACAAAACTTCAACTGGTACACAGGGCGGGCCTTTCAACATTAAAACAACCAGTGGTGCATTTGTGGACATGCCAAAAGCAGCACATGGGAGCTCTTCAGCACAACCAGAAGAGTTGCATTTCCACTAATACCAAAGCACCTATACAGCAAGGGGAGCAAATCCTCCTGAAACATTCAGCCAAGGGTGATCTGAGCTCCAGTAACAGCAACAGGTGAGCAACAGCGACTCTATTCAAATGTAATTTTAAAGTGTATTTATACTTTATCTATGATTTAAGATCTTAACTTTTGTATTTATTTAAAAAGCAGCAGAACTGTCAAACAGCTGACAGTAGGAGTAAAATACATCTTTACTTCTTGAACATCTGGAAAAGAGAAGTTTGATGACAACTGTAGAACTAGCACAGATTTAGGACAGAGTGTTGCCAAATTCAAAGTTCCTTCAGGCATGAATAAAGGATCCTCAGCTGGATCTGTCCTTCAGGATGCAAAGAACGTCAGTCCCTCAAATTAATGATTCCCTTTCCTGGAAACCTACACATTTTTATAATTATAGGAGCTTAAAGTTAATGCATAGTCCTAAGACAGGCTAGAGAGCTCATGCTGAATTCCTTTATTTGGAAGAAGTTTATGAGTTTTGTAAGATGGTCAAAAATAGGCAGAGTTCATTTTACTTGCATCAAAGTTCTTTATAGACACAATTCTCATTTGCTCACACAGACATCCTAGTGAGCAGGTACATGGCAGCAGATCACATCAGGACTTCTTGGATGCAGACTTCAGCTGGAACAGGTCTCGTAGCAGAAGTGCTACATTTCCAGTGCTGCATTTTGTGTATAACACAGTAACACAGTGATGCCCCTGTGTGGTGAGTTTGTTAGGCTAATCAGCTTAGACAAAAAAGCAAAGCTCTGAAGGATGAAGCACAAATCCTCACAGTATTGTTCCACAAGAACATCTTGAAGAAAGGGAAAGACAAAAATCATCTGTAGCACACTGAGCTCTCAAGTCAAATCCTACTCACCTTATTCAGGTGAAATGATTCTTCAGTTTCAGGTCTCACTCTTGGAGATGCAGAATGTATAGCTTCTTAGGGCTTACAAAATGTCAACTTCAACAGTTCAAAAATGTTAACTAGAAAGACCAGTGGTTAAGGCTCTGTGTATTCAAATGAAGAGCTACTGAAATGTGGAACATGTCAGGAATCACAAAAAAAAAAAGAACAAATAAGGAGTAAGTCACTCTAGAGGCAATTTCCAGTAGAAATTGATGGTGAAAATGCATGATATTACATTGAGTTTTGACAAGTATAAATGATAATTGAAGTGAAGTAGCACAGGTTTGTTGTGCTCTATGGATATGTGGGGCCAATTCAGCTTTTCATTGTGCCCATGCACTACAGATGCCCTGGATTTCTTGGGTTTTTTTTGTTGTTTGTTTGTTTTGTTTATCCCAGAAGGTGCAAGGAGAGTTCAATAGCAATTTAAATCTCTTTTAACCTGTCTATTCCTTGTACAGAGTTTTCTATCCAAAGTTATCTATTGCGGCATAGGCAGAAATGAACATTTGTTTCGAACGACTTAAAAAGCCAGATCTGTTATGCAAGAGACTGAACCCACGGGCCACAGTGTTTTAAACACTTTTCTGCACTTATACTTCTAGAAAGAATTTACAGACAAAGTAGCAATGTCAAAACAAAAATACAAAACCAACCAAGCAACAACAAAAACACCACAAAAACCCAAACCAACCAACCAACCAAAACAACAAAAACAAACAAAAACCAAAATAAAACAAAACAAACAAACAAAAACCCAAGCCAAGCAAAAAACCCTACATTACAGGCAAGGTTTGTCCAACTTGTCCTTAAAAATCTTCAGGAGTAAAGCCTCTCATGATACCTTACAGCCCTTTTCAGCTTCTCCTTTTTTTTACAAAGGAGGCTCAGGGGTGATCTTATCACCTCTGCAACTGCCTGAAAGGAGATTGCAGCCAGGTGGGGGTCAGCCTCTTCCCCCATGTGACAAGTGACAGGACCAGAGGACAGAGCTCAAGCTGCTCCAGGAGAGGTTCAGGTTGGACATCAGGAGGAATTTCTTCACTGAAAGTGTTGTTGAACACTGGAATGGATTGCCCAAGGTAGCGTTGGAGTCACCATCCCTGAAGGTGTTTGGGAAAAGACTGCATGAGGCACTTAGTGCCATGGTCTAGTTGACAAGGTGGTGGTCAGCCAAAAGTTGGACTTGATGACCTCAGAGATCTTTTCCAATCGAAATGATCCTGTGATCCCTCCTGTGAGCCACTCAGAAAGATCTTCCCAATGCCTAAAGTGGATGAGCTCACCATGCAGCTCTACACAAATCGAGGGCTACTGTATATATGTGTCTCTTAAATTCTGTCTGTTTATGAGGGTAGACTGTTTTGGGGTGCAGAAAAATTAGGAAGATGTGATACCTCACAGAGAAGCTATTCCAGTTCCTGTTCCAGCAGGCAACAACAGATCCTGAATGAGCCTTTTTCTCTTCCCCTCAAAAGAATGAAATGCAGTTTTGCCTCCACTGCAGCTGTGGATCAACACTGACTACCTGTGATGGTAATCATAGTTATCATCAGCACTCATTTCAGAAAGGGAGACAACTATAACCTATACTTCAAGGGAAGGGGAGCAATAGGTGTCTACCCTGCAAATCCAAGGACAAGACAAACACCCTCTGCAGCATCAACCCAAGCTTCTCACAGCACACCTTACCACCAAGCAGAGATAGTCCTCAAGCAAGATTCATGTGTTATCTCCGCTCTGGATGCAATCTAGCAAAACCCAGGCTGGCAGCCTTCTGCTGCTTTGAAGTTCCTTGGCCTGCACCACCATGGGCCTTCCAGACCCAGCTTACATGCAGCCTGCCTGTTGGCACATCGAAGGCTTCTGGGTGCTGCCAGGTCACTGTGCATGCCCGGCACAGCACACACACAGCTGCCTGACTCTGAGAAATGCCTGGCGGCCCTCCAGGAGCCACAGCTTTCTGACTGTGAAACGCTGGCAGGGCCTGACTGTCATTATTAGAGCACTTCACCTCTTGTGTTTCACTCCATTTTTCTCAGAGAACAAGAGGATGATTAGCCCTTCCCCTTTGGGTTTGTGAGAAGCCCAAGGCCTGCCAGCTGCTGAATTAACACACCTGAGGTGCCCAGAAAGCCCATCATGAGGTGGCCAAAGGAGTATTTTACAAGTGACTTCTGGCTCTAATTCAGAAGGGGTTTCCTGCTCCTCCTGTTGGCTGTAGAAGCAACATCCAATGAAACAGAGTTGCACACAGCTGATGGGACACTGCTTAACAGCAGTGTGAAGCAGGCTGGTGCCAGGGCTGAACCATAGCACCCTACTGCTTTGAAGAGGAATTTCCCTGGTGGTCTTCCAAAATGCTTTGGAAATGCACCTGTTTTGCTTTGTTTGGGGGGTTTTTTTGGTAGCATGTGAAGAGTGTTTTCTTCCCCTTGTTCTGATCCATCAAAAGGACATTCAAAGAAAGGTGTTAAAAATACTCAACTTCTAGCCAAAAGGAAGGCCTATGAGAAGGAAAACCATTTCCAAGAAGCTATGCTCTAGAAAACAAGAAGCCCTTTCTCTCCTCACTTCAGTACTGCACACCTCAGGAACACCATTATTGCAGCACCCTAATTCGGGGTGTGCCAGTCAGACATAACATGCCCATGTGTTGTTCACAGAGAGCTTCTTGGTTATTTCAACTATTCACAGGTCAATTCAGCAATTGTGGGTTATTACAGATAAATCCTGCACTGACTTTAGAAAAGACTCCCTGAAAGAACCACTTTATTGAATGTAACATAATTTCTGTGATGCCACTTACGCCTGCCTCAAAAGCATTTCCCAGAGATTTCCTTTCCAGGTGATTGTTTTCCCCGCTTGTTTAGAGTCCCTGTAGCAGAATTTGCCAGGGCACCTTAAAGCAGAGAAGCAGCTTGAAAGATTATGCTTAACATAATTATTCTTTCTCAGAGAGTGATAGCATGCACATTTTCAAGAACCTGATCTGTATGAAACCTTCACGTGTTTGTCACTCTTGTGACTCTGTGTTGAACTTGTCCCATGCAATTTATGGAAGACTGCCTAAAGCACAGGCTGCTGTTCAGCAATGCCACTGGCAGTGACCAGTTCCAGTCACAGATGCAAATGAAACAAAAATAATTACACACAAAACTTCACTTTGGACAGGTTTGAAGAGAGAATCTTGGTCCGTTATTTATTTCTTGGCACTGCTGAGTGCTAAGGTTTTTAATTTAATGGGGGGTGAAGGTTGAAAGGGGAACTTCTGACACCGATGGGACTGGACATAAATAAATTCACTCTAACCAAACATGCCTGGGACGTCCCATATCCCAAATTGATTTTGCATCTTTCTTTCTCATTATATCATCTTCAAGAGGTAGATATTTGGCATGCAGGTGATATATTAATCAAAAACTTCAGCAACAGTACAGGCACAACCAACATGTAGGAAAGTGCATCACACTGGAAAACCCCACATCCCAGCACAGTGCAAAAGACAGCAAAAGATTTACTGAAGTTACAAAACCAAGCTAAGCAATAGCATTCTCCAGAGAAAGCAGCCCTCTCTACCTCTGGTCATAGCCAAAGCTAAAGCAGACTACATGCTGCAGCTGGTCATTAATATACACAAGGCTGCTTCCCAGTTCCACTGGAACCTCTGGAGATGCCACCTGACACCATCCAGTGCACAGAGGCTTCTTGTACAAGGCTGTATAGATGTGCACACACTGGAGCTGCCGCTCAGTTCTGTGGCACAGGGGGAGGCTACAGGGACAGTTCCCCATCTCTGTACTCAGAGTATCCCACAAATGCCACTGGGACGGCTGGTGAAAACCCTGGCTTACCCCAGCAACACAGACACCTTCAAAGGTGCATATACATTCAGCCAGGTGCACCCCACCATGTACTAGGGGGTGGAATTTTCAGAATGAGGCTGCATTTGTACACTCTTTAGGAACCTGCCAGACATGCTGGAGTAAAACACAGACCCCAGGAGCAACAGCGAGGGTTCTACATTCTCAACAGAACTTGCCCTTATCCAGCAGAAACACAATTTTCACTGGGTTTTGGCAAACAGAAAACCCAAACTCTTTACAATTTTAATGCATTGTTATAGTTGTTCTTCTCCCTTTCCTTTCCCTGACCTCACTACACACTAAGGTGAGCAGAGTCCCAGTGCCATCTCACCACCTACTTCCCATCTGGCTGCACGACACCCTGAATGACTGCAGGACAACTGGACTAGGAGCCAATATAGGTCTAGAAAAGATGCTCAACCTGCAGAAAAGGTGACTGAGCACTCAAACACCCTAAAGCATATACCATCTATATGACAGAGAAGGATTTAAAGTGCAGCAGAAAGAACTGAAGTTGGACGTTTAGAAAAAACTTCCTTTAAGGTGTCTTACAACAGGTCATTTTCCAGTCACTAAAGATTGGCAAAAAAAGGAGAAAGAAAAGTAAGCCAAAAAAAAAAAAAAAAAAGATAAACCACCCCACAATTCAAGCAAGTTTTAAAGCTTTAAAAGTTAATTATCACAGCTTCATCCAGTGCTTTATTTCACTGATGCCAGGAATCTTTTAACCCAGAGGATGTACCAAATATGATGCCTCCATTTTTTTTTTTTTAATTGGAAACCTCCCAGGAAAGAAAACAACAACAACAATAAAAAAACATGCATCTATAATAGGTTGTGGTGAGCATGAAACAAGAATAGCAAGTCAGGGAACCTTCACATTTTGCAGGAATGGAGCTTCCATTGCCTTACACAAATTAAACATGCTATCCAAAAGGATTTTCTCATGGGAAAAAGTAAGCAATCAGAAATGGAAACAAACTGGTCAGAGCTGATTATGTTGCCAGCTTTGAAATCCCTTCAGTCATTTGTTTGGGGCAACCTTGGGGAACATGACAAAACAACGTATTTGAGTATAAATGCAAAGCACACCATTTTGAGACCAAGGCTGATTTCTTATATATTCAACAATATGTATGCATGTATACATACACATAGACACAGATGCACTACAAACAGCTGACTGCTTTAAGGGTTTAAGATGGAAAGAAACAATGTCCATAATGTATTACCCAATAGAGAAAGTGAGAAAGGACAGAAGGAATTTATACTCTTTTCAAGAACATATTTGTGTTGTACGATTTTTTGTGGAGAATTTCAGGATTTTATAATTTTGAGAAGAACATGCAGACTAAACATGGACACTCCACAAATAAACCCTTAAAAAACCCCAAAAGCATTATCTGAAGTCTATTACACATAGTGCACAATGAAATTTTATTTTTTTTAAAGAATAAATGAGCTAGGTATATGAGTGGCTGCTTTCAGATTCATCTGCAAGCATACATTCCCCACTTTTAAATTTACAAGTTTAAGATGGTCTTCAAATCCAGCTTCAAATCCACTTTGACAGCTCCATGCAGATGAACAGATAAAATACATGGAGTTCTTGAATTAACAGAGGCTATGTTAAATACCATCTGTGGGAAGCCCCTTCAGAACAGGCATGCCCGAGAAATATGCTCTATCCAAACCTATTCCATTTAAAAAGGGCAAACAATCCCAGAGGGACAGGGAAGGGCAGGAACTATCTGTGATACTAATAGCTTTAAATATAGTTCATTTTCTTAAATGCAGCTGGCATCAATATCTTTCTGTTTGTAGAAAGTTCAGTGGGGTAGGAACAGCTATTTTTGGACTGAAGAAATTACAGCAGAACACCAGACAAGCATTGGCGTTTCAAGGCTCTTGTAAGAGTACTAAACCTGACAGGGCTTTTCAGGAAAGTGCATTTTTACTAAAGACATTCTGGTAGGTGGCTCCATAATGATTACATGCATTGCTTGTTGATCAGCAATATGGCTTTTCTACTGCTTGGAGCTGTTTTGTTGGGATCCTTTTCTATAACAAACAACTGGGAAAAAACCAGAGATTTTTAGTTTTACGGTTGGGAGGTTTGTTTTTTTTTTTTCCAGTGGAGTATTTTTGGTTTTGTTTGTTTTAAATTCAGTGAAATAATACTTTAACATGCCTATGCAAATAAAGTGATAAATTTATGTTGAAAAGCAAACAAACCAAAAAAAAAAAAGCTTTAATGGCAGTGAATCGTGTAGTCAAGCCAAGTAACTAAGGCTTCAGACATACTGCTGCCTCTAAACTCCCCAGGTACAGGAGCTAATCTTTTCTGCTCCCCAGGCAAAGAGACTTCATCTAGACAAGCAATCCATGTTGCAGCTTCTCTACAGTTGGTAAGTGCAATACTTACTGTGAGTGCAGTGAGGTTGCCCAGAGAAGTTGTGGGTGCTGCAGCCCTGGAAGTGTTCAAGGCCAGGCTGGATGAAGCTCTGAGCAACTTGGTCTAGTGGAGGTGTTTCTGCCCATTGAAGAGGGGTTGGAACTATAATCTTTAAGGTCTCTTCCAACCCAAGCCATTTTATGATTCTAGAAGAATTAAAAAGTAGAAATGGTTTGTGGGTTTTTTTAATATTCTAGCAGTTTTCCATTGTCTGCTGCAGTGCCTGACTTCCCTCAGGTCCAGCTGCATGTTCAAACTAAAGAAATCAAATGGACTTCGCTCTTGTTGGCAATCTTAAAATAAATACATACGTTGCTTACCCTTTATAGATGCACAACACTGCCTCCAGCATTGCTGCCACTGCTTTCAAAGACAGATTCCACAAGGCCAAGCTGAGTCCAGGTGATAATCTGAGCCAGGTTCTCAGCAGTGCCACAGAAGCCCTTGCAAGCCGTTTCAATTTTATCTGCTGTTGGCATCCTCCTAGGGGCTGATAAGTCCCAACGGCTTCACTGCACTGTGGCTGTTCCCAGAATAGATCCTCCTAAAGAGAACAGCCAACGCTGCCACCCTATGTTGCAGAGGCTGGGAGATCCGGGAGATCCCAGCTGACCGCCAAGGCAGGTGGTTTGGTTGCACAACGCAGTTCAGTTTCCACAAGTGGAGAGCACTAACACACAGGGTTGCTTAAAGTGAGGTTCAGCACAGACCTTCTGCTCCATCAGACACAGTGTCAAGAGCCTTCTCTGTTTTGAAGTGGCTGTTGAAGGACTCAAGAGTGTTTGAGTTGCATTTCAAGTAAACTCAGTCTTTTCCTATAACCACTTCCAGGGCTGAGCATATACTTTTCATGGAATTCTCAAAGTATGAGGTATTTTTCCAGACTTCTAAGTTTAGATTGATGAATCTATTTGGCTTCCTGGTGCCCTTTCCAGGATTATTTACGCAGCAACCTGCATTCCCACTTAGGATGTTTGTGACTTAGATTTTTACGCATGTGAACATGAGCTGGAAGAGTTAGTTCTGCTAAAAGCCAGGCAGCCCGGGATATGGCAAACCACTATTAGATAGCTTAAGGTCTATTAAACAGAAATAAAGGAGGGCTGAGGGAAAAGAAAGTTCATGTTATCTGTTTCTTGAGGTAACAGGAAAGAGATTGATGTTCTGCTTTACCTTAAATAAATTCAAGGAATGAGGAATTAATATGGACTATCAAACTGCACAACTGTAAACACAGCAGCAGATTATTTTTCAAGGAGTTCAGTCTTTACCTTTGAAAGTATCTATGAACATTGTTAGTACTCCTGATCTCTCTCACAATCTTCTTGCAGTCCAACTATCACTGTGGCTTTTGATCTTTTACCAAAACTCTGAAGTTTTCAAAGCAAAACAGGACGTTGGTCCTGTGGCCCCTGGTATGTGATGAGACATGACGCAGGTATTCTCCAAGTCTGAACTTAATCTCTACTGCTTTGCTTTCTGCAGCTAGAAAAGACTGAGAAGACCACCAGATGGGTAGTTTTTATTTTCCAGTCCTACTCTTCTATGTGTGAAATCTTGTTAAAATTAAGAGATTTAACCATCACCTTTAACTTACACCAAAGCATTATACATAGATCTTTTGAAAATAACTGTCCGTGACTCAGTGAATATAATTGTGGCTGCTATGACTGAAGAATCATCATCCTTCAGAATCCCTGGAAGACAAACTTCAATTAACAGTGAATGAAGCTGGGTTTTGGAACTCGGCAGCAAAGAGGCTTTGAGGGTTAGCGCATCAATGGAGCACGATAATTGTTTCACTGTGCTTATTATCTAGCGCCTAAAGAAAGTGAGAACACTCAGCTGTTAAACAAGCAGTGATAAGCTGTCAGAGCAATTTTTTATACTAGAGAAGATACGATTCTCTACAATATTGCTCCTGGAAGAAGGCAAAGTTTCAGACACCTAGATGCCTCATGCATAATGGTCCAAGGGCAAAGGGAAGATGCTTTATCTTTAAAAATGCCAGAAAATTGAGAGATTCCCACACAAATGCTGCACAGTGACATACCACAGGTATCATGTCTTTGGTCTGCACAGGTAGAAGACAGTCTCTACCTGCTGTTTAGCTAGTTGTGTTTTGATTTTATCAATGTTTACAAGTATCTAAAAGTGGTTACCAAGAGGATGGACTGAGGCTCCTCCCAGTGGTGCAAAGCCACAGGACAAGAGGCAACAGGCAGAAACTGATGCACAGGAAGTTCCAGTTGAATGTGAGAAAGAACTTCTTTACTGTGTGGGTGATCAAGCACTGGAACAGACTGCCCAGAGAGGGTCTGGAATCTCCCTCATTGGGGATATTCAAGAACCATCTGGACACAGTCCTGTGCCATGTGCTCTAGGAGGACCCTGCTTGAGCAGGAAGGTTGGACCAGATGATCCACTGTGGTCCCTTCCAACCTTACCCATTCTGTTATTTCCTGAAGCCAGTGTGATGAGCTGTGGTCCACTGGGGAGAGTGGCATTCCTCAAGCCAGGCTATTGTTGAAGTTGAGGCTCCACAACTAAGGCTCATCCTCAGTCTGTCTGTACAGAAACACCTTGAGAACATGCAGCCACCTAGTACCCTGCCTTGATTCATAGTCCCATCTCTTGCAGCTCTAGCCCTAACACACACATTCCACACACCTAAACCTTGGTCATCTCCTTTCCCCTTCCAACTCTTTCTGTTCCCTGGTCTGCCTGACCAAGAAAACTGCCACTTGCCATACTCACACCATCTTTCCCTTCACTGTACATGGGTACTTCAGCTCTTTTTACTTCATGGCTTCCCATCAGTCTGCTGTGGCAGATGACACACACCTTCACGAGTTCAGTCCAAACTTCATTGCTAGGCTTGACTGCCCACATGCTGGTTCTATGAGTCCCAAAGAGGCATTTAGCAGATGGGGAGCCAAGAGATACTAACCCCTGCTCCACCAGCACTGACCAGTGCTGTGTGCCTCCATATAACATGATGCAGTCATACAGAAGTATCCAGTGCTCCTCTCTCAGCTTGGGGCATCTTCTTCACACACTATCCAGGAAGCAGTTCTGATAGCACACTGGCAAGGCACAATTTGAGGATCCTTGAAAAGGAACATCAATAAAAAAAAGTGAAGAAAATTAGATTCATAGAATATCCTGAGTTGGAAGGGGCCCACTAGGATCATCAAAGTCCACCTCCTGGCCCTGCACATGGCAGCCCCAACAATCACACCATGTGCCTGAGAGTGCTGTCCAAGTGCTTCCTGAAGTCTGGCAGGCTGACATCGATAGGTGAAAACCCTCGTCCTACATCAGAAAAGTAAATACAAGCAAATATTCTGGCTCCAGAATTCAACTATTGTCAAGTAAGCAGATTTGTTTCAGAAAAGGCCCAGTGTGTGAAACCCTTACTGAGTTTACCCATTTCTCCAGGTAAAATGCAAAACTAGTAACAGCAACATTTTGAGATTGTTAACATTAGCACAACATAGATTGTGTAAAAATATGAACCTTTATGAGTGCCTTTCAGCTGAAGACTGATACATGTGGTCTTTATATCTGCATTATTTTTGAGAGCTGTTGCCATAGGGTTTTCATGAATTTGTAGATTTTTATACTTCTAGGTAGTTTCTCACATATAGCATAGCTTGTAACCTCTAACC
>JAWWMP010000116.1:18532832-18619678 GCA_035047865.1 Dendrocincla tyrannina
TATACTCCTTTATATTCTGTACCCCAAAACCCTATAAGTAAAAGAACTCTTCTCTGCTTTACCCACATAAAGTTGTCCTGGAAAGTTTTTCCCCTTTTCCTTACGGCAACAGAGCCTTCTTTCCAAAAGAAACAAAGACTTTGTATGTGTAGCTACCCAGCAGAGGGAATTCTTATGGATCTCGAATGAGGAAAAGGTAATTTGAGGTGCTGGGATAGACCAGAATTGAACACCCTGTTGGCAGTCCTTTCTGAAACTTTTGCCATTTCTAGAGGCAAGGATCAGGAATCTCTTCTTATAGAGCAGCAGAGTGATGGCCTTTGGAAGGCTGTTCTTCTTTAAAGCAGAAGCATGATCTTTCTTGGGTTTTTTGGGGGCTAGCAGATTTGGCTGAAAACATACCCCCCTCAAATCTTAAGCAACCTGGAAATTTCTGCCTGCAATGATTGTCCTTCTCTTACACAGCCTTTTCTGCAAGAACTATTGTTGCAATAAGTGCTGTAAAAAAATAAAGTCTTGGCTTTATACTATGAGATACAAAATAGGAAACATGATCTTGTACTGATTTGAGTGTACTAAACTTTTCTACTTTCACACCCATTTTGCCCCATTTTCATATGTTTGTGAAAAAAAAAAGAAGTTACCCTTTAAACATCTTTTTCATCATAAAACTGAGTCTGATGACCACTTATTATCCGATGGTTCCGCTCTCTTACATATATCCTCTGATTAACTGCATATATTCTTGAATTTAGAGGTAGGATTAAAAAAAAAATCATCAGTATTAACTACATATGAGATCCTGGAAACAGAGTAAAAAAAGGAAATGATTCACATATATTACACCTTAAGAGAGTTTGATTCAACAGTTTATACTTTTGTTTTCTTCTTCCAGAGTTAAAAAAACTCAATTAACATTTTTTAAGTACACAATTTAAAAACAGTAGTTTATGATTGACATGTTTTCAATTTCCTAAGCTGTTTTAACAAAATCAAATACAATTCCTAGTTACAGCAATCCAACAGTTACATAAAGATGCAGTGTAATGATCTAAGTTATGCTTGTGACTTCCCAAAACAGCCCTCTTTGACCATGTAATTGATTTAAGTGTAATTTGTGAAATGTGATGTACTCAGATGCATACCTGTTTTAGGACTCTAGGCATATTCTTCTAAGAGGCTTTACAGGAGAAAATCAGGGGTTTAGACTTACAGTCTCTTCTTAACAGGAATGCATATGGCTGTTTCGCATTGCAAAGACAGCCCCATTTCCAAATTAGCCCAATTGATGACAGCCTAATGAGAGGCAACAGGATCTATACCACACAATTTGTTACATAAATGCTAATGTGGTGCTAAAACAACAGTGAGAAAAGTACATTTTGCTAGAGGCAAAAAATCAGCTTTCTTTCCTTCCGCTTCTTTGACTTAATGAAGAGACACACACTTCACTAATTGCTTTGGCAGGCCAGCAGGCTGCCTGTGCTTAATAATACCATTAGGAATTCCACAAGCTTTCAGCTTCTAACATTAAGATCCTTCAACATATGCTTTCTAAAAGTGACCCTCAGAATTCTTTTTGTTTTCAGAAGATGCTTTTTCTCTCTTGTCCTCCCACTAGCTGCTGCATGAGGCATAACAATACACAAATAGGCAATGTGCAGTCCAAACTGGGCACTTGTCTGTCCCAGGAAAACTTAATACTTACAGAACACTCTGCTAACAAAATGACATCAGAGCACCTCTGAGTTGACAAATAACAGAAAACTACCTTCCCCATGTCTGCTTCAAGGTTGCCACATACACCCACCTGAACTTGTGCAAAGCCCAATGGCTCTTCATTTTTCAGGCCTAAGTTGTGAACATGCTTCAAAATTCCAGGTTCATACAACAGAAAACAAAGAATCTAAACACCAAATTGTCTTTCACACTTAATTAGATTTCTCTTTTTGGCTAGGTCAACACTCTTTCTAGATCTAGTAACCCATAACAAAGCAACAAGCAGACAAGCATTTGAAAGATGGCTGGCTTTTATCTGGGAGTCCACTTTTTAGAAAAAACAAAATATAACATGTAAAGAAAAGATAATACTGCCATAATCCAACTAGTTTCCTCTTTTGTTTTATGCAGTAGAAAATGTAAATTATCAGCTTTCTAAAAATGGCTGACATTTTGGTTAGATTGGAGTACACCTGTGGGGCAACCAGAGACCTAAGTGCAGAACCAGTAAGAATGCTAACATGCTCAGTCTCAAGCTGCAGCTTCCCAAACATCTGCTTAGCAGCCTGACTTTCTGTAGCAAGAGATTCACTGAGCCAGAAAGGAGCTACACATGAGCACAGAGCCCTACAACACTGCCTGGACATCAGCTTGAGCAGGGCAGGCTCAGAATCCAGTCGTTCTCGATGGCTTTTCTTCCCCCTCCAATGTGCATGAAGTCTTTGATACAGTGAACACTCAATCCTTTTAGTCAAACTGGAAATTCTACTGATATGTTAGCAAATGCATCACTACTCTACAGCCCCAGTGTTACAGTATAGGGGTGTATGTTCTTTCATAGGAGAAAAAATTGATGGTTTGAACTATCAAGTCAAGGTCAAACTAAAGAAACCCACAGCCATCATTAGCCAGTGTTCCCACCTCTAGACTAGAGTAGCATTTAGTCAGCTCACAATCCTTTTCCTTCTGCTATTGCTCCAATCTCAAACCACAGAAGCAATCTTCAGGAAACAACTGCAGGTTTAGAAATACTGCAAAGAAGTACCTCTGGACATAGACATAGATGGGTAAGATGATTAGGACCAAAGAAGGGTGGAATCCAAGACAGAGCCCTTCCATTTGCACTCCATGTTCCTTTGTAAAGGCAGCTCTGTGACAAACATACTTAGTTTGAGCTTGGCATGACTGTTTTTGTGGTTCTTTATAGGCACTAAATGCACCTAATACCTGATGCAAACACTTGTACATAATTTGGGATTCTGATATTGAGGTTGACATGACATTTTAGGAGGTGTGATGCTCATAGCAGTGCCATGAAATCTGTCTTAGATAGTTTCTTCTCTCACGGCCTACAGAAAAAGTAAAGATGTGGTTGCTACAGGCATGTCAGTACACTACATGATCTGAAATGACTGGCACTTCATGGCCTCAAAGACCTCCCTGCACCCCACAAAGGAATATGGCACAAAAAAATATTGCAAGGAATAAGTAAAAGTTACATTGGTGACTGTTCTCTTGGGAAAACAATTTGTGCATCAAGGTGAAAAATCATCTTCTGATCAAAGTCTCTTTCATTCCTGGACCATCTTGTACACAGGGTCTCCAACTTGAATCGTTCCAGTCTTGTCAACAGCAAAGTATTTCCCAAAGAGAGGGCTGGTTTTGTGGATGTGTCGCTCAGATGGATCACAAAGGCGGTAACTGCAAAGAGAAAGCCCTTCTTCAGAATCAGTGGTAGCAAAATCTAAACATCAAAATATCAGTGATGAAAGAGAAGACACGAATAATGATACCCTGTTTTGGTCACCATACTAGACTAAAACCTAATTGAAAAAATACCTGACCGTATTCATGCATCCATGTATAATACATATACAAAAATTTTCATAAAAAGAGGAGTCAAAGTAGCAGAGTTAGACCTTTATATATCTTATATACCTGTTACCCCAACAATTCACCTTAGCAGAGATGAAAGAGACAGGGAATGTAAAGTCTGCAAGAAAGAAGAGAGAACTTCCTGACTTTTCTTACCATACGGAATTGTAAAAAGTAGACTGGAAGCCAATACACACAGACCTTTACACTGCATTATTATGTCCCACACACACTTCAAACCACTTCTAAAATACTAGTCTAACTGTTTGGATATAGCCTAAAGCATCTCCCACAGAAGAAACACCAGTATTTGTGTAACCTTTTCAATGTTTCCAAGGGCTCCTTCCTGTCTATGACTCCAGTGTCTGGGTTAACAGTTGTTAAAATACACCTGCAATGACAGACAGTGCCAAATCAGTAACAGTTTCTTATCACAAACCTTTTTGCATCTATATAAAATAAAGGTCTCAAATGTTTACCTGCCACAACACACGGTCCCTTTCAGCTCCACATCACCTATAAGAATATCCTCCCAGGTGTCCTGAGGGAAGGTAAACATTGGCACAGGTTAGACACAACCACATGCAATCACTGTTCCAGGAGTGGCACGGTCATTCATAAAGCTGCACCATTCCAGATGATCACCTTTCCTTGTACTTTCAAAATAGGCAGTTATATTACAGTACTATTTTAATGAAAACCCTACAGTCGCCGCATTTATTCCATTTTGGGATATTTATTCCAGTTCAGAACCCACTAATAATTATATCTGAAAAGAAAGATACACAAGTAATGAATCCCACCCTGCACCATGCACTTGTCTGAAGCACTGAATCTAAACCAAGTTTATTCTTACTGTATGGGTGATAATATGATCTTTGGCCTCTGGTAAGTCACCACTTTCGCAGAAAGGAAATTTTTAGTGGAAGTAACTTTTCACTTCTTGTCTACAATAAGCTTCCCATTGCAGTCCTTGGTGGGAGAACAATATCTATTCCCACTCTGTGAACTTTTCAGATTTGAGAACTTATGAGCTCTATCCAGAGGAAATTGTTTTGAAAAATGGCAAAACGACATAAAAACACAAAAATACCACTATTACCAGTTCATTTCATCACCTGGTACCTTTCTAAATCATGTTTTTTTGAATTACCAGAACATTGTCAGAGATGCAGTGATGAACTGCAGTATTGCAAGGGTCAGTTTTACTCTTGTGCAAAAGGCTATTTAAAAAATATGATGCTGACAACTTACAAATTATTTGTTTCATTAATTGATCAATTACAGCATGCAGAGCTTTCCCTACTTTACACTTAAAGATGAACTTTCAGTGTCAAGCCTGTCATTCAAACAAATTTATTTTATGCTTTGCTAAGCTAAATAATTATTAACAGACCTGTCTCCTCCCTCAATGTTTCACATGAAGTGATGTGAGCAGAAGGTGCATCTCTCTGGAATTCACTTGTAAAAATCATGGAATAGCATCTTTCCTCACCTTCGTAAGCACCATTACACAAGGAAATTGAGTTACAAAAAACCATAACCAAGTCTTCAGAAAGACATTTAAGACAGTTATTTTACCTCCTCAAAAGCACTGCAATCTGTCACAAGAATATTTGGCCTGAAGTTCTGTATCTTAGCTTTCTTTTCCAGTCTGGTATTTAAATCATCCATTGATGCTTCAGAAAGGATCAAGACCGGGCTGCAGTCAGGATAGGCAATCTAAATAAACAATCACAAACAAATCCTAAGTTTGCTGCAAGAGCACAGGAGGAAAGTTATGGAATGGCAAAAGGACAGGTGTGTTGGAACCAGTGGCCACATATTAGTCTGTTAAGCTGTTCCACTCTGGTTTTAATTTTCCTGGAAGTAGGTTAACAAAGGAAACAACATGCTCTTTCCTATTTCAGGAACCATGGCAGGTTTCCTTTGCTCAAATTGTAAAATTAAATTTCTACTTACAGAACTCAACTAAAATTATATAAGCTGCCACAGCTTCTTACAAAATAATACCATATGCATGTCCCAGATGCTTATTCCATGTGTTACAGGCAGAATCAAGCATTTCAATAAAACATGCTATGGTAAGTTATGAAAGGTAATCAAGACATTTATAGACCTGCTGAACTGATCCGGTTGATATAATGAACTAACTGTATTTTTATTACTATTGAATCTGCCTTATCACAACACCAGAGGGAGTTCCACATCCAGAACAGCAATACTCAATTACAACTGTCCATTTGTCCGTCTAAGTTTCCTTGGCAGTGGAAGGGCTGGTATCAGGAAACAATGCCAGTGAACAGTATTCAGAAAAAACACAAACATCCTAAAACTGGGCTTCCAAAGAAAAAGAAAAAAGATAATTTTTGGCAAAAATTTTAGTATATAGCACTCTTTCTGTCTTTCTTTTACATTCTTCTTCCTCCTATCCCTGTACATGCTTTTCAATCACTACATAATGAATACTGAAATAATTATACAAAAAATTCTGCCCATTTTTCATGCTAGGATTCCTGAATGTCGTCCATCCTAATCTAACATCTCTTTTGCTGAAACCTAGTCTCCTATATTGATCTCAGTGCCCTAACATAATAATAGCATATCTATAAAAGTCTGTAATTGATTAGACCCTCTTCTCCTTGTGCAACGACAAGCAAGACATTGATGCCCTACAGGCAACAACACTGGTAAGGCAAAGTACTCAAAATTTTAATTTGTTTAAAAATGTGACATTCATCAGGTACTATTCAAACCATCTTCACCCAAGAAAGTTGTTCAGATAAAACGGAGAGTGTCAGTGGCTCAAATGACACAATGTCTGAGCACAGCACCTCCATTCCATACCTGCATTAAACTTCTCTAATATCACACCTTTGAGCCTCTTTCCACAGCAAGAGATGAAACTTCTGTAACCTTCCTCGGATTTTAATTCCTAGGCCCACAGCTATAAGATCCTGTATTAAGCATCATTCCTTTGAACAAAATATGACGTAACAACTTGTATCACTACATTCTCAGACTTAACAAGGGATAGGGAATAGAGACTTTTATGCGACACTGATTACACTATCAAAACATCTTTAAAAATGTAACTTTTCTAATCACTGAGGCACAGAAGGAATGGTATTCTACAATGTAACAATTCCTCTTCAAATATCTGTTTCAGACTCTTTATCTATGACTGATCAACAGCTTACCAGAAATCTGAAGTAAAATTTAAGCAAGTCAACTCATCACAGAAAAGGAGAACACTCACATGGTTTTAGTACACGACTACCTGCCTTGCTAAACTGGACTCAAACACTAATGATGGAACAAGCTTTGGTTGCTGGGTGGGAAATGGTTAAAAGGAAGTACTTCTGAGAAAAAGAACATTCATTTACCTCATCTGTGCTTCGGAAAAGGTTTATGTTGTCTTTTGACTTTCTTGGCACCATGGAGGGCTCAAAGTGCACCAGTCGATAGGGCTTTGAATTCAGGAAAGTGGTGATCCACCGAGCCACTTCATCGCCACAGTCCCTGCCTTGGATGTCCTGTCCAAACACCCTGAAGAGTCACAACACATCAGCAAGTTAGCTGGAAAGAGGAAGGCTCAAGGATGCTTATTATTTGAAAGAAAGCAACATGTTTTAATAGTAGTAGCAATATAAAGAAAACAAATCCCCTGAATTATAACGAGGTGGAAGTTGGTTTCTGAGTCTAGCACAAGCATCAATCCCAGCGTGCAATGTCCTTGTGGCCACTGTGTTTTGAAGAGCTAAGTAACATGGACGTGGCTGGACAACATCAGCTGGTGAAATAAGCCTTGAAATAGCTTTCAGGTGCCCAGGGCTAACTGTCATATCAATGACCAGTAACAAACCTACCTGCTTGCCACACTTTCAAGAAAAAAAAGGTTCTACTCTTGCATTGGCATGTGAATACAACACCAAAAGATTTCTACCAAGAAATCAATGAAAAGGTCATTAATTTCAGAAAATAAATGACAGTTTGAAAGGATTAGTGATTAGTTACCATAATTGACATTTACAAATGTTATTAATTTTAAGTGTCCCTAATTGTTAAGGAAACTTTCCTTCAGATTTTAGTGCTGTAAAAATCTTATCTAGAAATGAGAGAAACTGAAGCTCAAATTTCACCTCAGTATCTTATGAGAGGTTAAAAATTTATAATGGAAACAAAGTCCATGGGGCACAAAAAGCCACTGGCAGCAGAATACAAACAAGTTTGCACAAGGAACACTTTCCTGGCAAGAAAAGGCAGACCTCAACTCAGCCTTTCAATAAACTTCCACACCAGTCACCAATAGTTTTGTTATATTCTGCAAAGGAGCCATTTGACCCAAATGCACTCCAGTTTCCTATACCTCTGCAATCATATCCTGGACAGTTTAAAGCATAGAGATGCCCACATAGGTCATCCAGAGTTAGCCAGCTCCTAGGAGCCCTCCTCTACTCATCGGGGGGAGAGATCAATCATTAGGGTGCTGGCAGCAATATCCCTGCTCCATTTGGTGGGATTCCTGTATCTACTCTGTCACACAGACTGGGATAAAATGCCATTGCCCAGACAGCCATCTTTCTCTTCCCTCCATTCTGCAGTCCCCATGTGCCTTCTGACTGGCAGGACAACAGAGGTGAGGGTCTTACAGCTCCCAACACTACTGTTTTCCACTCAACAAGAAGATTTATCCTAATCACTCAGTGGTATACAGCCCCATAGGAATGGATCATGCAATACTGACAAAGGGCACAAATGAAGAACACAAAGTTTCTTAACTAAAGTGTTGTAGAAACCCTCTAACATTTGCAAAAACAGAAGACGTGCCTATGCAATGGCTTCAGTCCTGTATTTGACTCTCCCAAGGACAGGATTTTTAAACATCCACATAAAACTTGCAAGTGGAGTTAGTAGTTTTCAAAACTAGCATCTGCACAGCCCTATGCAGCCAGAGGCACTATTGCACTGCATTGGCTCCAAACTACAGGGCACGAGCCAGGACCCATGTGAAGGCATCCTGCTGGCCCTGGGGTGCAATACATACAAGTCTGCACGGAGCCTGCAGAGCACGCTGTGCACCAAGACAGCTACTCCCACTCACATGCTGGAAGGGATGAATCTAGGAGCAAAAGCCAAAATCTTTATTTCTCTGGACACAGTATTATTCTCAAACTTAATTCTTACAGATGGATCAGAAACCGTCAGCCTTGAGCTGGCAAATGGCAAACTGTTTAAGCACAGTAAGCAAGAGTCCTACAAACCCTTACCATCCTTCGCAAGAAGTACAAGGCAATGTTCCAACTATGGGTGTTGCTAATTTCACATCCTATGACACCACCTACAATACCAGACAACTTGGTAATTCTTAAAGCCTGTTTACAAGCATCTAACTTTTGATCATTTGCCTTCTTAAATTCTAGCACTTTTAAAAGCAGAGTGCAAGTTTATTAAGGCAAAGAAAGAAAAAGAAATCAGAACAAATCATCAAGATCTAAAATTGAAAAATCCAAGACAATTTTTCATTATTGAAATGTATTAGGCTATTTAAATAATTTTCTAATGACACACCAAATTTTAGAAAATCAACATCTTGAAAACTGCTGTTTTTGTATCGTACACATACTTTAAAAAGACTGTTCTATTTCTCAATGAAAAATGTTACCTCTTGTAACTTGCACCTGCCTTGCATAAACAGAGATACTGAGCTATGCTGATCAAGGGTTTCCACAGCAACAGATTTATGCCAAAAGCAAGCAAATGCAGTTCCTTACCAGCACTCTTTTAATTTTAACTATAGCAGCTGTTGCAGTAACTGCCTCTGCTATTCAAAGGACAAACACTCACGAGTATCTTGGTAGCAGCTAACACCACTTACAGTTATTAAATACTCTTACACATTAACTGACACTTTAGCAGAGAAAATATTTTCCAGTTCCTCCTGGCAGCTTTCCAGCATGGATTTCAATAGACGGTTAAGTCAACTAGGCCTGCACTCATACAACAAAACTCTAAGCACACAGATAAATTACCCTTCATAAACCATCCACCTGAAATTCTCTTGAGGTAGCAAGGAAAGGGAATGCCTTGGTCTCTGGGAATGCCTGTCTTTCCCCTGTGACCACAGGGGTGAGCCTCAGGAAAGCAAGTTTTAGACTGAGGCATCTCAGTTAAATGACTGCAGACAGGGGTGAGGGAATCTAAACTCTGACATCTCACTAGCTCTGAATGGCCAGTGTACATCCAAAAATGCTGATGCAGATGTGATCAAGAAATACCAAAGTGCATGACTGAGGCTCTGAGATGCAACTGCTCACCCAAGCGAAAATGAAAACACTAGAAGTAAACACAAATGAGCAAACACAACATTCTGTGAAGATGGAAGATCACAGTTCATTTGGCAGATGTATAACGCATGGTCTTTGACACTGTGTCATCATTTCCTGAGATTTGTTTTCAACAATGTTTAGCAGATTAAACCCAAACCTTTTGTTATGACCATCTACTCTGGCCTCCTGTGTAGCACACAGCAGAGAGTTTCACAGAAATCACAGAACACTTTGGATCAGAAGAGACCTTTAAAGATCACCTAGGACATCTTCCACTAGGCCAGGTTGCTCATTCACTAGGCCTTGAACACTCTCAGGGATGGGACATCCACATCTTCTCTGGACAGCCTGTTGCAGTGCCTCGCCAGCCTCACTGTAGAAAATGTCTTCCTTTTATCTAATGTAAACCTACCCTCTTTTACTTCAACGCCACCGCCCCTTATCTTATCAGTCCAGGCCCTGGCCTGAATTCTCTCTCCATTACCCAGATCCAGAAAAGTGGGAGACAGACTCCCACAGAAAAGATGCAAGAGCACCCAACTTTCCCCCCCCCCACCCCCCAGTTTCTGCATTAGAAAACACAAAGCATCACACAATCTTGGAAAGCAAAGTAGGTGAGAGAGACTGTATTTAGAGAGAGGGGAAGGGGCAAACCCCCCCCTCCCCTCCCCCCCCGCCCCTTCTTCAGTACCTGCAGTTCAGGACGGGGTTTTTCCTGGGGACCTTCACAGGCAAGCACAGCTTCTCCATGTCTGGGGCATCGAAGGTCAAGTGCCCGCTGTCGCAGCTGACAGACACGAGGACCAGCCGCGGCTCCTGGCGCGCCGTCACCATGTGCCCGTCCTCCGTCACCACGAGCCAGAACCTGCGGGGCCGGCGGTGTCAGAGCCGGGCTCGGCGGTGCCAGAGCCGGGCTCGGCACACCCGCGGGCCGGCGCCGCTCCCCGGGCCCCGCGCAGCCCCTCCCGCCGTACCTGTCCCGCATGTCCCCGCTCCGCAGCCCCAGCGGCGTCACCTGCGCCCGCCGCACCGACACCCCCCTGCAGGACTTCACGGGGTACACGAAGAGGCTCAGCACGGTCCCGACGCGCTGCAGGCGGCGGCGGCGGCGGCGGCGGCCCCAGCGCCAGGCCCCGAGCAGCGCGCCCAGGGCCAGCAGCGCCGCCGCGCCCCACAGCCAGCCCTGCCGGCCCGGGCCCGGCGCGCCCCGCGGGCCGCCCATGCCCACTGCCCCGGGAACAGACCGAACCCGACCGCACCGCACCGGACCGGACCGGACCGGACCGCACGGGGCGGGACAGGCGCGCCCCACAGGCCTAGGGGCCGAGCGGCCCGACCGCCGCTTCCTCCGGTCACCGCCCCCTCCGCCCGCCCCCTTCGATCACCGCCCCCTCCCTTCGATCACCGCCCCCTCCAGCCACTCCCCCCTCCGGCCATCCCCTCCTCCGGCCACGCTCTTCGGTCACCGCCCCTTCCTGCGGCCCTCTCCTCCGGCCACCCTCTCCGGTCACTGCCCCCTCCGGCCATCTCCCCCCACCATCCTCCCCAGCCATCTCCCCCCAGCCATCCCCCCAGCTATTCCCCCCAGCCATCCCCCCAGCTATTCCCCCCAGCCATCCTCCCCGGCCATCCCCCCCAGCCATCATCCCCCCAGCCATCCTCCCTGGACATCTCCTCCGGCCGCCGTGTCCTGCCCCGCGCCACGACCCTCGGTGGAAGGGCTTGGTCACAGCCGCGAAAATAACGGGCTGAGTGTCCTGCTCGGCCTGGCAGCGGCGGCGGGTGCCTTTCTCATGATATCCGGGGTTTTATGGGAAGCGGTGTCCCAGGGAAAGAGTGGGCCGCGTGGAATTACACGGGTGCAGCAGCTTCGTGCGGTTGGTTTGACTGGGAGAAGCGGGAACACGTGGATGGATGTGAAGAGCTGGTGCGAGGAGCAGCAAAGCTGGGCACCTAATGTGGAAGGGGTGTCCCCTGTCGTTCAGCTGCCCTGGGGTATCTGCCTGCCTCAGATGCTTGGTACCAAAGTTGTGAGACGCTCTCCAGGAGCCTCCCTCCTGTTGGCAGGGTCACAGGGAAGTCACTCGGTGGGATACTCAGCTACAAGGCAAATATGGCATCAAATGCAGGCTGGAGTGGCAAACGCCACTGTGACCACAGGTCTCTCCTCACCGGCAAAGCAAGAGCCTTGGCTGCTGTTTTCCCCCAGCTCTCCCATTCAGATGAGGGGTGCTGTGCAGGCAGCAGTGCTGGGCCACTACCAGTCCACCTGACCAGCTGTGTTACAGAAGAGAGTAACATACATTCCTCATCAGGATGCTCAGTGGTCTCCCAGCCACTTCGATTAGTTTGCCCCTGTTACTTGCATTTTACTGACTAGGGGTGAAGCTCTCTATTAAAATTAGGTTTTGGAAAAAAACAGGAGGGAAGGCAATCCCTTTGCCCTCTTGTTCACCACTGGTGTTTAAATCATGCCCTAATGCCAGTCATGGGTTTTGAGACCTTTCTTCTCAAGTAGACCACAATATTAAGGATAAGCAAGACCTGTGCTTATTTTGAATTTACCCTCGGAACAAGCCCAATTGATTCTGGAGATTAACTATTGATCAGCAGAGCCTTATGCTGCTGTTGGACTGTGTGTGGGGCATGTGCAGAGATAGTCTGCCACCTGCTTATCTTCCACATCACTTGAAACCCCTTCTTATGCTACTTTACTGGGAGTTTTTTATGAGATAAATTACATGTCTTGTGCCTGTGGCATGAGGATCTTCTGAGGGTTGCTTCCTTTTCACCCTGCTCAGTCACACTGTCTGGCCTAAAGATCACAGGCCCCTGTAAGCTCCCTAGGGCCCCCCAGGAGGATGTAAAGTTCTGTCAACACTGCAGATTTCCTCCTCAATTCACCAGTACAGCCCACTCATTCTGTTCCCGCTTGCATCCCTAAATGAACAGTTCTGAATGAGATGGGACTGGTGCACTTGAGATGGGAATGATGCAGGGAAGATTTGGGGGGTATCTCCAGCAGGGCTCATCTCGATGCACATGGGCCTTCCTTGCTCTGCGGCTCCTGGCAGCTGTGGCAGCTGGCTGGTAGCGAGTCTGAATCCATCACATGCTGACCCACTGCAGAACAGACAGGCTGTGATCACTCACCATGGTGAGACCCCCTGTCTTCCATATCCCTGAGACCCCCATATTGCTCGGGTAAATCAAGGGTGCTACACTGCTTGGTCTGGTTTAACCAGACCTGGCCCACCATCTTCAAATCATTGACCCACTGAGTCAAAAATAATTATTTGTGATGATTTTTATGATTCCACCCCAGACACAAGAGGAGAGCCAACCACACTGAGCAGACTGAGAGCCCTCGAACACTCTTTGTAACCATTAATCTTCTCATTGAACACGGAGTCTATATTTTGTTGAAGTTAATTGAATTCATACAGAGATCTTTAATCTGCAACTTCACCCAGAGGAGCAGAAAAATGCTATTAGGGGAACCAGGCATCTAATGTATTAGCATATGTTCAACAAAACTGCAGTGACTGTCTGATAAGCAGTGCTTGCAAGCATGAATCAAAACACATTCAGGTAAGTACTAAAGATATACAAACAAAACCACAAACTGGTTTTAGAATGTAACGAAAAAGTGATGCATCAGATGTGATAAATGAAAAAAGAAAGCGAATATTCATGCTGGCCACTCCTGACAAATATTAATACTTACTGTCATAAGCTTAAGGCAAAAATAACTCATTAACTCCTGTGATTTCTTGAGCATTGGCAGTATTCTCCACTGTGCAAATTACAAAATGCAGAAAGATTTTGCACTCTGAACTTCTGTCTATGAGGCACCAAAATAACAGATTTTGGGATAAGAGGAAAAAAAATGGATGTTTTACTGCTTCCTTGTTTCTTCTGGGTGCCAGAGAAAATATGTCTCTGTATATATACTTTACCACCATAAAGTAGGGAGAAGTAGGGACCTGTGTAGCTGTGAGAAGCTATAGCTCCTCCATAGTTACAAATTATTATAGAATCATAGAATATACTGAGTTGGAAGGGACCCATCAAGATCATCAAGTCCAACTCCTGGCCTTGCACAGAACATCCCCAAGAATCACCCCACGTGCCTGAGAGTATTATCCAAATGCTTCTTGAACTCTGTCAGGCTTGGTGCTGTGACCACTTCCCTGGGCAGCCTGTTCCGGTGCTCAACCACCCTTTAGGTGAAAAACCTTTTCCTGATATGTAACCTAAACCTCCCTTGACACAGCTTCATACAGTTTCCTCAAGTCCTTTCACTGGTTGTGACAGTGAGGAGACCTGTACCTGCCCCTCCACTTCCCCTCTAAGGATGTTGAAGACTGCAATGAGGCAGCACAGTGGTGTACAAAACCAGATTCTTTTCATTTGAAGAACTTGTAAATCAAATTCAGAAATAACTCATCTTTGTTAACAACTGGATATTACTTTAAAGTAAAAAAAAAAATATTTCTAAATACAAGAAGGACCTTAAGCTTTCATTCCCTAGATCTACTGACCCGGAGTCTAAGGAGATTTTGTTCAGATGAGCCCCAAATAGCTGCTCTTACATTCAGCCCTGATTCTTCTTGGAGAATATGGTGAGGAGCTTAAAAAAATAACAGAAAGCAGAAGCATCTGTATAATCTCTTCTCTGTTGCTGTGATATAAGGAACATAAAATCAGAAATAGCTGCAGAGAGCACAGTTGTGGCTAAACGTTTCAGTCTAAGACTGCAGGCTTTGAGGAAAGCCCTCTTCACCAATGCACCAGACACTCCTCAAACAGCCTCCAGTAAATAGCTTGACCAGCAGGTTTGTTTAATCCTCCGTCCCAGGCACACCTGTTCTTACTGAGGAGGCACCAGCTCCTTCTGCTGTTAAGCAATGTGAATTGAGCACTCTGACAAAATGTAGGTACTAGTTTTGTTACAATACAAATGCAGCATTTCATGTGATGGCATTTGTCATAGCCAGAGCAGGCACAGTATTCATGTTACTTGAAAAGAAATAACTCTGTTCCATTGCTTATAACTTCATCAAACTTCAGGACAGTTGTGCTGAAATTCTCTGTCCCAGGTTCTCGCCTCAGGCTCCTTGAAGGGTGTCTGATCAGATGACAGATTTACAGCGTAAATCTTGAAGCAAACTTGGGCCAGGTTCTCTCAGTAATGAAAGAGGGCAATGCTGACTTTTCTTGACAAAGCATGGTGTTCACTGGGACAAATTTTCAGGTGGAACAAGTTTTGTGGAAAAAGTAATGACATATCTGTCTTCAGATGCAGTGGGCAATTTGCGATAATTCTTCTAGAGGCAAACCTACTCTCTTGTAGCAGCAGCTCAATCGGATATCTAAGATGAATGATGAGGAAAGAGTTTAAGAATTTTAGTGGTTTCCACTAAAAAAAAAAGGCAAGTGACTGGGGATCTTGTAGATCTTCAATACATACAGAGTTCTGTACTTTGGAAAGGCATAATATACTGCACTGAGGTGTAGGTTTGGATGGACGTTATGAAAAAAAACAGTGACAAAGACAGCAAAATGCTGGCCTCGATTAGGTGACAGGGTTTTAGGATGGAGCTAAATGTAGGCTGGGCTTGGCTCAGTGAGAGAATTAAATGCCTATGCCAGTGATATGGGAGTTATTTTCTTAGTGACTCTCTGATAATTCAGCAAAAGGCAGGGATGAGGGGTTGACATCACCAAGTATGTGGTCATCCTATGCCAATTGCAACAAGATGTGATAAAAATCATATTACATCCACACCCAGACAAATTATATCCTTTTTCCAAAATTATAGCAAACAATAAATTCAAAAGATTCCTTCACAGAGAGGAGGGGAGGATAAAAACATTGCTGTTTCCTCTTAATATCTTGAAGGACATCAGAATTCAGTGAGTCATGCACTAGAAATGAGCTCAGTCAAATTCATGTATGGAAAAAATGTCAGGCAAGTAACTGGCAATGATAGTGTTATAAATAGAGTTATTAATTATAAATGCCTTTAAATGGAGCCAGAGCAATGAGATAAAAGGATCTTTTTTATTGTGAGGTTTTTCCTATACAGAGAATCATATGTACCTAAAACCCAAGTGGGATGATAAGCTACTTTGGGCACTGTCCAGCCAATAGGAAAGGTGAATTGAAAATTGTCTTCCAGTCAAATGCTAAACTTCAGTTCACTAAACACACTGGGACAATACAGAAATGGTTGTTCCAGACAAATGTTTGGCCCAGTATTAACTAGCACAGGCTAGTGACATTACAAGTTCTTCCCATGATCTGTAAATGTTACTCCCCAGATGAATGCAATATCCATCAGGCAGCTTTAGGAGTCCAAACAGTCAGGGTAGAGCTGCATGTCATCTGGGAGAGCAGCTAAGGACTAAAGGAAAGGATTTACTGGGGAGCAGGGCATTTGTTCTGCAGCACAAGGACTAGCACACTTCTGCAGCTACGGTTTAGCAGCCATCACAAAGGGGAAGGATGGGATTCACCAAGGACAGGAAAGTCCTCACCCTAATTCAGGCACAGCTGAAAAAACAATCTGGTGCTAGTTTAGTGTCCAGATAAAAGAAAGAGCAAGGATTCCTTTATGGGAGCAGAAACAGGGGAATATAGAAAGCATGAGGAGGCAAGTATACATGGCGTGCTGAAGCTGAGGTCCCACTCCTGGGGGAGTGTGCAATTCCAGACTGCTGCCCTCCATTTGAAATCACATCCCCCTGTCATAGGCAGCTGTTGTCTCTCCAGCAGAAGATGAGATCCAGAAACAAGAAGTGGCCTTGGCTCATCTCATCACCTTCGTTAAGTGCATTAAATGAAGCATCCTTAATGAATATTTTTAAGGCACAGTAAGAACTTCAGGGCAAACTGTAATGCATTTTGAGGTGTTACAGGGGAAAAAGCAAACCAAAACAAAAAACCAACAACTCCCTCACAAAACAAAACAAACCCACAAGAACAATGTTCCTTTGGCTACACGTTTTAAACACTCACACAGGAGGTTCAAGATTCCACTGGGTAGGAAACGTTGGCATATGGAGACGCACATTAACACTTCTGGGACCCAACATCCTGAGGATGGATGTGAACAAACCGGGAGGCCAGCCTAGGGGAAGGCAGGAAATCCCTGCAGGAGTTGAGGCAGAACAACGGGGCAGGCTCACAAGGCTGGAAATCTGTTTCTTTCCCAGGAGATGGCAGTAAAGGACGATTGCCTTACAACTCGCGTAGTGCAGTGAAGTGGAAGCTTTGGTGGGAGCCGAACCGCTCCTCAGGCAGTCTGTGCTGCCACCTTCGCCATCGCTCCCTGTTCCTAGAAGCAAAGCTTTATTCTTAGAGTCAGCGCCCCTAGCAAGGGTGAGGATATCAGTCTTTTACATTTCCATAGAGTAGGTAAATATAAACTTTCTGCTTACCATGGCAGGATTCCACTCGCAGCCTCATCCAGACTGGAAGGATCCCTGAAGGTTTCTCTTCCAGCCTCTTGCTCACAGCAGGGTCAACACTGCATTCACACTGAGTTGCTCTTCACTTTGTACAGTCATGCCTTGAGCCCCTCCATGGACAGACACTTCCCAACTTCTTGAAGTGACCTCTTCTCATGCTTATTGATCATATTAGTGCCCCCTTGGGCCTGACTGGGAACACCCCAGTTTTGATTTATGACCATGGCCTCTTGCTGTCTGGCTGCAAACCATAATAAAAAGCCTGGCTCCATCTTGTTGGCAACCCTTTCTTAGGTATTGAAAAGCTGCTACCAAGTCTCTCCTAAGTCTTCCCTTCTCCAGCTGAACAAGTCAAGAGCTCTGTGCCTCTTCTCACATGTGATGCAGGATTTAGGAAGTTGCACCACCCTCTCTGAGCTCAGGCTAGACATCACCCCAAAACAGGCCTGGCAGCCTGAGGCTGGTTTCTACAAGGAGAAGGAAGGGAAGAATTTTATTAATTTTCTTCCCTTTAATTTAATCATCTCCATTAGTCTACAAGCTCTTCAGACTCTTTATTGCTCCTTGAAGAAATAAGGATTTCCAGAGCACACTGTACAGGTAACTGCAGCAATTTCATATATATTTTAGGACCAGTTTTGTTTCAGAAGAGGACAGTGTCCAACTAACAAGGGACTCAGGATACAGAAGAAGAGACAACTGGTTTTGCAGCACCCCAAGAAAAAACCTGCCCCTTTTCCAGTCTTACAGACAGGCAGAGATCAGAAAGATCATTCATTCCTGAAGTGAACCTGAAGTGCCATGGTGTGGTAGGGCTCTCCTCAGTTACTGCACTTCAAAAGCAACCTGTGCAAGAGTGCTTCCTTACTGCTAATCTTGCAGTACAAAGGACAATAGCTATGAGTCCTCTGCCATTTCCTCAGAGCCTACGGTAAGCCAGAGTAGTAATCAAACACTCTGGCAAAAACAGCAGAAATATGCTTTATTCTGCTCTGTGACTCATTGAGCAGTCACTAGGAATAGCCAGGGATTTGAATTAAAAGTGACTTGCCAGACTGTCAGATTATGGAGTTCATCCCTGAGTAGACTTCTTGCTGCTCTTGCATGTATTCAACTTCCTGAACTTATTTATCCTGTCATTTGTTATAAAGCAAAGTGAAAGGTGCATAGAAATCTGAAGGGAACCAGATAGCAGAGAAGCACACCACTGGAGACAAAAACCTGTTGAGTGAAGTGATGGATAGAGACTCCACACAAGTGCCTAAAGGGAAGAACATATTTTGTCTAGCTCAAATGTCAAATCAAATCTTCCTCGTGTACCCACTGTACCATAGTATCCACCATATCCCACCTTTGTGAGCAAATCAAGTGTCTGTTTTGTTCCTTGGATAAGCTGCAGACAAGCCTGTTTTAATAAAGAGCTCGCTTGCACCTCTGGGTTGAACGCTCTGCCTGCTGGGGTGGCTCCTTCAAGGACAGCCTTGCCAAGAGCAGGTAATGCCTGTGCAGAAGCCAAGAGTCAGTCCTGAACTGCCCTCCTGACTTTGCACGCTGTCAGGGCTGCCCCAGGGAGTCCAGCCTCCTCAAGTCAGACCTCCAGCACAACAGCTCTGCTTCAGATGGAAGCTGCCATTTCTTGTTGGTTGAGTGAGCTGACCTGCCATTTGATGCTGAGTTAGTCAGGGAGTATTTCCTCATCTCTTATATCACCAAGATAACATTTAGCAAGAGCGCTGCAGGATCTATGCTGTCCCACCTGTTTACATCATAGCTAAGCCAGACCTGGCCCAGCAGGGGTGCTGCCATGACCGACAGGAACTACAGCCCTCTGCCACCTACGCTGCTGAAGAATGAACCTCACCCTCCAGATTCAGGTTCTCTGGCCACTGCAGTGTGAACCGGGCTAGTGAAGAGAGTAGCAAACCCCTAGGGCAAGGCTTGGCGTCACAAATTCCACTGCTCAAAGAGAACTGATAAGCAGCACTAATTGGCAGCCTCAGCAAGACCCATCAGTTCATTCTGAGGAAGGAAAATGAATCACCAGGTGTTTTATAGCAGCAGCACAAGTTACTTGCTTACTTTTTCTTTCTCTCCCCTCTTTCTTTGTTTCTGATCTGTTTTAGAAACAGCAGTCAACCAAAGCTGACCCATGAATATGCTTCAAGCTTTGATGTTCTCAGGCTCACACAGAAACACCATATACATGTGATTTGGGTCCTGTATGCATAGCAAGCAGATTGTTCTCTTAAAGTTGCACCAGGTGAGCAGAGACCATACGTCAGCAGACAAAAGTCAGTGGTAACCACTGTGCTGAGCAGTTCAGGAGCTAAAGTTCATGTTTACCTTTGTAGAAAGTCCCTGCAGAGAATAGGCTGGGCCCTATGTGTTGCAATGAGGGAGCAGCCTTCCTAGTCAGAGGACACATGGACAAACGGAGGGACACTCACTTCACACAGAAAAATGGAGGCACAAATTCCTCCTGCATAGCTGTAATTTTAAAAAAAAATCTAATGATTCATGTGGTAAAAGTACTGTAAAATACAAAGGGGTCTAACAAAATCTGAAGTTAATCCCAAACTCTGCAGTCTGCTATGGCACGTGGATGGTAGGACAGCCCTGTTACTGCAGAAGAGACAACTCCCTGGCATGCTGGTGTGGTAGATTGGAGGAACAGGCTTGTTGCCACAAAGAAGATCAAGAGAAACAACTGAAGGCATAAAGTCCATGAGTGAAATCCATTTGTGGCTATTCCTACCCCAACTTGTGCAACCTTAGATTCTCTGCAGTCGCATCTCCACACCTTGCCTTTTCTGAGCATTTCCATGCAGTCTGGACTACAACCATGTCCTGCTTAGAAGGGCACTGAGGCCACAGGCAAAACAACGTGGGGAAGTTTACACTGCAGCTTCCCCTTGCTAGCTGGGCCACCGCTGAGACTCCTCCTTTGTGCGCTTACTTGGGCATGTAGGTAAAAACACAACATGGATCTCGTTGCTTTTATTTACAGTTCAGTTAGCAAAGAGGATAAAAAAAGCCCCACCTTTGATTCACTTGCTACATTTAAAACAAATACAGTGTGGTTTGCTAAGACATACAAGCTTATTCATTCAGAAAAGGCAAAGAAAGCAAGTGAGCAGCATTTTTTTCCAGTTTAGTCAACTCGTTGATTACAAGCACTATGAAAACCAGAAAGATCTATGATAAAGAGAAAGTGCTGGCAGGGAAGTCATTTACTGCTACCACAAAAGACTGACAGAAACAAACAAATAAACAAAAAACCACAGGATTTCTAAGGTGCATAAACCACCTTGTTCCTGTGTCATCAATACACGATTTATATCCCTGGAGGTGCGATATGGAAGCTGCTCCACCCCCGTTACTGAGCTGAGCTGTCTGATGCTGACATCCTCTGGCTCTAGCTTCCAGATATGGAAATGAAGGTGGAGCTGGCAGATTATTTGGCCCCATTCCTATACACAATAGTTGTACATTCTTACACCAAACACTGTATGCATTATTATTTTAGATGCAGATGGAAATCTATTCTTTTCCCTGGTGAACACCACAGAACTAGGTGTTTTTACACCCCAGCTTCCAGAATCAGGTATGTCAGATATAAGCTTTGTTCTCAGTAAAAATAGTATATGCAGATTTCATAGTAGCAGAGGAAAAGTTTAAAATGTTGATCACAGTGAACCTTTAATGCCCCAACATCAGAAGACATACACACCTCATTTTCTTTCTACATTTTCACATCATTCTTAAGATTTAAAGGCTCAGTATGTCCAGTGTTTGAAATGAACAACTGTGATGCAACAAAGCTCTCTGTGTCTCAGGCCACAGTTCATTTATGTCCAACCATATTTTTAAGTACACTCATAATCTTCACCATGTCAGGGAAAAAAAACCCTACCAAACCACAAAAAGACCTCAGAAAACCAGACTATCTTTTCCTGATCCCTCATTATCTGTTTCCTCCACTGCTTGGACAATTCTGCTCACTACCCAAACTCATCTTCAGCTTCCCAGCTGCTCTCCCATCCTCTATTTTCTTTTGTTTCTCTCTCCCTCGTCTACTTGCTTTTCCATCCATCCATGGCTGCCTTCCACACATAGCACAAAGCCCTAGAAAACAAACTCATATCTGATAACAAACTTCAGCTCAATTAATGAAAGATTATTCCCTTCTCCTTGCATTTCTTTGACACAACCTGATTTTATAAAGCACTGGAGGTTTTTGCAGAGAAGAGCTCTTGGTCTTGGGAAAGGGACTGGCATAGGGATGTGGGGCTGGGACTGTTGGTCCAAGGAGTTTCTCAGATGTGGGTCTCACATTTAATCCTGAGAAAGCAGCAGTGGCCTCGTGTCCTCTCCTGTGGGGCGCATGGAGCTGCACTAGCGGACGAAGGCTGCCACCTGTGCTGCCACTCCAAAGGGAGCAGAATAGGCTGATGCTAATCCTTGTAGGCCGATCACCAAGTAGTGACATCCCTTCTGCAGAGCTTTGCCGACGTTCTGCGAAGAGAGATGGGGAAAGGGGATAAAAAACAGGAGAGGTGATAGAAAATACTTTCACCTAAAATCATTCTGACAACCAATGTCACCATCCATAAAATGAACTTCTCTCACAGCTAATGAGGACTTGAGCGTGGAAAAACATTTTACCATCTATTTTTGTATAGAAATACACACCCACAGGGCATAGTTAAAGCGAACGGATGCAGCCTCCACAGGAAGCCAGGCTTTTACGTGGGCTTCTATTCAAGAATAAAATTAGTTCAAATTCACCCTAGTTTGTAGAGGTACATGTTTCCCACACACACATGTTCTAGCTATGTTACTAACTCTAAAAGCACATAATGTGTTAAAATGAGCTGAGCAAGAAGGCAGTAATCACTGGGAATACGTTTGTGAGGATTTCATTGTTTTTTGTCAAAGTAAGACTTTTTTTGTGAAAATAAGAATGTTTCGATCCACTCTCACGTCTGTACATGTTTAAAAACTCATCTGTGTACTGCATTAGAGACAACTTGCTACAGGTTATTTAACTGAAAACCTTAATCTATTTTAATTTCACTTTTGATAGTTTTTGCTCATATTGCTGGGGAATAAATAGAGTGTGGTCAGTCAGGGAAAAATATCATAATTAATTGTTAGTAACTCTTCGTGGTTGTGTGGAACTAGGTCAAAAACATCTCTTGTAACATGGAGAACACTAAAACAGAGTAAATAATTTAAAATCAGTGAAATCCAGTCAATATTTATTATATTCCTTGGATTTCTTAAAGCTGGACTGTGATACTACCACATGAAAACCTTCAGCTGTCATGATGCTACTATATAGCTGAATTTTGCTGGTTTTATTGCTATGGAAACTTACTTGAAGGGAGTTAAGATGCCAAAATAAAAAGGCAGTTCAATCCTGGGGGCATAACCTGGGGCTGGAGGAGGAGATGCAGGGCCTTCCCTTTCCACATCTGCCCTGGTCTCACTGTGTCCTGCTGGGGATGTCTTTCTCCTTCCTTCCCTGTGTGCAATTTACCTACCCAGACCTCACTTGCACTTTCATGAGTTGTTCTTTATGCCAGAGCCAAGCTGGCAAACCTTCCCCATGGGAATGTCATCTGACCAACACAAAAGGGGATACACAGTGTCCAAGAACTGGCCTGTGCTCTGTACAGCTATAAGTGTCCTTATAACAACAGCACACATAGCAATAGCACCCATAGCAAAGTTCTGACGTGCTGTGGTGTAACCACTCACAAAATTGCTCCATATAGATCAAGCCTACAGGTTTGAGACAGCCTCCTGCTGCATGTGACCTGCAATTTGCAGTGCTGGAAACTCGAAGTATCAAATGTATCATGAAAGAATGTAACATTCTATTCAACTCTATGAAAGAATAGGGTTTGAGAGGAGGCTCCTGACTATGCTGCCATCTGTAAACCCAATTTCAAAAGTAACTTTGCTTGCATTTTCTGCATGTCAGACATAGCAAGCATATCTTTACCAAAATATTCATTTTTAAAAAGAATGCAGTAGAAAGTCATGGCTCGCGTTGCCATCTGTATTCCCTGCAGTAGGAAAAGATTCCTAACAACAGGCAGGTTTTCCTGCTAACATAGAAACTATTTTTTGCTACAAATATCCAAGACATACACAAGACGTACCTAAGTGATATGAACAAGAGAAAAATAATGGAATTCTTCCACATAGCCCTTTTGTAACCAAAGACACCCAACTTTCTGGTGGGAAGAGAACTAAACCACCAGACTTCCCACAGAGGAAAACAAAAGAACAATTTTGACCCAAAATAGTTGTTACAGATGAACATGTTGCACTTTGTTCTGTAACTCACAGCAGCGATTTTCAGGGGACACCTAGAAGGTGAACTTGGCCAAGGAATGTACTGGAGGGATGTTTACCATTTCTTTCGGTCACTTCAGTAGAAGGGGAAAAAATGCAGGCCAATTAACTGGAAGTTTTAAGGAATAGTGTTAAAACAATGACGCCGAGGGAAACGCAGAACCAAGCAAGGCAAAGTACTCGTCACATGGATCAGCTTAGTGTCATTTCCACAATGAAGAGGCAAATTTTCTACTCTTTGATCCACAGCAGCACCAGCTCCTTCCCGGGAAGGTCCAGAGCAAGCCCGCGGGCTGACACGGCCTCGGAGCTGGGCGCTGGCACTGACATGCCCGAGGGACAAGGCGCACTTCCCAGAGCCCCTCGGGACAGGCGGTGCCGAGACCCCGCTGCCCGCCCTCTGTGCGGCTCCCTGTGCCGGGGGTCCCTGTATTGAGGGTCCCTGTATTGAGAGTCCCTGTGTCTGGGGATCCCTGTGTCTGGGGATCCCAGTGCCGGGGATCCCTGTACTTGGGATCCCCGTGCTGAGGATCCGTGTGCTGAGGGTCCCTGTGTCGAGGGTCCCTGTGCCGGGGGTCCCCGGTCCGGCCGCGCTGTTCCCTCACCTTCCCATACTTCTTCAGCCGCTTCCCGTAGGGCCGCTTGCCGGAGCCCCTCGGCGGGCGTAGCGGCTCGTAGGAGCCGGGCAGGGCGGCGAACCGCACCTTCTTGGACGCGGTGCCCTCCTCCTCCTGCCCCTGCTCCCGCTCCCGCTCCTCCAGCGCTGCCGCCCGCGGGACCTTCGCGCTGCCCCCTGGAGCCGCCGCCGCCTCCTCCTCCTCGCCGGGCAGGATGGAGACCTGGTCGTCTCCCGGCCCGCTCCGGGAGAACCTGCCCCTCACCTTGGCGCCCAGCCGCGCACCCACCGTCATGGTGCCGCCGGGCGCCGACCCGTCTGCGCCAACCTCCGGGCGCCTCCTCGGCCGCAGGTGTGGCCGGAGGCGGCCGCTGCCCCCTTCCCGGGGCGGGACGGCTGCGGGAAGAGGCGCCCCGGCCCCCCCGGCCGTGCGGACACCGACCCGGGCGGGGCAGCCGGCCGAGGGCTGGCGGACCCCCCGGCTCCGGACCCCGGCCCCGCCGCCACTCTGGTGCGGGAAACTTCGGTCTCGGCTTGCTGAGGTGTCTCGGCTTGCTGGGGACCTGCCGCGGGGAGTCCGGGATTGGACCCTGTCAGCTCAGAGGGGACGGGATGGCGGGGGCGGGGGGGGAGGTCCCCGCCGAGCGAGTGCAGCGCCCGCACCGCCCCAGGGCTGCTTCGGCAGGAGAAACCCTTGGCAGCTCCTTCCCCGGCACCGCACTGCCCACGGCAGCACCGGGCAGGGAGGTCACGCTCTTTTCCCGTCAGAGAACAAAGCCGAGCTCCCTGGTCATCCTTCTGCTGTGTTTCTCGGGTGACCAGCCACTCCTGCGTCCAGGGTTGCGTTCGGCTTTCCCGGTCCAAGGGGGAAATCCCTAAGCCCTCGTTGAAAGGCAAAGTTTCTCTGCGGCTTCTTCCGCCCTGCTGCGGGAGGCCGATAGCCGCGCACCTCTGCAGCTGGGCGTGCTGCGGGTTAACAGCGGTGCTTCCTGAACGGTGTTCGTATGCTGGGGTAGATCAAGAAAAGCAGGATTGTATAGGGCGGAGCGATATAATTTATTCAACCAGTTGGTGTATTTACCAACATTTGATACTCACACAAACGCTTTGGACAAGCAGATCCAGCACTGGAACAGTCCTTAACTCCTTTACAATGGATTTTTCTTACCAAGGAACGAAGCCTTGAAACTGTCTCCCCGAGACACTTCCATGACATTCAGCAAGTAAATCTTACTCCTAGTGTTGTCACCTGCCCCAGGGATGGTGATTCACCACTATCACAGCTCCAGACGGAAAAGTTCTGTGATGGACAAGTGGACCAGTCCCCCTGAAGGGTGGGAGACGTGAGCCAAGTCTCAGGTCTGTCGCTACAGGACAAGTGCTCCATCCTTTCCCTGGTTCATGTTAAAGGTGTCACCACTCCTGTTACCATCATCACGTTTTTAAGTTAAGTTTCCAAAAGGTTTAAGTGGAGATCTAAACCCGGGACAGAATGTCGTGCTCTTGAGTACACCCCAAACAAGAACTTGCTGCAGACCACATGTGGCACTCAGAGCTCCTCCTTCCTTTGGGCTCTGGCTGCGGCAGCACCTGCAGGGCCCGTCTCTGAGTTCCCCCGTTCTCTCCCCACCTCCTGGGCCCGGATACTGGGCTTTCACCCTGGAGGTGCATGTATGCCCTGAACACTACCGAGACAGTGAAACAAGAGTAGCACCACAGGTCCACAGTAGGTGCACGGTGGACAGCCTGAAGCAGCCACCTACAGGAGACAAATTTTGTAGATTTTCATGTGCTACTTTCTGAAATATTTGAGGGTTGAAGTAATTGCTAGATGCTGATTAAGTAGCAGCATTAACAAATAACATGTTTAGCAGCTGCAAAATGGGATCTTTCATCTTGTTAACCTGAAGCTGCCTTGAAAAATCTTAAAGAAAAAACACAAAATATTTTTCTGGGGCTTTGGAAAGTGTTTATGTCTAGGTTTTCTATTTATAGATCCATTAGTGAATGTATATTTGCCTCTAAATGAGAAGCGGATGCAGTGAAAGATTATCTGTCTTCTCAAGAGGGGCAGGCCTTTCCCCACAGACTGGGTTTGTAATTCACAAGTTCCAAATTCATCTGTCAAAACCTCAGAGAATACCTTTCTCAGCTGAGATTTACTGTCTCCATTTGCACGGCAGCAGGGGAGCTACAGCATGTTGTGAGATGAGTAGGTCCAAGGTACCCTTGAGTGTATGACACTGGGTATCAAAATCTCACAACTCAACTCATGGAATTTTAGCATCATCGTAACAGTGTGCCATTAATGATGCTACTTGGTTCTCCAGCAGCATTGTTCATTCAGTGGAGCAAGAGCAAAAGTTTATAGTCCTTTCACTGACCTATACAGATTTTAATGTTTTAAATTGGACTGTGTGGAAATGGATGTACTAAATTTGAAAAGGCCTGTATACCTTAAAGAAAGAAATAATAAAAACCCCACCCAAACCCAAAACAGCTGAACCATGCAGTAGACCAATCGCTCACCCCCACACCCATCCCAAATACCCCCTAGACATGCCGCCCAAAAATTACAGTTGAATACACAAGAACTCAGATTTGAGGCATCCCTATCCCAGCCTGGACCTGTGAAACATCACATGGCATTTAAAACTCTTCCAAATTTCTCAAGTTAAAGCTGTGCTGATAAAATGCCACACTGATCTTCTCCCACATGGAAGTCAGAAACACTTGGATCTGAAATGGAGCTTACCCCACTCTTACCCAAGGAGTAACTTAGAGATAACAGATCCATAACAAGGCAGCTGTTCAGCAACCCAAAACCCAGGCACTGAGGATTCAGTATGCACTATCTCACTGATTTCCACACTAAGTATGCTCTGCTTGCCAATAAAACCAGCACTTCTGAAAAAAGTCTCTTTCTCGGATCTTCCCATCTTATTCCTGCCAGGGGCAGATTTGGAAAGCCAAATGCTGTATTTGGGTGCAGCTACACCTTTTGCACTCAGATTATGCACTTGCTGAAGCACGTGGTGTATTTGCTATGGAGAGCATTAGGTGGTTCACAGCTCATCTTCCAGCAAGGCAAAAGGAAGGAGGGGAGCAGGGTTTGGGAATCAGAGAGATTTCACACTGCTGACAGTCACTGGAAATAATACCATTTGCAAACTGCCCATATACGTAAACATTACATTGGCACTTTGTTTCATGGGAGAGTTAAACTAAAATTTGTAAGCTCTCTCCTCTGGAAATACTATCTGTGTTTCTGGAACGTTAATAGATCTCTGGTTATATGGAGCGGTGAAAAGCAGCGACAATCTAGGGCAAAGTTAGCCAGGGAAAACAGCGCCTGTAAAGCGGGAAGCTATCCTAAGTACTTAATCTACTGTCTCACAGCATGACCTATATTTTTTCCACTGAACCTTCTGAAAAGGCAAAGGGTTTTGTTTCATGACTAAGTTCACACATGACCTTGGATTAGTATCATGGTTATGCTCCAGTTGTGTATTTTCAAGGATAACTGAACATTTAGAGGTAAATTGAGCAGACCCACAATGCCCTCGCAAGGCTGATTTTTGGTGAATTTCAGAAAAGCTCTTGGACATCCATTTCTAAGAAATGCAAAACCACTGATAAGTTTCTGAACAGCACACAATGTTGAAGATGAGCCTGTACACCTTTAAACTATTTTGCTACCTGTGGTAATTATTGCACTTTTATAAAGGGCAAACAACAAGTATTTTAGTATGAGAACTGTTCAAGTAAGTTTTAATAGAGTGCACCAGTGAATCAAGATGACTTGCACCAGATTTTGTTTCAATGAACATCAGATAGAAAAGAAAAGAAAAGGGGCTACAGTTCTTTCTTTCCAAACACCACCCTTTTTCTAAGGCAACAATACACGTCCATTTCCGAACATAACTGTTACATAGGAAAGCTACATCACAGTACAGTATGTAAAGTCCATCTCGGTCAAGAAGCCATTAGAGAATGGCACATTTACTACACTTACAGCCTTCTAACTTAGGGTTACAGAGTTTACCACAGCTTTTTTTTCATTTTTATTTTTTAAAGTGACAATTTCTTAATGAACTTTCTATTCTTCACAAGAGTGTGCAGATGGGGCCCATATGTTGATATTACAGTAATTACGACATTAAATAACATTGCACAACCAACCTCTATGGTTAATTCAGTACAAAAGAACAAGTATTAAAATGTACCAGTACTAGTGGTTTTACACAGTTTATAATCATTAATCATGAAGGAAAAAAATGTGGGGCTGTTTTTTTTTTTCTTTTCTGTAGGCCAGTGCCTAATTACAACGCTGCACATTACAGGCATAATGATGTGGAATAAATACAAGAAATCTGGAAAATATTAAACACAAACAGGTTACATGGGAACAAACTGTACAACCACAAAAGCATAAATCAACAATTTATCATTATAAACAATATATGTTTAGCTGTAAAATATTATGTGGAATTGCATGTACTCTTTGGGGGGCACATGTTCCAAAAGCCAAGCTAATTCCTGAGGTGGTATTATTAACTTATACAATTGGTCAACACTTCAGATTATCTTGTGCTATTAAACAGTCCCAATGTTAATATATTTCCATAAAATGGAATTTGTAGTATTCTGAAGGCAGCAAACAAGTTATATTTTACACCATGATATTCAAATGAAATAATTCCGGTTCTCTGCTTTGGTGCTACATTTGTTAATGGGCCATGGGAGTAAGGACTGGAATTTGCAGACAGAACACCACTTACTCTTGGTTTCTGTTCCCCCACAGCTCTGAGCTGGCCCAAGGCAGAACAAAGTTTCTAAACTGTAAGTGCCAACACTGTAAACATGTTTGTCTCTTTTTTCAACTAAACACTGTCCAATAACAAGGATAAGAGCCAAAGATAAGCAGGAACAGTCTCGTGTAGAACAAAAGCCGATTCACCGACTTTTGGTTCAATTCATGAACAATCTTTAAAGAATTAAAAATGGTCATGCTACAGTTGTGAAATTGTGCATTTGACTCAGGACAAGTTTTTTAAAAAATGCATGGTAGAGGTAAGACTTATAAAAACACCAAAAATGTAAATGATAGGGAAGAACTTTTCCAACTCAAAGCATCAAACATACATTTCTGTGCAGAAATCTAGACAACTATACAAGATCTGAATTTAAGCAGTCATCTTTTTATTATACAACTCTATGAACATAAAATGAACAGAATGCTCTATATACTTACCTGTACATGTGAACATAACTTCTTTAGCTACAGTTATTTAATATAGGTCATACTGGATTTAACTTTACAATTCTGAATAACTATGTATAACCTTATTGCAATAAGGGCAATTTCTACATGGGGAATTTCACAGGCCAATCACATTAGGCGTAACCAGTACATTCAAAGTGTAGATCATGTATGAATCTTCCCTGATCCCAAAGAATTTAGGTTCTCTTTACAGCTTAAGCTCGTTTGCTATCTTGGATGCAATGTTCTTAAATGCAATAGAAGTCCCAGATATTCTCTTGAAACGAACTCCATTGAGCGACAATCGTGGCAGTTTGCAGACTTCCATCTCCCACTGAACAAGGCTATCTTGCCGTGCATCACCGTGAACACAGAAGAGCAAAAACCTCTCTTTTTGTTCGTAATCACAGTTATTAGCATCTAACACTTTCCGAATCTCTCTCATCATATCGTTCGGGTCCATAGAACTAGTGGTCTTCATACTCCACGTGAACCGCAAGGAGCGTGGCTTTGAATCTTTGCTATCCTCCTTCTCTCTGTCTTTTGGTTCTCCAGAAACACTCCTGGAACAAGCGATATACAGAAAAGTCAAAAACAAAAGCAGTATAACCAAGAAGAGAAATACAGCTGTTGAACAGGGGTTTCTAAACTGCAACTGACATGCCACTGGTTACCCGCAAGCTAATTCAAAGAGTTAGATGGATGCTGCTGGAGCAGTGGTGCCTCACCTCCTGCACACGTGTGCCTCAGCACAGCACTGTGCCACAGTAGTGGCACACAAGCAAAGCAAGTTTAGAAACCCCTGCTCTACAGCGTTCTGATGACAACATGTGCAATGGTAACTGCAGCAGACACACGTTACTCCATACTGCTCCAAGGGAAGTGGAATCTATGTAAAAGCATGACTGAAGTTCTGCTGATTTCATGATCTGGAGCATGCCATACACCAACAAAACTGAAGTTGAGGGACACAATCTTGAAGCGTAAATCATACTGTAAAAGCAGCAGAGGAAGAAATCCCACCCTGTGATTCACAAGTCTTCAGTTAATTCCCTCCCCCTCTTTTCCCCCTTTTGCATTTATTATGTATTTTTGACCTCTCTCTGTGTCAAAAGACCATAAAATAACATGTTTTATTTTAACTGATGAAGCAAAATTTTGTGCTGTAATTTGGTTGCAAACAGCTTGAGGTCACCACTTCAGTACAGGGCCAGCAGCTTTTTCACAGAAAAAACAGCAACGTGTAGACACAAAGTATTTTATTTGATACAATGACTCAGACAAAATTGCAGTGGAATAATTTCCAATTAATGTTCTTAGTCTGATGCTTCCTTACCAAATGGATTGCTTATTCCATTGCAGAAAGCATTCTGAGAAACAGCACTAATTTTAAAGTCATTCCAGTCAGCTATATCTGTTCTTGTCCCAGGTACTCACAATGCTGATGCTTCCCCATCTGTCACCAGGGAAAGGTGCTGTTCTCATTTTGATAGTCTATAAACCATCATTATTCAGAGAGGAGTCAAAACAAGTATTTTTAGTTTAACTTTCAGTGTGATCCCCAGAGAACCACATTATTAAGGGATATTAAGGAATATTAAGGGATAGAGCATGGCAGGGAGAAGATCTCAAATGACTTTTTTAGCCCAAAACAGACACTGTAGGATGACAAAAATAAGAGAAAGCTAGAGAATGAAAGCAAGAGCTGAAAGCAACTTCACACTTCGTTTCATTTGAACACTTGATTAATCTCTTTTCCCTTTCCACATCCAAGAATTCGACAGCTAATAGACATTGAATTGAAAAGGGCTAACTTAGATAAATGCATTGTGTATTATACAGTGTATCCTGTTAAGAATGTGCTGTTTGGGTTTTTTTTTTTTTAAATAGAGGCTGTCTTTTTTGAAAACTAAGTTGATACTTTCTGTAAGTGACCAGTTTAGAATGCAAACTACAATGCCTGTTCATTAGAGAGCAGAAAAATAAAGAGTTATGCACTGTGCTTAAGCACACCAAAAATGCAGAACCAAATGCTGAAACATGGCAAAAGATATACTGGAAAATGAACATATGAAGGAATGTTTTATTACTCACAAAGCACCTCTAGATTTGTGCACAGTGGTTCCCATACAAATTCAATATTTGGCAGTCACTACCCCTTTTGTCTGAATGTCACTTGTTTTATTTCTCAGTGCAAGTGACATTCATTCCTCAGGGACTATAAGGTGTTTACTTCTAGCAAACAGCAGCTTTAGTAATGAGCACAGTATGTAACTATAGTAAAATTTTAACAGATTCATATGCACACACAGACACACAGAAAATATATTACATTTTCCACTGAAACCAAAAGTAAACACCATTAAATATTTATAAGTCAAAATATGATTTGAAGTGCCTAAATGATCGGTTAACTCCTACAAGGGGCTTTATTATTCAAAGAAATATGCTTACATAAAATTTTACATTAAATACTTTGCAAGAAAGCAGATATAAAGGGATATAAAGAGGGATATAAAGGACCTCACCAAAACCCCCTCCCACCAAATAAAAAGACATTTTTGAAATACAGATTACTTAAGCACTATTCTATTTTACATCCTGATTAAAAGTTTTTAAGAAATCACTTAAACTTTGATGAGAAAGACCTAGGAGCGAAGTATTAATAGTGACTCCTCACCTTGAGGTGTCAGTTCTGCCACTGGCTTCGCCTTCACTTGGATCCCTCAAAACAAAGTTAAGGTTGAGATTCAATGATAAAGGTGAAAAATAAAAGTTAAGAAAACCTACACCTAGAACAATATTAAATATCTACTGAAGGAAAAAAAATCAGTATAATAATGTCAAGCCTAATACTGTTTAATAGTATTTTTTCACAGCCGTAATTTTAGTTTCCCTTTATGATACCTTAACTTTTTTCAACTCTGACATGAAGTTGATTTTTTGTTTTGTCTTTGCTGTTGGGTTTCTTGGTTTTTCGTCTAGCTGACAGCAAAATTAACACATTGTTCTCAACCTACTGCAGACAGAGCAATGGCCACATGTAATTCCAGCAAGCACAGAGGAGCAGTCAGTCAAGGTGGTCCAGGGGGGCTCCACTCTGCACCCTTGTGGGTCAGGCCTTTATACCTCCACCCTGAAAGCACTTTGGGACATGCCCATGCTTAAGCACACTCAAGTAATTAGCAATAAGATGTGCCTAAGAGTTTGTGAGACCAAATATTTGGAGCCCAGTTCACAAGGGTTACTTCAACATCTGCTTAACTTTAAGCAAATCAGCTATTCCATTGACTTCAGCACGATTACCGGTGAGCTTGAGGTTAAACATATCTCTGTCTTGTTGAATTCGAGCTGTGCTTTACAAGGAACTGCTTTATAATATGTCTTTTTAGTATGGAGCAACTTGAAATATATCCACAGATTGTATAAGCCACCTAGGTATGTTCCTAGTGCTGCTGTACAAACATTTTAGCACTCATTTTCAATTAGCTAATTAATACCTTCAAAACACTTATACTTTAGTAACTAACATCAGGGAAGTATCACTTGACATAAACCATTGATTCAAAATATTTCAACACCCTATTCACTAAGCATTCTCATTATGCATTATTTTATATACTTACCAGAAAAGGCATTTACCTTTGCCAAAAGTTAGTAAAAGAATTATTTCACAAACCATTATTGCCTAAACAGTACATAAGTCAAAAGGCATGCAGCTATGTGATCCAAACCAAACAGCAAAAAATAAAGCCCTGAACCTCCACCCATGTAATCCCAGCCACTAAGTCTCAAACAACCCAAATTTTAACGAAGTAAACACACAACAAAAACACCACCAAAACATCTCACCATCACCAGCCACAAAACAAACACATTCCCTACAAGGCCTTGAGTATAGGAAAATATATTTTTGACAGTGTAAAACATAATAGGAAATTGTATGCAAATGTTCTATACTAGATATATTAAGATACATTAATTCTAAACAGATATTTTACAGGACTATTTTAATACTGTAGTTTGACATAATGAAAATATTCATTTCTTACAAAAAAAAAAAAAAGGCAATATACCATTCCTTGCAAATAACAATGAGCTATAATGCAAAAAACCAGCCTGGGCTCTTGAAATTGCTTAGTTACTCAACAGAAAACAACTTTCTCCCCACTTAGAAATCTACAGCAACACCACAGTTCACTAACTTTGCTGGAACTTTTTTTCCCCCCTCTTTAAAACCAGAGAACAATTCTCTCCTTGCACCTCTGTAAGTGCTGGAGATACCAATAATGGAGGATCATAGTCCTCTATTTTCAGGTTTCTGAAAGAAGAAAATAATTCATATACTTTTTTTGGGGGGTAATCATAGGAGGTATTACTTAGACATACACTGACGCACTATCAGCTCACCAGGTGAAATCAATTTGATGAAGAACATCACTGCATTTTTTGCTTTCTCTCTTCTTTTCCCTTGTAGTACCACCTTATGCAATTCATGGTATTTTCCTTACGAATTCGCAACTATGAGCTTAATGTAGCTTTGAATTTATCTTTTTTTTTTCCCCTACACACAAATGATAGAATTCAGTACATAGCAGCATAGTTCTGTAAGGCAAAGATAAATTTTCAGTATATAATTATGTTGTAAAGTTGACAGTAAAGCAGTATGGATGCATCCATGAACAGGCTTAAGAATTATAGACAAATCGCTGCTAGAACAAGGCAAATCGAAAATAAAGTTCCCTTTTGGGAAAGCTCTTGTGACTCCTAAGTCAAGAGTTACTTGACATTAAACAGTATATTTGAAAATTTTTCCCAGGACCTGTCCTCATAGTATTATTACTGTCAGCATTGTCATAGGAATGAATGCAGATCCAGGATCTATGAGTTTTCTTTTTTCAGAATCCTGAACTTAAATATGAAGAAGCTGGTGACATAAGGTAAGAGGCTGTATGATACTGAAATGATTCTTTTACAGACATCCAAAATTCGGCCTGCTTCTGAAGCTTCTCATTTATTCACAGATTTTAGAATTCCCTGAAATAATTTGTAAATACCTATTCCTTCTAAGCACAGTGAAAAAAATCATTGTAAATATACAGTCCTTGAAAAGAAACTGCACCCAGTCAAAGTAAAATATTGTTAAATTTAAATAATGACTAATTTTGAAGTCCCTGGTTTCGGTATTTAAATTTATTTAATTCTAACTTAATTGTATAATCTTTGTATTTTAGCTCTAAAACAGGAGCAAAAACCCCTTTTGAGAAGCGTTCTCTGGCTCCTTTAAGATAAAGAAGGTGGACAGTAGGTCAAACATACTGCTTATAATACAGAGAAATAAAACAAGGGAGATTCTAGAAGGAACACACAAAACAAGCAGCAGTCTAACTACATTTATCTGTGCTTCAGACTTAGGCTGCAAACTCTCTATGACTTTGCAATTATGGCCCTGGTAATAGGCTGGGCTTTTCATATTTTTTTCCCTTAAATTCAGAGGTACTAACCTGCGAACAAACTTGGAAGTTATCTTGCTTATTATACCAGTTGAAGTCCCTCTTCTAGCATGTGCAAAAGCACCGGTTTCATGGGATGGTGAGGCGGGCGGTCCATTGTAAGTGGCATTGCGCCGCTCCCTCAGCTGCTCACCATGGAAAGTGCTTCGACTTGAACTCCCCCGAGGAAAGCGGGTTCGGTCTGGAGTGGTAGTGCTAATACTATGAGCAGACGGGGAAGCAGCAGGCACTCTTTGAGTTGCACTGCTGGGAAAACAGAAGCATAAATAAAGAGAAAGACTAGGCTAAAAACCCTCCTACATGACAACCGTTCCTTCAAGATAGGAAAGAAACCCCGCTATTGACTCCTTTTATTTTAGAAACTGAATCTGCTACTGATTTGCTTTTATGATTCATACTTAGAAACAATGAAGAGATATTTTCATTGTAAAATCAAACTATATTTTCACTGTAAAATCAAATTATCTCAAGTATTAAGAGCAGTTAAAAAAAGTATACACAGATAACAAGACAAAGGAAAAAGGTAGAAAAGTCTGTAGCAAAATCTGAAAGTGTTTCCAGCCCTCTTCCAAAAAAACATGTTAGTCAAAACCTCTAAAATAAGCACTCCCAAAAAACCTCAGGAATATTTCTTAAGCAAAGGTCTAACAGCAAGAAATGTATAAAGCTACTCAGGCAGTTAATGGTAAGAACAACTACACTATAATGCTTTTAGACACAAATGAGCTTAGTAATCTACAATCAGAGAGGTTAACATTTCAGTAATTTCATCTGAATTTATGGTGGCCTGGCGTTGTATGGTCCTGTCTAAAGCAGTCAAATTTTTAAGTTTTCAGAAGTTTCCAGAGGGAGGCAGTCAAGGAACTTCTTTAAGGGTATGTGAACATGTGTCATGAACAAAATCAGGCTTAAATCATCTGTAATACTCACAGTACTTGAGTAAGCTACTGTTTCAAAACAGAAGTCAAGGTGACAGTTTTGACCAGATTACAAACACATTGAGGCCTGTCATGAACTGACCAACAGCATTTTTGAACTGCATGGCAAAGAAATAACCATCAATTCTGTACCTTGGTCGGTAAGCTTCAGCACCATCTTTGATGGTTGGCAGTGTAACTTTTATAGGATGACCAGAGGCAGACATAGACTTTTGGTGTCGAGGGCGTGTGGATACAGAAGCTACTGCAGAGCCTGCAGAAGATGTGCTACTTGCAGACATTTCCGTCAGGCTTTGGCCACAGCAGGAGGCAGGAGAGATGGACAAGGGAAAGGGAAAAGAAAGGTTAGTGTAAAAAACTTTAAATAATTTGTTATTTTTGAACAGTTCTTTTTAGAACTTTTTAGCAAGTGCTGTTTAGGTAATCAGAAGACTGAGTGACCAGGCTGCCTTACTCAGCTAAAGTAAAGAATACAGAATTCTGTGAAAATTACATTCATCCATAAATCAATTCACCACACATGTTAAGTTAGGCCTTTTCTTTCCTCCCAAGACTAAAGCTTACACAGACAAAGTAATGAAGGAAAACTACAAAGAATATATGGAAGTAGGAAAAAATACTGAAAAAGAAATTTGCAAAAGGCTTAAATTATATAGATTATATAGATTCTCCTTTTGTCAATACCCCTATTTGCAGTTAAAACAAACACCTAAAACTTAAAACATTTGGAACTGCTGTCACATTATTACTTGGAAGTGGCTGTGTTTTTACAGGACCAATTTGTACTTCTCCTGTGGACTACCCCAGCCACTGCTAGGCTGAGTCAACCCTTTCATAGTGCAGTTCCTTCTACCAGTGCTTTAATTTCTTCTTCCTAAAGTGGCAAGAAAGATGAAAATAGTGGAAAAACTATTGTGTTATTAATTTTTAAAACAAAAGTCAAATGACTTAAGGCAAACTGTAGCTTTGCCTCTACAAGCGTAAGTGAAATTGCATTAATAATGTATTAGCAACGACAGTCCCAAAGCTAAATAGTATCTTTAGCAAAGAGGTAAATATTTCAGATGTATAATTCGATGACACAAGACATTTAGTTGCACCAAATCCAAATTCAACTGCAACACAACATCTGGTAAGAAAGGCAATTACTAAAACTCAAAAGAAAATTCTTCATTTCTCAGAATATGCTTAAAGAACTAAGCATGATATTCATGGCACTCATGAAAGGAAAAAGGATTAAGAGTCTTTCAATAGTATAGAAAATATTAAATTGTAAAAGGAAAAACTTTGAAATAAAGTCTCTTTTTTTTATAGTGTTTTTGGTATTAAATCTCTTGGAAGGAAACACTAACTATCTTTGTGAGATCAGGAAAAAAACATTGTAGCATATATTTTCACACTGTATCTAAAAAACATGCATTATTTTCTTTCTTTTCAAAAAGAAAAATTTACTACTTCAGTTTCAAATATTTGGAATGACACACAAAAATTTGGGAATACAATTTTGAAGGCACCCATCCAATAATTTGAAACTAATACTGAAAATTAGTTTTCTGCTTCTTAATATACCTTCTTAAAGCACTTAAAATCTTTTTAAATAGCTGTACTTTACATGATCCATAGCTCATCATTTTACTATAAATGAACAACCCTATACTTCTCTTATTTCCAAGGTTACATGCATCATTAAAAAATTACGAGCTCTATGACAGAAGACAAAACCAAACTAGTTTACTAGATTATGTTATTTCATGCTATGGATTTTTTTGTTCACTTTACATTAACTGTTTTATTTGAATAGCTTAAAAATATTGGAATAAGACCTGTTACTTGAATCTCAAAAAAAAACCCAAAACCAAAAAAAAACCCCAGATGTTGCTACTTTCCATTAAAGCCAACGTTTTATTTCTCAGTCAGGTAAAGGGGTTAACTAACAGCAAGGATGAAAAAAGGACATTTTAAAAAACCAGTAATTGTGGCATTGTAAAATGCAATACTATTTAACAAAATATACTGAACTGATGTAATTATTATCCCATAGAAAGACAATTTGGTTACCATCACTATGAAAATGTTATTTAGACAAAGAAGTCACATTGAAGGTGATTGATAAGTTTGAACAATTTCAGTTTTTTGAGTGATTACAGGGGGAAATGTAAAAGGATCAAGCTACACTGTCGAAGTTCTCCACAGTGTAACTGCCCACTTAGCAATTAGTTGCTAGCATAGTTATTTTATTCTGTGTTGGAAGACAGCCCTTGGTAACAAATCTGATTCCATACAAAGAGGTGAAGGCCGACTGACACATTAGTTAAAAAATTCACCACAAACACAGAAACAGCAGTGGAAGACAAGATGAAAGCATAGACTTGAACTTTATGTATTTTACATGATGCTTCATAATGCTATTTATTAATTGCATAACCTGCTTCTTCTGTGCCTTGGTTCTTGTACCCAAATTAATAAGCAAGAAAAGTTGAACAATACCTGTTGTCCTTCCCATTCTGTATTGCGGAATAGCGATCTGAGGAACGTTCACAAACGTAAGTGTTCCTCCTTGTCATTCCACTGCCAGAAAACACATTATTCTAGAAAAAAATTAAGACTAAAATTAAATTAAATATTTTTTTCTACTGTAATTATGTTGTATGAAAGGTAAACATCAGAAGAAAATCAAAATGGCATTTCAGCTGTTTATGTATATTCTTAAAGCCTTCAAATGTTCTGGGTTAATCTGTTGCCACAAATCATTTATATCATCAGCTACTGTATCCAATTCACCATTTCATTGCTGCACCATTGCGATTATGCTAAGAGAAAACATGGAGAAATTTAATTTTGCTGACACTTGCTTTACTAAGCATTATTATGCAACTCCCACATTCTGTGTTACAGAATTATTTGTCCCTGGAATCAAACTGGAATCCCAGAGAACACACCTATGGCTGGCTGAAAGGCTTCCCTGCACAGATTAATTTGCCAACAAAAGCTCCAGCCTTACAGTTTGTTGCCCCTGTCAAAAGAGCTTTCAAGAGAAAAATGAAAATACTATCAACCTGTGTCAGTCAACCCAGAAATGATGATGCAGATAACATGGCAAATAGGTTTTGTATCAAAAAATACTGACAGGAATTTTTTCTGTTATGATGTTCAGTTTGCATGCACTTCACAAAATACTGACAAATGTTCTCCTCCACCTCATCACACACAGGTTAGCTGCTGAAGGCTTACTTTTAGTACATGATGTACAATTCTCAGCTCTTCATACAGTAGATATTGAATTCAGGGTGGGAGTGGTTGCAACATGCTAACATTATGTGCTGACGTCTGCTGGCAAGATTTCAAATACACTAGACTTGGGTACCGCAGGACATAATGAACTCTGCAAGATTTACTGTGTTTAGGTCTCCCTCATCTACAGTTTTTCAGCATTAATATGACCCCACAGAGACTACTGAATAAATTGTTTCAAGGCCAGTTTGTAAGGAAGATTAACAACTACACTGTTTCTGAAATTAAATTCTCCTAAGTTAGACTGAAGGTGATAAATGTTTTCAAGAAATTCTGCCTTCCCTAACATCATGTTACCCTATTTTAAAATTATTTTAAAGTTACGTAAGTAATTTTAAAGTTACATACTTTAAAAGTATTTTAAAAGTATTTTAAAGTATTTTAAAATTACGTACATCAAATTAGCAGCATTTTAAAAGTATTTTAAAAGTATTTTAAAAAAGTATTTTAAAATTACGTACATTAAATTAGCTTTGCTCACTTTAGATGTTTGAGTTAAAAAAAAAAATTCACTTTCTGTGTAAGTTGCTCAACCTTGAACTACTGTTGCAATATCAGACACCAATATTCCTCAATCGTGCCCATCACAAAGCCTTTCAAATTCCCTAAAATAGCAACAGAGCTAAAAATGTACAAATACTGAAGTTGCCATTAGCAAGTAAATCAATTTCTCATTTTTCACAGCAAAGATACTCCACTTAATAAGCTCTCACAAAGCAGAGAAATGTTTTTGACATATCAACTTGTACCACACATGACTGTGATCAGCTTTGGGGCAATACAGTTTCAGGGAAGATCACATATGAAATCTAGTCTTAGAAGACTCAAAGTTCCTGCATACAATCCACATAGCCATAATTTCCAAAGACTTTCAGAGAGGTGTTGGGGGTTGATGACCCTATTTAAAATCTAAAAAAAAAATAAAAAATAATTAAAGCATCTGCAGATCTATTGCAGACACGGCCTACAAAACATAAAGAGTTAAATGAACTTTAGCATTTATTTCGTTTAAAATAATACTAGCAGAAATGTATATCATCTTTTCAGAATACCCAAGATGAGAGCCAGCACAGAGAATCCAAAAGGACAATGAGAATTCCTGCTGCCAGTTTACTGTACTAAGAGATGGCCAGAATTTTTGTATTTAATAGACCACGTCTCTTAAACAGCAAAAAGTATACTTGAATATTAAATCATGATTCATGCATATTTTTCATTTCCCACATGAACTTTTGCTTCTAATAGATGTTTAAACACTGAAATATTTTTTCATTGTTTATCCTAAACACTGATACTATTGCACATGAATTTCCACAAGGCAAAGCAGATGCTTTCACATTAGAAGAGACAGACTCTCCTATTTGGAACAAAGATGTCTGAGGCAGTATTATGATAGCAGTTTACAGAACTATGAATGATATCATAACAGAAATATTAAAAAAATATTAATTTGCTAGTTCAATTCCTGAATACAAGAACCAGGTTGCAAATCATAACATCAACAGGCACACACATCAGGGAACAAGTGGGTTGTTCCCTCTCACCTCACCCCGTTTCTGAAGTCCAAAACAAAGTGGTTTCAGAAAACTAAACAGCCAAATATACAGAGAAAGTTCATGAGGTATATTAGGTATATATAGATGAAATCTCCGATTCAGGAAGTTCCCTGATGTTCTTGTTCATAGAGAAGCATTAGAAACCAGAAAAAGAGCACTCCGTATTGGCTGCATTCTTATGTTCTTTCCCTAAATATCCACTATTTGTCTTGACAGAACTTCAGTTTGCCCAAGTGCAGACATTCTCATGCTCGCTGTTGTGTTAGTGTTAGAAGTAAAGCTGGGGGCAGGGAAGAGAAAGATTTATTTTAAAAGATCCACTGTAGCCTATTTCTGTCTGCCAGTAAAAGTTACCAGAAATAGACTTAGTGGCTTAGTCAGTAACCATTATGTCTATAGTAACCCTGTGCCGCAGATTCTGTTTAAATAAGGAAAAATAAATATAACAAGCCAAAAGCCCACACACTCACACTGGTAACTGCACTTGATTTCTTTCTTTCTGGACCCACAAGTGGACTTGCAGCCATCTCTCCTTTGGATCCCACTGTAGTGCTGCCAAGTTTGCGTGAGACATCCTTGTCCCAGTCTTCTTTCTGTTCACTTTCCACACTATTTGCCTGAGACCTTTTTGTGTATGACACAGCAGGAGGAATTGAGGGACCAACTGCCAAATAAAAACAGTATTAATAAATATCTAAAAATAAGCACTGCATTTTTCTTGGTCAAAATAGTCTAAATATAGTTCCCCGAGTCCAAAAAAAGCATCTGAACAACTATGACGGCAAACTCAGCACATATACCAACCTACTAAATTGAGCTTTGACAGCCTGTGTTCTTTTTACCCACTCTCTCTTCACTACCAGTTTGCAGTTTAGAATTAGTTCCCATTTCATATCAGTATGTAAAACCTAGAAGAGTATTTCAATTCTCATTTCAAACCCATGCAGTTGTGCAATATTATGTGAAAAGGAATTAGAGGATGTTCTTCAAAATATTTTTTTTAATACTTTTTGCCAAGTACCTTTTCCTCTAAATACTATGACAGATTATTTTCCCCTGAAAACCCTAAGGCTGCTTTGTTTGAAAAAGCATGTTTAATAATTTTCCCCCTCTCAACATTCTTTAAAATGGTTTGGGAAAACTCCTCTGGTCAGTTAACTTTTATATTCCCTTAAAATCACATCAGCTAACAATTTTTATTATATTGGTTGCTTTTTGAGAGGGAAAAACAACAACAAAAAAATCACCATAATGTAAATTAGGCAGAGAAAAGGGTCAAATATTTTAGAAACATTTATGGCAACTTGGTAGTTCTCTGAGGAATCAAAATTATCTTTCTTCTAATGTTTTAAATACATAGTCCTTTCACCCAAAAATTTTTCCTGAATACTTGGTAAATTTGCCGTATCTTGGAACCAAATAATTTGGACCCAACTCCAAATGTACTAATGAAAATAATAGTTTGCTTCCGTGGGGGTTATCCAGACCAGTATTTGCCATCAGTTCCTAAACAGAACACACCCACAATGTCTTGGTAAGTCAAGAAAGCAACAAATGCAAAAAACTGCAAGTTATATTGACCCAGATTTATCGCAGAAGTGTCCACACAAATAGAAGCATCACAGCAGAGCACGATGAGATACACAACAAATGCACAGAGTGGTGGACCTGCCAGGTTCACAAAACACTGCACATTCAGACTCGAATTGTGCATGCTACTTTACTTGTTGGAATGTCATCCCCACCATGATCACTGAACCGCCGCTGTTTCTGGTTAGTCGATATACTCCTCTGGACCTTCAGGTGAGCAGGAGACTGCACAGAGCTGTTGTTGAGGTCGCTGCTGGGACGGGATCTTTGACCCAAGTTGCTGCTGGACAAGGAATCGCCTACTTCAAACTACAAGAAAAACAGTTTTTCAAAACATAAACAAAATTCAACAGTACTGGTAATTTTTATGGCATAGTCAGGCAAAAACTTTCAATCAAAGTTTAAATTTAAATTTAAAATGTATCCAAACTTTGTATCCAAAGTAGAATGTTCTTCAAGATGAATTTTATCACTTAATCTGTGTTTAATGTGCTTTAGAAACACATAGGTAAAGCTAAGAAGTTAATGAATGCTCAAAATAAAATGAGAAGAATCTTGACAGAAACAAAAAATGTGCTATTTTAAAACTGACGCCACAGAATGGCTCTACGTGCCCTTTTTTGTTGTTGTTTTATTTTAAATCCTAAGAGCATTCATAGCTTCAGAACAATTTCAAAATGCAGCAGACTGAATCAGAAAGACTAAAAAAGCAAGTGCTGATTAAAGAATTCTTTATGGCCTTCAACACTTCTTTTATAAGGTATGTAACTCAGCCACTGGTTTGTTGACATCTAAGATGCATAAATTGTAAAAGCAGTGAAAAAGACAAATACCCTCTTTGAAACAATTCAAGTCAAAATGATTTTAGACAGATTCCATCCGTGCTCTGCCATCACAAGGCAATTCTAGTTCAGAGATATGAGAAAATGCACTCAAGGATGCATGTATCAGATCTACACTATCTTGGAACTGAAGGAAGGCCACTGACGCAACAGGAAAAAAATTCCTCCAAAAAGAAAGCCGTGTTCTCTGTTTGATTTCTTGAAAAATCCTTGTGGTCCACAAGATGCACAGATCCCTCTAGTTCCAAAACAGTTCAAAGAATTTCTACCACCAGTTTATTAATGACTGCAACACAATTACTTACTAAACATTAAAATACACTATAAACAGTGTATGAGTGAGAAAGGATGAGCACATATCTGAGAAATAAAGGGCATCATATCTGAGTAGTTCAAAAATAATTGCTGTAGTCAAATTAACCGTTTCAGATTTTAACTGAAAACACACGTGACAGGATGAAGATTCAGCACTTAAAAGTGATGCCAGATTAACAGCCAGCTTTTTAAAAAAGCAATTCCATCTATTTACAAGCAAACACGAAGACAATAGATTTAACTTATTTCTTCATATGGGAACTAACAAGATATCCAAGAAGGTATGGAAAAAGAAAGACATTAATAAGTGATTAATCACAATTTTTTAAACACCTTACAAAATAATATTCAATCCAGCCATATTTAAAGGCTAAACCAGAAAATATAAACGAGATAGCACTTACTTCAGGTGGTTTTCTACCTAGAAGCAGGTAAGTAGCCATGACTTCATCATACTTTTGGTTTACTAAAGATTCATGAATTTCTTCTCTTGAAAAGCCCATTGTGACCATAATGTCTACAAGTAAAATGAGCAAATGCAGAAAAAGTGCATGGGTTTACTGACAACTTAAGAACACTGAAAATAGAAAAAACCTTATAATTTACAGGTAACTAACATTCAACTTAACCCACTGGAATTTTTTTGCTGTGCAAAAATAAAAAATGCTACAACTCCTCTCTCTCATTGTTATTTTGATCTTGAAAACTCTCAACTATATTATTCAGTATAATTCTTAACTGAATTATACAATAGTGTTATTCAACAAACAAATAAAGCACTAGCAAATAGAAACTATGAATAGATACAGGGCCAAAACAGTAAGTTTCTCTATCCACAGCAAGCAAAAATTGTTGCCCTCATAAAAAAATCTGTTTCCTTTAGCCTGTTGAATTCTGTAGTCTTATTTTTCTACTGTGCTTGTAGATTCATGTTAGCTCAGTGAAGTCACAACAGTTGTTATAAGGATGGCATTGTAATAGAATTACTCATTTAAATAAAAAGAATGCATTTGACTTGTATGATGAGAATGTAGGTCAAATTCCGTAAGAGTTTAGTTTGGCTTAGAAGACAAAATTGCTTGTGTACATCACAAGCAACATCCTTGTAGAAGTCTTACCTATTCTCTTGGTGTCATTAAAATCTGGTTCAGGCTCAGTATATGGCTTTAGTTCTTCTTCTTCATGGCCAACATTCATCCACCGGTCCTTCATAATTTGCTAAGAAAAGAAATAAGCTTTAGGTCAACTTGCCATTTACCAGACCCCATTAATTCTGTTCTAGCTGTTGAAAAACAATTTTAAATTCATAAAAATCTAAATGCTGCTCTTTCCCTCACACCTTTCTCCCTCACATCCTTTTTTCTTTTATCTTTCACATCCTTATTTCCATTAGTTCATTTCCTCTACAATTTACCTCGTATAATACAATCCCGTCTGAAATACCACAAAAAATACTGAGAGAAAAAACCTGCAGTTTCAACAGAAAAATCTTTCATTTTGTACCCTTCACTTCCACCATCTCCTAACCTCATCTTGCAGACTGCCTGACCCTCATGCCCTAATCTTGGTAAAGACCCCTAGATGCTACTACAATACCAACTCCGTCACAATAAATAACTCCTTCAAATAATAGCAAAGGCAGTGTTTAGAAACTAAGGAATATTTTAGGAGCACGCTGATGCTTCCTACAGTCATTAGGTTCAAGATCATGACGCCAATTGGTCATTTTTTCCTACGGACCTTCTCACTGCACTTGACCTAAATATGTTCACAGTTTGGCTGGAGGGAAAAATGCCTCTTAACTCTCTCTATGCCAGGTAATTATTTACTCCAAAAATTTCTCCTGCATTCTTTAGAAAATTTCCTTCTGCTGTGCTCTGAATCCTTTATAATGCCCTCAAGATTAGTCATCTGGAATCCCTAAAAATCACAATTTCTCCTTAAGGGCATATTTATCTTTAAAACAGATAACACCATTTTCCCCCCTACAGCAACAGGCACAGGTCTCTTTAGGGACAGATGCTAATACTGCTCACTACATGGACAGAAGAATGAAACAAGTGCCAGCAAATCAAGTTTCCCATAGGCTTCAAATATGTCTCAAAAACACCGAATTAAGTTATTTCTCACAAAGAGCCGAAGACTCAATTTTCCATTCATATAACCAAATGCTTTGTACGTAGTGCTGCTGCCAAATTACAGACCCCAATTGCTGTATCCTTACAAGAACAACACAGAACTTTGTACTTGGGCCAGTTAACATTTTGCTGACAATACAACTTACAGATTTGTTCTACCATGGAATTGACTTTTTGGCTTTTGAGAGAGATTAAAGGGGAGGGAATTGTGAACACATACTGCTGTATTGCATTTCTGACACACAGAGCATGATTCTACTTGTCAACAGACTTTGGTTTTGTATTTGTAGCCTTGCAGTAACACGAGTGATGCCCCGAAGAGTACTATGCAGTATCTGCAATCACAATTTTTTAAAGATACCATTAAATAAATCTGTAGTTAAATAAATCTGTCATTTAAGCACGATGAAGTGGATGACAGGAATCACTGCTCAAATCCTACCTCCCTGTCTTGATCCTTCTTGAATTAACAGGAAAACCCAACAATGCCCACGTAAAGTTTTTCATGTCTCTTCAGTAGGTGAATCTATAGTTCAATGCAATTTGCTCTTGGTTTCCATCTGTTAAATATCTAAACTTTTGCTACCTTCTGTCTTTTAAATACATGATCTCAGAGGCACACTGAGTTATCATGCAACTCCTAAACAGGCCCTTACAATCCAGCATTTTGAAGCAATAGAAACAATCCAATTCCAGGATCAATATTACATTTGTGTAAGTTCAGCTGGGCTTCCAGGCAACCAACTAAGTATTATTAATGAGCTTTCCATCAATTTTCAGGAAAACTATCCAATAAAAATCTGGTCTGGCTTAAGACCTGTCTGTGTCAAAAATATTTGCTTTATTACACTTCATAAGTGTAATAAAAATCTGCTCTTTGGGAATTTCAAAGAAATACTATGCAAAAGAATTGAAGACTGCAGGAGAGGGAAGGAGGAATTTGTTGAAATCCTGACAGTTAAGAGAGACCCACATATTTTATGACAATGCATTTTTCCTATCTCTTCTTGAGAACATTTTCTGGTTTATAACAACATTCTCTTACTTGTGAAGTGTTCTCTGTGGCAACTACGAAAAAGCCTAGATGAACCATTTTAATACAGATTTGCCTGGTCCCTACCAGAGGACAAGTGCTAAACCTAACCCATGAGGTGCTGATCCTATGTGAATCTCAGCTTTGATGCTAATATCACTGACAAACATCCTCATGGGATGGTTTGTGAAAAACATGCATGGGAACTGAGGGCGTGCATGGCTGGGACTGAGCAAATAAGCAAGACAATGCACAAAAAAATTCTCCCCACCTAAGATGACATTGTCTTTCCACTTTTAGAAACTTAATACATGATATATATACTTTAATTCTACACATGTAGTTTTAGAAATGCTCAGACAAAAGAAATGGTAATTTCTTTCCAAACCACATACCATAGCTTTTTAATTCAACAAATGTGATTTCAGGAATATTCCTTTTAAAAAAGATTGTGATGTCTCTCTCTCTCTCCCTCAGATTAGCATACTGAGCAGTGCCTGTAATCATCAGTGTTTTGTTACTGGCTCAAGAACCTCCGTCACACATAACATTCACTTGCTCTCTTCCACACAATCTGACAACCTTGCCGTTTCAGCGAGGCTGCTATCCAACAGCTCTCTCCAGGGTCTGGAAGGAATTTTAGAAGAACTGGATAACACTACAATATCTAGAATAAAAGTGAAGTTAGATCTGAAGAGAAACTGCTGAAAATCCAGAATAAAATTCAACAAAATAAAAATCTATTTCCTAAAACTTAAATGTGAGACAGGAAAACAGCAATCTTTCAGCATCTTTGAGTGACTACACTTTTAACATTATGTCCACTAGACAGTAATAATAGAACATAATTACTGAATATCAGCAAAATAGAAGCCATCATTCACTATTCTCTTCAGCACAGATTTCATTCAAGTTACAACTATTTATAACAAGACATAAGCCAGAATCAGTTTGAAATGAGGTGCATGCAGACTTCGCTCAGTCAGAATGCAAGCTTCCTTGCACAGGTAGCATCCATGCCAGGAAGTGTAAATCATGCCACTACAAATAAAAAGCTGCTTAAATGGGATTTATTCTCTGGGACACCATCTACTGCTGCACAAGTATGCGCAGAAAGATGAAACAAAAGTCACTGGTGATTAACTCATGCAAATACTATTTTAAAAGCATTCTATTTATCTTCTGCTCTACTTTCATCTCTATGGTAAGTAGATGCTATTTTTAAAAAATCCCTTGTTGTTGAAGAAATCGCAAAATAGAACAGAGCAGCTTTTAGAGTGAACTCTATACCAAATATCTGTTAAATGCCAACTCTGGAGTCAGCCAGTAATTACATGCCAATACAACAGCCTTGAACAAAACAGCCCTTTAAAAAACCACTGAACTTTTTAGACACCTTACAAGTCATGAACAGATATTCTCTGCATCCCATGAAAAGAAGATCCAATTTACTAGCAAAAAAAAAAAAAAGATAACTCTGTAGAAACCCTCATCAGGTTTTAACTGAGGGACACAGCAGGCATTATTATATATCTTAATTTTTCAGCTATTCAGAAACAAAGCTATGAGAAGGGGGAAAAGAAAGGATTGAACAGAAATAACTAGCAATTACTAGCTCATCAGTCAAAAAGTTCTTAGTGTTTACATGTATTATGGCACTAAAACAAAAAAAAAACCAGTTTTCTATCAGAGTTATTCTTTTTGTATATATTCTTTTAACAAAGTCATGCTGAAAATGGTAAGTTAAATCCAAAAAGCTTATTTTTTTCATTGTTTTTTTTAACCCTGAAAAACTCCAAGAAGATATTTACAATCTTGTCCTGCTTTCCACAAATTTTGAACTAGCTCCATTATCTGACCAAAACAAGGGGAAGCAGTTTGCACTTTGAAATACTCTTAAGTGATAGTCAGCTGCAATTTAAAAGGTTAGACTTTCATACATTAAGTTATTAATTTAATTTTTAACTTTCTATATTCAAACTGCACTGTTTCTGGGACATTTCCTGGTTAATTTTCCTTTTAACAAGACCTTTTGGCCCTTTAAACAGGAAGAAAGTATCTACTATGGAAAATAAAGAAGTCTTAAGCAATTATTGTATGTTATGCTTCCTTAATCTAAAACCCCTTTTTTCCAAAATGAAACTACTTACTTCCAAGCTGCCTCGTTTTATTGGATTCAGTACTAGTAGCTTCTTAAGTAGATTTTCACAGTCTGTGGACATATAGAATGGAATGCGGTACTTCCCCCTCAGTACTCGCTCCCTCAGTTCCTTTAAACGAGAGTTTTAAAAAGGTGAGCTCCTAATGACACAGGAGATTTAAACACAGTAAAACCCAAGCTTTCACACTGTGACTGTACCTTTAGATTCTGACCATCAAATGGCAATGATCCGCTTACTAGTGTATACAAAATCACCCCAAGGCTCCACACATCCACTTCAGGACCGTCATATTTCTTTCCTTGGAACAGTTCAGGAGCGGCGTAAGGCGGGCTTCCACAAAACGTGTCCAATTTGTTACCAACCGTAAACTCGTTACTAAAACCAAAGTCCGCAATTTTAATGTTCATGTCTGCATCAAGTAGAAGGTTTTCTGCCTAAGAGAAAAAGAAAAGAGGAAGAGGATAATTTTTGTATCAAAGTATATATAGAGAGAGAGTACAATGTATCATTTAAATACAAAAATGTTTCTTTTTCTAAAACGGTTCACTATCTGCATCTTTCCTGCAAAAAATACTACACAAGGACTGAAAATCAGCTATGCTTACTCAAGCAAGTATAACTGTTAAAAGCAGCTAAACAGACTTAAAAGTCAGCTAGTGAATCAACTATGAAGATTTTATTTTCTGTAAGAAATATCAGAGTTCAGCTTTAGACTGAAGTATCTAGACATGTCAGGATAGCAGCTGCAGCTTTTGACAAGTTCATGCCAACTTCTGATGCCAAGGAGAGTAAATCTAATCCCAGACATCGTCTACCATTTTGGTGGAGTAAATGTTAGAAGGGATTTAAGACTTTAGAAGACACCTTCTGCTTACACGATGAAACACTTCAAGCTACATGCTGTATTTCAGCATTCTGTACCACGATATTCTCTCCCTTTTATTATTAGTGTTTGCTTCAGCAATAAAAACAATAAGGTGTTAACACTCGAGTATCTAACTTTTTTTCATATACAATATATGTATTCTGTACATCTAAGAATATTAATGCCTGTGCAGCAATGCATCCCATATACATAGATGCAAGTATACCAGTACCTGGAAAGTCAGTAAACTGTATCTTATCTTTAGTATCACAGGCAGGTCAGAAGATTAAAAGGTGAAATCACAGAAAAGCCAATAAATTACCGGGGAGAAAAAAAGTGCATCTCTCAAAATGCAAGGATGCTGTTCTAGGAGTGCAGAACTGGGCAATGTTTATTCATCTAACTGGGTCCTGGCTCCTGATCTGTGTGTATCAGCAACACAGGAGCTGCTCTGACAAGTGCAGGGATCCTTCTTTTTTTCAGAGGAGAGACAATAGCCAGAGCAAAGGGTTCATCTAACTGCCTAACATCAGTTTTACAGCAAACAGACATGTCTCATCAAATGCTGCGCTCAGAATAGAACAGAGAAAATATAAAAATGTCTTAGGTTACGACCAGAGAAGCAGCAATCTAATTGTTACTTGCTTTGATTAAAAGGGTAAATATGATTTTGTTTGAGTTTGTTGGTTTGTTTGTGTTTATTTTTAATAATTTCACTTACACTCAATGAACAGAACAGGACACAATTAACTGCCAGTATATCAAGCCAATAGCTGCATGACAGAATTTAGCCTTTATCAGGAGCAAAATACAGCCCATTTTTACAAACTCTATCCTGGAAAATATTTTATTTTCCCAATTCATGACCTGTAATCCCAGCTGGTTCCAGCTGATGTGCCTGCAGACAGACTCAGAGAGCTATTTTCCAGATTTGACAGCCTTCTGTGCTACTACACAAAGCCTTCATTTTGCTTGTGGTGAAAACAGTACTGTCAGTGCAGCTGCTCTGTGATTACAATAGTCCTCCTGGTTCAACAGTACTCTGCTACCCAAGGACCCCATGCTTTTGGGTTCCCTACTTCAAACAAAAACACCAAAAGACCTTTTTAATAAAACAGAAAGACTACGCTCTTGTTGTTACATGTTCAGAGCAAGAAGTATGAACTGAAAAGGTTAGGTAAGTTTTGTGCATCATGGGATGAGCAAAGCTAGAATTGGTTATAGACCCTCCTACAAAAGCTGTTTATAATCATGAAAAGTTAAAAGGAGACAGTTAAAAGTTCCCACGGGCCTTGCACTTCCTCCTCTTCTGCCAGAATGGCCTCGACAACTTGCACATTTTCTTAAACAACTTCTCAGTTTAGTCTGAAGTAACTTATATTTGATAGAGATTAACCTGTTATTAAAGCCAAAAAGTCTTATCAAGTAAGTGGTAGTAGACCTCTGTCTTGTGGTGCTGCAATGTCATTTGCTTAACTATACCATGGAGAGTCAACAGAAGCAGATGAGAACGCAGACACAACTTTAAAGTTGCTTTTTCCTTCTCTGCAGGTCCATGAGAAGCGTTTTAAAGGAGACAGATGACATAACACTTGGAAAGAAGAGATGAAGCAAGAACACCTCCTCAAAGCCATACATTTAGCCATTTTTTTTCCTTTGGAAAATGTATTTTTCTTTGGCTAGGCTGGCTGGCTCTCAATCACACCTAACTGAACTTTACAAATGAGTCTAGCATAACTCCAGCCAAGAGATGATGGAGAGAGAAAATCAAATAAAGTTATTTTGGAGCCTGCCTGCCTTGGAAGGAGATCAGCAGCAGACTACTTGTGGCAGGTAATTCCTGCGTGAACGCTGCAAAAGCAGTTTTGGATAGGCCTGTGAGCAATGCAGTGAGCTGTGTGTGTGTTGTGGAACTAAGAAATGAGAATGGTGGAGGCTGGAATGGACACAGGGAGAAAGAGCAAGATGCAGGATGCCAAGTAACTGCAGGGGTTAATGCAGCCAGACTCAATAATACAGCTGGGCTGAACAAGCCGATGCTAGATAAGCATAAGGAGATGGTTAGCTCCCTACTTCCAGCCAAGTGTAGGAGTGAGAGAACCAGGGGAAGTGGCTTGCCAGGACAAGCCAATAGGTCCCTAGGTGCAGCCTTCTGGAAAGCTCAACAGCAGTGGCTGCAGTAAGCTCCAGGGAGCTCGACAAAACACTCACAGGCTCCAACCCATCATGCAAGACATGGAGGAATTATTTTTAATCAAGATTTCAGTGAGATCCAGCCCTTTCCTTCCTTGCATTCTGACTTCAGAGTCCTGACCAGGCACCTCCACCATCAGATGACAACAGTCCTGGGGCAGGGACAACTCAGCAGAAAAGGATTTATTATCCAGCACCATGTGTACATGCAGGAGCTGGCAAATTGACAGGTATTAGGGAACAGATTTTTAAGATTGAAGTTCAGAGAACACTGCAGTGTATTATAAGAAAATGAAGACAAAGGATACTGGTGGGAATAAAAAAAACCCCACCTTAAATATTATCCAGCCTCAGCCTTTCACAAGTATTTAGATACATAAGTAGAAAAGAACCTACACCAGTGTTTACTTTGTAAATGTACAAAGACATCAAAGCAAGAGCACAAGACAGCTTTTAAGTGGGTGAAGATCTTGTGTCCAAGTCCCATGATATCTAAACTTGGCATGAAGATAACTTCAGGCTGAAGGCCGAGGTTGTACCTGCAGTTGCTGAACTCTTAATATGGTCTGGTGGTTTACACAGATAGATTACTAGAAAGTATTTAAAAAAAAACAAAAGGCAAATTCAACTAATTTCTCTTTATCCTAGGTTTATATTTCTGCTCAAATGAGACACTACAGGAATACCATTAGTTCAAACCATTCAAACCATTAGTTCAAACAGATTAAAAATGTCATATATTTCTTATAAATCACTAAGAAAAGACCCTTTTATATATCTTTGCAATATACTTTGACTGAAAATGTTTTAATTAAGTAGTGCTGACTGATATCAATTGAACTTCTGCAGCTTTACCTGTACATATCAGCATGACAGCAGGTATAATTCTCTGGAGAGCATGGCCTTTCCTTAAAGCCAAAAATGGAACGAAAGTAACATATGTTCTATTTTTGTCTCTCCCCTGCTCCAACAGGCAAGCTACATTATTTTTGTGCTTCAGAAGACTCAGAATAAGATACAAGTGATAGTTCCCTCATTCACATGTTTGAGGCATTCAAAGACAGTGGCAAAGACAAATATATAGAATAAAATTAAGTCTATACTGTCAGGCAGTGAAAAGTAAGTAATAACTCACCTTAAGATCACGATGAACTATGCATTTTTGATGACAGTACTGTACAGCAGATACAATCTGAAACACCAAAATGAGTGAAATATTTTATTTCAATCTCAGTGTGTACATTTTTGCATATAATTTAGTAATTTTGGTTCCTGACATGATACACTAGAATGTAAGAAATTAATAAATAAAGCTTTTGTTTTAGGAACTATTCATCTAGGATTCTTTTGTTAAAACTTAAATATTAAAATTTAAAAGTCCCTAAAAGCAGCTCATTTTACTACTAAAAAGTTTAATACATACTCCTCAAGGTAACAGGAGAAGCATATTTCTAATGCAAATCACCTAACAACAATAACTATTAAAAGGAAGATAATCCACCCTTCAACCCAATAGCCATATGTATCATCCCAGATTTTACTTTCTAAAATATCAATTGCATATCTCTGTGATTCATCCCTAACAAAACAATTCGTTCAACATTTCCATATATGTCTTTCACATACAGAACAAAAACCAAGTCTGAAACAGCAAGTTAGGAGCAGTTTCTTTACATGTTAATTACATAACTTAATCCTGAAGTATACCAAGCTTGGTATATTTATCTAGTTAAAGCTTTTGCAAATAATTACTATACCCAGTATAGTATATAGTATAGAGAAAATATGCAAAAAGAATGTAAAAGCCTACTACAGAATAGCCTTCATTCAAAACAGTGTGACATGCCACAGCAGTACACGTCATCATATCAACATCTCTAGATAGAACATCTGTTAAATTCTAAAATATTCAGAAAATAATTTAAACCTCAAGTGAGTCACAATAAAAAAAAGTGACTCTTAGGAATACCAATTACAAGAAGGGAAAACAATCTTACTATTTTTAGGCAGTATGTAGGAAGCAGATATTTTCTCTTCAGGGATTTTTTTTCCACTGCAGCTTTAGTAAACATTATCAAAACAATTAGTATTTTTTTTAAAGTAAAAGAAGTATGCTCACACTCACGTCTATCTGAAAACACCATAAATGGAAACGTAAGGAAGACTGAATGTTTAATTTCATACCTGCCTGAATTTTGAACGAGCCTCTTTCTCTTTCATTCTTCCATGTGCAACTAGGTAGTCAAACACTTCTCCTGATCATGAGAAGGACAAAACATCAGTACTATTATTTTTTACTGTCATGAACAATCAAATCATGCTTGAAAACAACACACACCCCGTGCTCCCTCCCTTCTTGAAGGGAAAGGAAATAGAAGTAGCCAATAAAAATTCCTTTCTACTGTTTGCATCGGATTTCATTTTTCAGAGATGTAATAATCTAGAAGTATAAAAACAGAACCCTTCTTACTAAGGCTTCTTCAATTTTTAAAATAAATTGACTTAATAACCACTGTGAAGCAAACAAAATTAATAATGAAAAATATTCATATTGTGTATAAGACACATTGGAAATTGGGTAACTTCTTATCTACTGGATTTGATTCACAAAGCTCCAGTGGCTTCACTTAACATTATCTGTGTTACTTTTGATTTTTCCCTCTTGTTTTCCTTTTTTATAAAGCTGCTCAAATGCCTTTCAGATCCTCATCTTTGCACTGTCTGACAGCAGCCTTTTCTAGCTGTGTGAATCCAGCCCAGTGCTGGATTCTCTTCTCACATTCAAACGTTTCCTATTCAGATGTTAAGCAGCTTCTCAAGCAGGCACTCACTATCTCTCACTATGATCCTGTGGGTCCCCTTTCTCATGTTCCTTATTCCCATCCCCACATCTTCCTCTCCAACTGCTTCAGCACACGTTTTGAAGATAAAACGAGGCCACCAGTGTTTGCCTAAATACAGCAGATAAATACAGAGTCAAGTTTCTGCCAGAATCAGCACCAGATTATCTCCTGATACTGCAGCAGAAACCTCAGAATGGGAACTACCCTCAAGCACAAACCTAAGAGGTTACTTTACGAAATGTGATGCAAAGAAGAAACTTTGCCCTAGGAGGTCTGCTAGGACTGTTGCGAAGGCCAGATTGAAATAACCCATTAACCGTTAAATCCTTAAATCGTTTCTAGGCATGCAACTGGCATTTCAGTTTATCCTTAACGCAAATTTAAGAATCCACTTACCCCCACTGGCATATTCCATTACCAAATACAACGTCTTTTCAGTCTCAATAACTTCAAATAATTTTACTGCAAGAAAAATGAATGAGAGAGAGATTGCAGCCGGGAGTAAAAGCACAGCATAAACAAACAATTATACTCACGGAATGAGTATAATTTATGGCCAGTGATAACACTATATCATACAGAAACTTTATATCCTTTAGGTTAGCATTCTTTTGAGGCGGGGAAAAAGCAAAATTAATTTCTAAATCACAGTTGATAATAAAGCATATTAATTCACAATTTTCTCAGAAGTTTATGCACACTGTACAAACAATTTCATGCTGAAATTAGTGTTTAATTTGACACAGACTTCAAGATCATACAAACCTCCACTTTTGCTAGTAAACTGCTCACAGTCAGAAATCTGAGATTCTGACCAACTACCAACCAAATGGATACCAGCAATGTTGTCTGACTTTCCTCAGATTGTAATAGGAATCACTCTTTTAAAACAAACAGAGCCCCAACACCACCCCCAAGAAAACAAAAAACAGCAGAAGCTATGAATGCTGAAAAAGCAACAAACAACTCAAGGGATGAGAAGGGAATGCCTAGCATGTAATAACTTGTACGCCTCATCCATACCTTGTATGCAACAAGCCCTCTGGCCGATTCAGGACCATTAACTGTCTCTGGAACAAGACTGTCCAGCCCTCCTCAGCCAGAAGAATTGTCATCACAAAGTAGGGCCCTGAAGCTGTGGGGTAGGTGAAAGAACTAAAGCAGAAAGGGAAAATTACATACTTGGTAATTCTAATTTTCTGGAAATATCAGTCAGCAGGAGCCTTTCCTAGACTGAACTTAGGGAGTTTTGCTACTCTCACCTAAGAAACTCATGCTTTTGGGTCTCAAGAGTAATTTCAATGGAAGCAGAGAGTTAGGAAGCGGAGACCGGAGCGCTCCACGTCTCCTACTCTGTGTAAGGCTTTCCTAGACTGAGCAGTTTACCTCCTCAGAGCAAAATTCTTGTTGCAAGCAGAGTCAATAAAGGCGGTGAAACAATGAAGCACTTACTGGATGCTTACTGTCCTATTATCTCAAAAAAAGTTAATAGCAGTACATTCTAATAAAGCCAAATAGAGTAAAATGTAAACAGTGTAACAGGAAAAAAAAGGCTGCAGAAATGCAGGGCTCCTACCAATATTGGGATGATTCAGTATCTTCATTATTCGTACTTCTCGAAACAACTGTCAAGAAAGCAAGACAGTTTTCTTAGTGCATGTTTATTAGGGGAAACTTACACAAGATATGCAAATTTAGTGTCAAAAAGGAGACAGGAAAGGCCACAGAAAGTAGCATTAGCATAAAATACAGATAAATATAATGCAGTGAACTCCAGAAAACAATCTACATCTTACACATTATATAAAAATAATCACAACATAGGAAAACCAGATTAATTTTTAATCTTTGTACAAACAGGCACATTAAGTTTTATAGCCCTTCATTGACCAAAACAAACAGATTATTCACACAAGTTTTCATTATCTCTTTCCTCTTATTTCTTTGGTGAATGGCAAGCTCAGGCAACTACCCTGGATACAACACAAAATTGCGGGTGCAAATAGAAGGTACAGTCCTACAGAGAAGTTGAACACCAATGTTCAAAGGAATTGGATACCAGGAATCCTGACATCCTCCCATCCTGCTGCTCCACAGAAGTGAAGCTACCAAATTTTACACTGGGTCATAAGCAGTGATGCCCTCTCTTCCTCCTGCAAGGCCTGAAGGTTTATGACTGCTGCAAGTCTGTTTTATTATCCTGAGTCACAAAACTAGAGACCACTGGACAAACTTACAAACTTATAGCTATAAGCATATATACTGGAGAACAGTGGATTTCTTTTTAAAAAAACAGAAACAAGAGGTTGTTGCTCTTAAATTTCTACCATTTATGGATTATTAATTAGAGCTGCAGCAAGACTAAGCCAGGTGCTCAAAGAAAAGAAGGCAAAAGAAAGAAATACAAAATGATCACATAGTTTGGTGCTATACACTTGAGGCTTACAACACCAAAAAGCTTGCACTGGTTTACTTCAGGTGAACAACGTATCTCCATCATCAAGTCTACTTACAGTGCTGCACACTCCTTAGTCCCTTACTGGGCTAAAGTAGGATGCTGAAATGAAGGAAGAAACACTCACTGGCTTCAGCACAACTCAGACATTTTGGAAACATCTTAGCACCACAGTCCTCCTTATAGAGAAACTTGGCTCAACGCAGAAGCGTGCTGCTGCTGTTTTGCTTGTCTGATGTCTTGGAGACACCTCTCCCTCCATTTTCAAAATTAGTTCCATTTGTTCAGATGCAATCCCTTACAAAAGGGTAAAATGATGCAAGCCAGAGACCAAACACCTCCTCAAGAGTAGCACTTTACTATGTTCTATGATGGCTGCAGCTACAAGTTAAGAGAAATTAAAATTCTTTGGCTTAGACAACACTAATGGTTTTTCACTCCATTTGTGCAACTTAGTCATAATGTTTCTAAAATTCTGCATTTATTCTACAAGTTAAGTCTACAGATCATCTTGAAATTCAGCTTTTGATAAAGTACTACTGCTACAGCTTAAGTAATAATATTACAGTTCTATATTTGAATTATTTAAGTACTTCAAGCTTATTACTGTGCACTTGCCTTATAACTGCCATTAAAACAATTTCAGAAAGCATTTCTCCGCAAAAACATGAATAGCAGAATGCAGTGTGTTTGCAATACTTCACAAATACTCTTAGTTTCCTCATGAAGTCAGTTACTGCCAAGAAAAAACATCACACCAGGACATTCTTTGTGCATTTCTTGTTTTTCCAAGTATTTGAATTTGTTGCACAAGAATAAATTTCTCAGCTAAATCAGTATCAGCTGGTCAGAAGCTAGCAAATTTAAACCAATAAATAATACAGCTGCAGAAGAGCTTCTAAGCAGGTATGTGGAAAACTGCAATTACTGCCAAAAGATTAGAAAGATATTTCATAACTTAACTCTATTAATGCTGGTATAAAAGTTTCAGCAATGAACACATACCTTCATAAGCAAGATTAAAATACGAGACTTCTATAAAAAGTAACTTCAAATCTCATAATTTTATATTTCAAGTAAAGAACATAGGAATTGCAAAATAAAAAAGTGCATTATTCTATTCAGCATTCTTACAATTTAGAAGTTTACTAATTGGTTTAAGATTCAAATTGATTTTACAGTGATATGAAATTATGAAATTTTGTTCCACATGTATTTTTTGTTTTCATAAAGGAAAAGCCTATTAGAAAGCAGACACCAAAGACTATTTTCCTCAAGACATAACATTATTGACCTCTAGTCTGATGCAGATACTTCGTTCTATGAAAGAAATATTTACTTGGTCCAGTTCTGAATAGAACATATCATGAAGACTGAAAGTATGGGCTTAGGTTTATTTACAAACATGAATAATTTTTTTTACAACATCCTGTATTATATATCCTGTGGTGTCAGTCCCCCTATAAACTCATGAGAGCAGGAAAATAGAGAAATCAGCTGCTTAAGAACTGAAATAGCCTGAACTTGGAATCTACCTGAAGGTACCTGCTGACTAGACAGCTTGCTCTGAGAAAAAGATTTAAAAAAAACCCTAAGTGGCTGTACTCCCATAAATCTCCCCTCCCCAAAGCCTGCCCACTACTGAGACTACAGTACACAAGGTTGGCTTCTCCACTTGGAGATCCACATTCCTCTCAGTTTGTGCTTTGCAGTGGTTATCAGATTCTGACAAGTTTCCAGCAGTGTTTACCTGTAAATCAACATTTTCAAGACCATTTTCTGAAATAACTCAGGTAAGAGTCATCCTTTAAATTAGGCAGATGTAACTTACGTATTCTATAATCCTGCTACATTATGAAGTGAAGCAGCTTCACTAAAGCTGCTTGGTATGAAAGATACCTTCCAACCCAAAATTGTTTCCAAAGAAATTGTTTGAAAGGCTGAAAGAACTGAGAAATGAAGCAGCATTGTGTGGAGACCACAAACACAGCCACATTACACCTTGTGTAGTTCCTGGCCCATAGGGTCCAACTGGATGTCTAAGTGTCCCTCAAATGCAGAGTGAGGAGAATGAACAGGTAATCTTATTTCAACACAGATATTCAAAACAGCACAGGGGGAGTGGAACAGAAATTAGACAAATTAACTGTTCTCTGAAGTTCTGGTGCATATTCAGGATTTCGTTTGGTCTAGTATAAATACACACTTATAAAAATTATGGAGATGCCAATGTGCACCCCAATTTTCTCTCACAAGAGAGAAACAATTTAGAAAAATCTCTGAACAATGGATAACACTTGAATAAAAGAATTAACAGTATTCAAGTATTAAGAGTACATTATTTTACATTGCAACTCTACATTCCAGGAAGCAATACTTTGGGATAAATGTCCTCTGGTCATTAACATTTATTACATCAACAAGTATACATTTACAAATATATATACCTTTCAAAATAGCCATTCCATCTCTCAATAACACCCAGGATACATCTCTTTCTTTGCATATAGAGGTATTTAAGCAAAAAGACTACAGATATCTCCTACGAAGTCAAGTCTGTTAAATTCATAAAAATCTGGACATAACAGGGATAATTGGTTCTCCTTTCATGACAAGGTGACATGCAGGATTATCATCTATTTTACTGATAAAATAGCATTTTCAGAATTCCTGCACGCCTGTATTTTCTTGAGCAGCAGTATACGGCTTTCTCAGAACGTATAAGTGCTCCCTGATTTCTCTCTCTCCACTTTACCACACATTTATAGGACTGCTCTTCATTCTTAAAAAGTGCTACCAATCAAACGGAAGGTCTTGAACACACATTCCCTTGTTGCAAAGGGATTGTAGCCTCAATGGCTTCACTTACAGAAAAGAACAGTCAGAACCATACTGAATTCCTAACACTTGTACTTATGGAAAAGGCACAAGACTTTAAAAAAAAATGATTCCTGCATTCTCAGCTTTATTTTTCAGGGCACAGACTGCAGAAAGTACAAAGATCTTCTGTCACATCATTGATAACACTTCTAGTTGCTCCCAGATTGACATCTATGTTTAAGATTTACTATTTTAAGTCACTACAATCAAACTGAAAATCTTCAGTTAACCAGGGCTTTTCTTGCTTTGAAAGATGTACTTGAATTCTTCTCTAGTTTGGAAACTATTGAGAAGGGATGATGCAAAAAAACCATTGCTTTCAATAGGTAACATATTGAAATTTTTTCAAATCTACTACTACTTCTGTTCTGCTTTTCTTAACAACAGAAAGAACATTCAAGGCTTCAAATATGTTTAAAGAATAAAAAGCTTGCTGATTCCTAAAAGAGGAAAATCTGAAATATAATTTCCCAATTAAACTTATTAAGGAAAAAAAAACCACCTTCTGCTCCACTAGCAGTTTGCAGAAGAGCAACAGAATGCTATTTCAGAAATACCCCTGATGAAGCCAGCACAAGACAACACTTTCAATGTAGCAGACATGCATAAAATAGAACAGCTATTTTGATATAAATTCAAGTTATGACAAAACCCAAATACTTATATTTGGGATTACAATAACCACAGTGCAAAAGCTAAGTCAGTAGAATATGTTACTATCAAGATACAATGTCAACAAAAAAGCCATCTCTGTCTTCTAAACAGGTGGCCACTGAGAAAGGTGGGAACTATATACTGAACTGAAAACAAAACAAAAAGGTGGGGCCCTTAATTCAACACTGATTTTCCAATTAAAGAGGTAGAGGTCCTGAAGTGAGAAACATAATGTACCTTAAGACAATCACATTGCATGCACAAGAAAGCAAAATTAAAAATTAACAAGGTCAGTTACCTTAAGCCTCCAAATGTTAGGAGATAACCCAAGTTAAAACAACTATGTCTGAAGTACCCTGTTCATACTACATGGCGTGAATACCATTTCAGATAGCACCTACAAAGAAACTAAATGCTATTTGCTTTTATACCCATGACTAACTCCAGACACAGCTTACATGACACTTTCAGCAACTGAAGTATGTGCTCAAATATTCCTGTTTACAAAACAGAATGGTGCATGCCAAGCTGTGATGACTCATTTCACTTAATTAGGTCAGTAGCAAGTACTGTGGCAAAACCTACTTGTACTTAGCATCCAGTGAATGGAAATGGGATGATTTCGTGAATGATCCTGTGCCTAAGACCATGACAAATTGGTCTTTTTTGATTAATAAAAATCAATAGTGACTGAAGGCCTAGAAGTTTTGCTGAGCTGCATGTAATTTATAAGCTTTGAAGTTCTAGAGACTTTCCTCTTAACCATACAAATTTAGATGGCTTCAAACTCAGGAGTGGTATTTTTGTGGCAGTAACATACTCCTGTGTTCCTCTATAAACTTTCATTAGAGAAGCGTCTGTTTCTATTAACACAATACTACTATCACCACTTCCCATTCCCAACATCACCTCTTGAAAAAAAAATTGACTATTAGCAGCCTATGCACAGTATAACCCTAATGACAAAATTATAAAAATTCCCATCCCAGTGATACCAAACCGTACATAAAGAATCACAAACATTATGTAATAGTTCAGTGCAGAAAGAAAAATAAGGATGACTGATTTCCTAGAACAGAACAAGACTTTCTGTTGTTTTATTTACAAATCACAAATGACACATCAAAATACTAAAGAAAGTTCTCCTAAGCATGCTCATGAACCACACTCTCACCCTTATTTACTCCTTATTTACAGTTGCTTCAATGACTGTGCAAAAATTGTTTTTCAGCTTACTTAAAAGCTTTCAGGGAATCAATATTTGGTCACTCACTCAGAGTCACAGTTGAAGACATAGAGCTCCAAAATAAAGATTATTTTTTCTGAAAGTTATAATGAATATTTTGCAAAGGAAAACTTTATATCAACAAATGATTCCACTTTCCAGTAGAGGCAGAAGATGCAAGGGATAAATGCTTTTAGAAGGTAATGAAGAAAGAAATTGTGGCTAAATCACTAAATTTAAACTTCTATCCATAGTGTTGCTATCAGCTCCTTCTAACTGTACCTAATACTGCTTCTGTTGTTGCCAGCTTTGCACTAAAAAAACAAATAACATCAGCAATGCCCTATTGTATGAGTATTCTGTGCACTATTTGTGTAGCATGACAGGATCTTTTGTAGACTATGAAAGTTTTACTTGTTCTTGGAATGATTTAGTGAATTATCATTGAATTTTTGTGTGACACATAACTTATCATTAAAACAACTGTCCCAGAATTAAGTTTTTCTTGCTTAGTTATCCAGAAAGTTTTGACACTTTTTTTTACCCTCTTATTGCTCAGCAATGAGACAAACTCACCTTGCTCTCCAAGCATGAACACCAAGCTAGGTAGGAAACAAGCTACATGAGCAGCACAAGATTTCCACAATATGCTTTGTCACGTACTGCCTCTGTGGGTCCCTCTTCACTAGCTCAAATATTAGCAAAGAGATTTGCTTAATATAGGATATAGGACTTAACAACAGCAAAGCTCTTGGATGGACTGCACAGCAAGTTGAATAAAAACCCCACAAATACAGAAGAACCCACACTCAAAAGTACTACAAAAGAGAAACTAAAGCAAATAAATCAAAGTATAAAAGAAATAAAGGGAAAAAAGAAAGTAAAGCAAAGCTGTTCACAACTCCCCATAACCAAAGTTACACAATAAAAAAATGTAATGACAGCCAGAGGTAAAAGAACAGCAATAAGCTCTGGCCTCTTTCTCTCATTCTACAGCTACCAACAGCAGCAGTCTAGTATTTATAAACAAAAAACATCCCTTTATAAACAAAAAACATCCCAAGTTTTTATAATGGGCATCCTCCAGTAGAACAATACAACATTCCTGTCCTTCAGCCACAAAACATATGCAGAGTTAGAGAGTAAAAAAACCCAAACCAAACAAAAAGCCCCAGGGTTCTGATAAAACAATTATCACAATGATTATGAAGGACTTCTGAATTTCTATCTACAGGCAGAAAAACACAAGACTGTTCTCATTATATTCAGTCATTCTGTCCACTCTATACACAAAAAGTAATTGCCACAGGTCCCCTGAGTTTAGCAAACATTTTAGTAAAATTGAAAGAATATAAAGACAAAGGTAGAGAAACCCATTAAAGCAATAAAAACTGGTACTCTTAAGTTCACAAAAAAACAATTACTGCATTAAAGGGAAATCCAAGAAAAATACCATCCTTTACAGCATTACATCTCGATTTAGTATGTAGACAAACTATTTGTGCACCTAACTAGAAACAAATTTTACTGTTGGCACAGAGCAAACCAGAGGAGGAAACAAGAGCAAAACAGCAATGCTTGGACAGGAACCACAGACTGCCCCCAGACAAACTGTATGTGCATGTTATAGCAAAGACAGTAGGATACCACTCTCTCCCAAGGTCATACCCACAGAAAGATGTTGTTTAACATGATAAAGGGATCAAATATTTTTGTCAAGTAAATAAATGATCACAATTCATCTCTTTACAGAATTTCAGATGTTACGGTCTGTTCTTACCTTTTGCAGACTAGTAGGGTTTAGCTGGGTTTTATCTATTATTTTCACCGCAACCTTGGTTAAAAAAAACACAACACATGAATTACTAAACTCAGAAAATTATTTGAGCAAAAATACATTGCCCCTCTGTGAGCAAAAGCACAGATTCACCCTAAGACATGCATATGCATCTACTTTTATACATTTCACTCAGAAAATTGTCTAACCTATTAGGATGTCAGAATTTTGCCATCAAGGAATCAGTTTTATACTTCTGTCAGTGTTTGGACAGAACAATGCTATCTTGTCCACTGCAAAACCAGGCCCTCCAAATACAGGATCTATCAATAGATTAGTCATATCAATGCAATCTACCTATCAATATATTTCTCTTCAGTTTTGAAAATGCTTGGGGATGAACAGACCCCCCTCCAAGACCCAAAATACCCCTTGATGCACAACAGATTTCTCAATCTCTTTACCAAGAAGCTGCATTTTAAAAAAGTGGGTGGGTGTTAGGTGAAAACTCATGCATCTCAGTTAACTTCTTCTATGTCCTGAAACAGCCTCTTGAAGAAATACTTATCACAAAGATAGCCAAAGAACATAAAACAGACTCTTAGCCTTTTTTTTTTTTTTTAAAGGCTTACCTCTCTTCCAGTAAGCACATGCCTTGCCAGTTTCACTTTGGCAAAATTTCCTTTTCCTATTGTTTTCAGTAAGCGATAATTTCCAATGTGAGGATGCTCTTCATTGGTAGATGTAATGGAGTTTCTACATCGGGGGATGTTTTGTCTGCTACTTGACTTGATAGGCTGGACGTGTGGTTCCGTGTATCCATCCACAGAGGTATGCTGGAAGGCAAATAAAATAGTTGGGAATTTAGCTATTTGGATTTTAGACAGTTGCAACAGCATAGACTAAAAGCATAAAAAGGTGTAGAGGAGAGTAATTTAATTACTTTTACAATATAACTGATCACTTCAGACAGCAGCCTAAGGGGAACACGCTGTCTTTGGGCAGAGCATGCAGCATGAAAGAAAGTCTGCAGAAAGATTTTACCAGCTCCAGAAGTAAAACTAGAGACACCTAGGCAGTAATCAACAAACCATCACAGATCTTTTTAAAATATGCCAAAACACACAGTATAGCACTATGCTGCTTGTCTAACCAGAACCAAATATAGCCTTTTAAAAATACACAGTACAAAATATACTTGTACTTCGGTATATTTGGAAATAAGGTTTAACTACTTTTCTATCTTTCTTCACTCAAATAACATTACAAAAAATTTTTTTTTCAAGTAAGCTTTGCCCCCTAAACATGTTGGCATCTTTTTGTAAGTCACAGAGGTTCTCATTTGAGCAACAACCCTCATTTTTATTTAAAAACAACTATTCTTTAAAACTCCATGATACCTCATAAAATATTTTCAATCTTAAAAAGTCAGAAGAACTAAAAGGAAGTTATTTTTAATGCATGCCAACACATCATCCCACATTAGATGTTAGTCACTGAAATCTGCAGTGCTTCCGTACTCTGACTTCCAAGTACATAAGGGGCAAGATACAGATGGGGCTTGGAAATGTTTCAAGGAGAAATCAAAGTAATGAAAAATATCAAAGGAGTGGTAAGTGTTTCAGTGTTTCAAATACTTTCTAACAGTGGCAGATGGGCACAAATGTTTAGCAGTTAAAATTTAGCTTCTGATCTTTTAAGTTACAGATTTTTAAGGCTGGCAAATACTAGAGGTAGAAACAGTGTCTTCCCAGACCTGTTTTTAGATTTTATAACAGAAAGGCATGCTTATTCCCAAGCTAGGGATAAAGCATCAACAAAACTCAAGAGAGATGCCTTAATATTTTCCCATTACGGATTGCCTCAATCAAAAAGTGGATATCTTTGTACAGAGCACTAACTGAGCCTGTTTCTAGATCCCTGTAGAAAGCAGAGTCTGAAGGCAGCCAGAGGTTTCACTGGGTATTTCCCAATACCCAACCTAATGTTTTTCTATGCTGATCTCACCCATCACCCCTTATGGAATTGATTATTTTAGTATACAAAACAGAATTTACAGCACTCTTTCCAGCTTCAGTGTGCATTTATTATAGACTGAAGTCAATCCCCTCCTGTAAACACTCAAGTTTATAGATGGTCCCACTGAACCAAGTGAGATTATTTCAGGACATAAGTACTAGTGGAATTGGGAACACTAGCAAACAGCTGCAACACAACTGGAAAAAAACAAGGAGTATACCACAACCACAATGTTCTTCACAAATGTAGCACAACTCTGCTTACATCACCTCCAGCATAATTAATTATTCACTATGGCCAGGAGAATGGCCCTAAATATAATTTTGTTTGTCTTTTCATTACCTGAGTCTCTCTGCAAAACATTACTGTACTCCTAATGCTAAACTGTTTTTCAGGTTACTGGAGAACCAAGCAAGCCAGGCATGTTTAGATTCTCTGTATCAGACAAATTTATTCAGCCATGAAATAACATGCTAGTAATGGTATTTACCCCTTAGAAGCACATCATTAAAATATTTTCTGTGGACTTGGAAAGAGAAGATCAGAAGGACAGCTCCAGGCAAGAAAGCCTTGAAACATTCCTTCAAAATCGGACACTAGTCCCACACATGATAAGCCACAGCCCAAATAAAAATCTCCCCTAAAAATACATCCTGCAAGATCAGTATCGGTATGGTGCTAATAGTGAATATTTTAGCTGCACCTAGAATTCCGTCTGAAGCTACAGCACTGTGCTATACAAGCAAGTTTTAAAAGTCTTTGAGCCTGTTTATGCATGGAATTACATCTTCACTACAAGAAACACAATGCCTACCAGAAGCATTAGCAACCCTCATATGAACTGCCAAATTCATATGCTTCACAGGATTAGCCTACTCTCAACAGATAGTTAAAGGGATCTCTTAGATAAATTGTTAAACAAATGCCATGGACAAAGAATAAGACAGCTTCACAGGACAGGTCATTTTAATGCAGATTTAACAGCGATAGCATTATTTAATCATAATGACAATATAATACAGTACCAAATCTGAAGACGAGAAAAAGGTAACAAGGTTCATGGTCATGATGATTCTGGATTTTGGTCAGAAAAAACAAGCCACTCTGGATGGTTTCTAATTATTCCCTTTCCCTCTTAAGCAGATTATCTTCAGAGTCAACCATTCTCTCCAGCTATGCCCGAGGATGACAGAAATCATGCATAAAGAAGGTCAAGTTTCCTAGTTTGTGAGCCACATATAAATAAATATATACAATTTCTGAATTTGAACAACACTGAATGAAATTCAAATTTTTCTAAAGTCTTGTAACAGGCCTCTCTTTTGCACATCAACAGCTTGCTACTGTTGGAAAGAATAGAGGAATTTAAAGCAGAAACTCACCAACTTTAGAAATTAGCATTCAATAAAACTGAAACAAAAGATTAAGAAGTTGGGCGGAAAAAAATCAAGGTCAAATAACAGTATCTCAGACTATTTCCAAACAATACTAAAGCTGAATTTCACAGAAGCATGCAACATCCACACTGTCAAGAAGACAGGCTACATAGTTTTAAGATTCCTCTGGTCCATTACAATACATTCATTCATTATGCATCAGCTACTATGTGGCTATTTAAAATGTCACTTTAGTAGAACAATCTCTAAATTCTGAGAAATTTTTCACGGTTCTGGAAACAAGGGGATTGTAAAAAACAACACGCTTCTTCAAATTCACTGCCATCTAAATGCAATTCTAGCTAACAACCTGCATTTCCCACACAGGATTTTAATTAGGGATTCTGTTATTTCTCTAGATACCCTGATAATATATCTTAATATATATATAATGTGGTGGGAAACACTGTCTTACTAGTACATCATAAACATGACTCAATACATCCAGTTTATGTCAGTGTAAAATAATATGTCTAGAAATAAACACAAAGATGTTTCTTAAAATAAAATGCACTTTAAAAAAACAACAAGGTGCAGCAGTAACAAAATTTTAAAGCTGAAACAGTTTATTAGAGCAGACATTTAGGTATTTTGCACACTAATCGAGTATTTAAAAATAAGAAAATAAAAACTCATGCAAAACAAAATCCACCATGTTTTCAGAAGTCTCAAAAAAGTGCTTCTAGCATTCAGCTTTAAATTGTGACTGACGAGAGCTCGATTAATACTTGTTGCTCCCAATTAGGTTTGTTTCTGACATGTTCCATCAGAGTTATTACCAATGGCACTAACAACACCAGAGAGTTAATCTGACCATTGCTTTCCCAAGACTCAAAGCTATCATTTTCTTTGTTTACCCAAGGTAATTTTGGCCAAAGCAAGATGACCCAATGGTCAGACACATTATCTTTGAGAAAGTGCAAAAGAACTAACCCCACCAAGTAGGTACAAAGCGTGGGCTCCACTACTTTACATACTAGCCACTGGAGTAGTATTCTCATGGATTATACACTGTAATTAAACTTACATTAAATGCTCTTACAACTTAGTTTTAAGAATTCCCCAAAACCACTCCAGCCACCAATCCACACAGCCTTTCTCAATCAAACAACATTGAAAACCTCTATAATCCTTCAGAGTTAAGAGGGTAATTTCCACACATCGATTTGCCTACAAGCACACCACTTGATTAAACAAACCTCTTAGTCCTGAATTTTCCCCATCTTGAACTATCACAAGGCAAATTCCTTGGTAGTCAGCCCATGGAAGCAAAGTAGGCACATGCAGTGCTAGAAAAGGTACACCGTATTTCCTCTCTCAATAGTATGTCCTGTTCTGGACTTAAGCATCTTGCAGTCAATTTTTATATTCATAACTCCTAATATTTTCAAGCATATGCCCTATACATGAGCATTTGTAACAGCTGTCATACTTTGCAAATATGCAAATATTTTTCAAAATAGCTAGCCCAGACAGAGGGAGTCTGAAGGGTTGAGAATACCATCATCTAAATTGCTCTGATCTGCAACAGCTTTTACAATACAGGGAAAGGAAAAGGGGAGAGAGGTGCGAATTCATGTCCTGGATGTCCAGCTGTTTTCATGCTTGAACTGCTTGCTGTCTGCAACTATTCCTTTAGGACCTAGGAGCTTCTAGCAAGCTACCTCAAGCAAGTCTTTTGCTGAAGTATCAAACTAAGCTGGAAGAGTAAAATATTTTGAAAGCTCTTGATAAACCTCAATGTAGAAACCAACAGAGACATTCAGACTGGACTGTTCTGCATACATATGAAGAGCATCTATAGGTCCAGGCATACAGGTATGATGCATGGTACACCTGCTCAAGATTATATAGTACATCGTCCCTCAGCTTGCATCAGAAAAAGGAGATTCCTCCTCCAGGTAAACCTCACATCTGCACAAACTCACAGCTTACTCTTGCCACATATACCCACCATATCATAGTACAATTACTAAAGCACCCCTGGTCCAATTCAAAACAGTAACAGAGCACTAATTTTTCCTCTCTCTCAGACATGCGAAGAAGCGCTTTGGAAAGGGAAATTAAAGAGACTGAATGTATGTACACATGATTTTTTCATAATTTCTTACCAGCAATTAAATTATGAACACTAGATTGAGAATGCATGATGGAAACTTTGCTATTTAAAAAAACCAACAACAACAACAAAAAACAAAACCAAAACAAAAAGCAACCAAGCTTCTCCATTGAAACAGAAGATTACATGCAGAACTAAGCTCAGAAAAACTCAAGCAAAAAACACACATAGTGAGGAAAGAAGCATATACAGACTTCAAATCAGATACCAAGGTCAATGTATGGCAGAGACAGAAGAGAATCAGACAAAATTGTGGCAAGATTTAACATGTACCCCTACCCTGAGCCTGCTTATGCATGCTTTCCAGAAGAGCATGAAGAAAATAATCAAATACATGCATGTGATTCTTCTGTTTAGATCAGATTTATGTAATATATAGAAATTCCAGGCATGAACTTTTGAAAGAGCTTGAAGATATCAGTCATAAGATATGAGGATTTTCAATAAAGCTGACCTCAGTTAAGCATATGCAAACATTTCATTAACTGATGTTGCAACTCTGAAAAGCATTTTATAAAACTTCCTAAAGAAATCCAATCTATAGGCAATATACAGTACTAAAAGTTCGATATACAGTATTAAGAGGGATACTGAACAAATTATCTTCCCCCTTATTAGTAATTTTTGCATCTCTTCCCTTTTCTTCCCAGTTGCAATATTCTGTATTTCACAAAAAACTTCAAAGCTAATAGTAAAACATTTCTATTGCAAGGTGAAATACAACCCCTTAATGCCAACAAAGTTCCCTTTCTAAAAGCAGTCATATGCACTCGTCAAAGTTAACCTTATGCTGAACATTGAGGAAAATCTTATTTTATGCTTGTTAGTACAGAATCTAAGCCCCTTAGAAGTTTTGGTGGATTTTTTTGTTTTATTTGTGGGGGGTTTTCTTTCTCTTTTAAGTGCTCAACACAGATCAGGATATGTGAGACAGAAATAAGTTTGCACTCTTCAAGACAGAATTTATTTTCTACTCAGAAGCTACACTCATGATGTAGGATGCAATGTTTACAGCTCCACCCTTGAAGCAATTTAGGATAGAAAACAACCCATCTACCAGTGCAGCACCAGATGCAGCTACTAAGAGTTTCAGAACTTCATACACAAGGATTTTTAGAATACTTCTAATTTTCATATGGTGACACCAACCTGTATTAATCCTGTGCATGTTATATTAATCTCGCTCCCTTCTTTTTTCTTTTCAAACACAGCACTAATGACGTATGGAAGGGTGGAGTTCATTATCATGTGGAATCACAGATTTTTTTTATTTAAAGGATAAAAAAAAAAATAAAAACGTGCTGGCCCATCCCTAAGATGTCAGTCAAAACATTTCAGAAAAACAAATAACTTCATAGCATTAAATCAGGTTTTGTAACCTGAATTCATCTAACACGCTTCCTTCTCTCCCTGGGCCCGAAGCCCTCAGCCCGGCCAGGCGTGCAGGTGCAGCAGAACAGGACCTTCCTGCCTTTGTTCCATTTCACTCAGAATTGGCACAGTTATTTCAACCTGGCACTTGCCTTCCTGACTCATCGCAAACACACAAACAAGATTTTCCAGGGCTAATTCAGGACAGTCAGCCCATATCATCTCCATTAATTGCCACAACAAAACTGAACCCTCCCTGTAGCCCCAGTGAAAACTGAGACAAGCCAGCTAAAAGCTGCTGCAGTAAGCCACAGGTGGAGCCAAGGGGAGGGAGAAAAAGAAAGTTTTCCCTAAAATCCTCTTGTTTACTCGTTTTTATTTGTCATTTGGTACAATACTAGAAGCTGCAGTCAGTCCTACCAAGCAAAAAGGTAAAACATTTCCTATATTGCCAAAATGAAATTACTTACACTCCTCACTCATGAAACCTAACATAAACCTATTTTTCTGAAGGAAAGGGGGAATGCAGGAGAAAGACTCCTGGACACATTTAAACATAGTCTTTCAGAGACAGAGTTCTTTCCACATTTCTTGCCAGCCATTGCTCTTTGCTCAGGAGGTGATCAGTTTAACCTCAACAGACCTTTTTGACTTATTACACGGGATCTTCAAACCTGCCAACACAGAGTTCCCAGTGAGCATTCCCAGCTTACCCAGGACATCCTGCCAGCACCCAGAGATGCAGACAGCTACAGGGCACTACTGATTCCGATACCACAGCACCCACAGTTTGCTCAAAAACCCTCAGTGAAACAGAAAGAAAACTACATGCTAATGTTGATCATTAATTGAACCAACTAAACAAGAACAGGAACACACCCAGAAAGTGAAACTTCTGGCAAAGGAAATTGGCAATAGTTTTTATTGCACTTATAAACGATGCAGCCAGGTCATTTTTCAACTGGCCTGATGAGGGACAGAAGAGAATGAAACGGCTTATGGTTCAGGATCATGTCAAGCACATGGAGCTTCTCAGACATTTTCAGGGGTACAAGAAGTGGAAAATGCTTTAGTATCAAACTTCAAAACTGAGGGAGATGGGCTGTTTTTAGAGTCTGGTGACTACAGTCAAAAAGCCTGAGGCTTGCCTCCCTATGAAGAAAACAGCAGCAGAAGGCAAGGTTTACGCACAAAAGAGCAACCAAATTAGAGTGTTAAGTGTGTCTGACGCTCACAACCAACCGACCACTCTTCTGGGCCAGCTGACTTTTCTTTACAGAAGCAAAGTATACATGCAGCTAATCGGGACCAGGCTCTGAATCTCAACTCATTCCTTCTCATAAAGGTTATAAAACAGGAATTTTTTTCCTCATCCATTGCATACCTGAAACAACTCTGGATAAGTCCCCTTGTGGCATAATGGCTTCTGAAGCCAGCCCATCACTGCTCACACATCTGCACCTGCTTACACCCCCATCACCAGTGGGGCAGCAGGACGGGCAGCTAGCACAGGCAGCCAAGCCAGACAAATCCTGGCAACTCTTCTGCCAGGGTAACCTCCAGCTCCCTGAGCACATGGACCCCCCACCACAGTTCCCCAAGCAGCAGCCCAGGCCTAAGGAGGAAGGGGAACACTTAGCACTGGAAAGTCAGCACCACATCAGCTCTATGTTAAGCTCTTGTGGAGCCACACTATCAGGACAGGAACAACATGGAAAAGAAAATTGATCACATCACTTTTCCTGATAATCCAGAGGCAAATTGACACCGGTACTGAAACTTTAGCTAGGGGATACTTATTCCCATTCCACAACAAAGTAAAAACAGAGAAGAAGTGGGGGGAAAAAAACCCCAAACACAACAAAACAGAACCCCAAACAATCCCACAAATAAGTAAATAGACTTGCTTGTTCATGTTGTTTTCCTGCACTGGATGCGTGAGACAGAAGAGCACGCCATGCAAGCCGAGGAAGCTCCCATGCAGGGGTGACACTCATGGGCAAAGCACCCCTTAAATCTCTGCTACATGAAAGAGAAAGTTACATTACTCCTTTAGGAAGCTGGACAGCAGTTCTGAAGGCTTTAAATCCCCATTACTGGATTCGTCCAATGGATCCAATGATAAATTCATCAAGACAGATCACCATCTCATTTTGAAAACTGTTTTACCTCAAGGTCTTATTAAATTCCTGAAGTAAAGCCAGCTTCTAAAAAGTGATGAGATGACCAATTAAAATATGCAACCTGATAGCAATACATACTAACTGTTGCACACATGTCCGAGAAAAGAAACTGTTTAGGCCAGTGCAGGACTCTGCAGTGTTTGAGGATCATGTTAAGCTGAATTTCAAATGCAGTTAACCCAAGGTCCAGAAGGATTTTCCAATATTTTCTTGGTATATTCCTTTTAGGGATCTTGGAAGTTTAATCTAAAGGGTACAGAGACTTATCTTAATATTTCCCTTCATACAACACAGTACAGACAAAATAAATGTAACAAAGTAATTCTCAAAATTAACTTGCAGTCCAACCAGAAGAGGGAAAAAACCCAAAAAACATGGACCTATAGCAGATTAACAAGGCCTATCTCATGCCCTTCTATTGGAGCTGCAGCCTTCAAGAGAAGGCCAGGGAATCCTTCCTGAGCTGGAGAGAACTTCCATGGTCTCTTGCACTTCAGCATACTAGCTTAGTTTCTTCAACTTCAAGGCTTGATACTATGTGCTGGTCCACCTCTCTGCAACAAGGACTTCTGATGTCATTAACAAGTCTTGCCTCAGCAGACTGAAGTGTGAAGTGCCTGCTGGACCTCATCTGCCAAGGAGATGAAGTTTTCATATTCAAGCCAGGATATGATCAGACCCAGTACTTTGCAGACTTTTTCTTTTTTTGAATAAGCATTGATATAAAGGTTGACTTTGAGGAGTAAGGCACATTTTGGCACAGCAGAAATAGACATCTTCCTAAGAGGAGAAAGCACCTTAGATGGCATAGGGCATTCCTACCAACGAGCCTGCACTCAAGTAGCAATCAGTTACAATGGTTTTGCCCACTGAGAACAGTCTAGTAGATGGTAGAAGCTGCAGATAGTTATAAGGACACCATTAAACGTAGTTTATGCTTGCAAAAGACCAAGTATGCTTTACATACAGAGCAAGGTTATGAAGATGTATCCAAGCCAACTGGTACAGTGGGACACGGTGAACTCAAACAAAACAGAGCAGAACAAAGACTGTCTTCTGCTGAGTGCTTTCTACCTTGTGTTTCATGTAAGCATTAATTAACAGATCAAATACAACATCCTCAGTTGGGCTGGAGTAACTATTTCACCTTTATGTGGATAATGCTGCCTCACACTGCAACTTAGCATACATATTAGCAACCTTGCACAGATTTATGCTTCGCTTTAAGCTGCCCAAACACTGTCTAGCCCTTGGACCAGCTCCTATCGTATGATCAGAGTGCACTTTACACAGAACTCAGACTACAATCTCTGTGGAGTCCCTTATTTCTAAACTTGTGCAACCACCTGTTCTAACCTCTGAGCTTCAATTATTTTTTATCACAAACTGCTGTAATTTAGCACTTTAGAAATATATGTAACTAGGAAGCAAAATTGAAAAAAAGGTAAAAAGCAAACAGCACCAATATTCCTAAAAGATTTTGCAAAGTATGTAATATAGCTAGAAAACAATAGTACACTTCTTCAGATGTTTTACACTGGCTGATACCGTAATACAGTAGGTAATGAAGACTGACAATATCACATATAGGTATTAGATGTATGTCAGCGTACTGAATTCAAACCATAAACAGAAATCATGTGTGAGTATAACTGAGATGCAAAAGCCAAGGACAAGAATAAATATAATAAATGAAATAGTCCATATTACATAAGTCAAAGGAAGTGAAAAAAATATAAACCACAGAATAAAAAAGAAAAATTATAAACAGATGCTGGATTTACCCAACCCATTAAAATTAAATAGTAAGAAAATGTGGAAGGATTAATGTGCATGTGTGTGTGTGTATATATATATATATATGTATAAAATTTACAAAGACAAGCCAAACATTTTATGATTAGAGACTGGAATATAGTACATATTCAAAATGAATAGTCATTAAAATTAGCAGCCAATCCAACAGTAAGAAGAAAGACACATGACTTTCTCTCGAGTCCTTGACAATCTGTGGGTAAGGAATGCCAGATCCTCAGCTACAGCCTTACACAGTAGCCCAGGCTGCAGGCTGTCAAAATTGGATATTTCCAGACCTCTTTATCTAGGTGCTGAGATACAGCAAATAACCAGTAGCAGCAATGGTGGCCTCCAGCCCACTACTAGCAGGGACAACTCTTGGTTCTGTCATGAGCTGGACTTCAAAACAGTTTGAGTAACATTAGGTGAACATGCCTGGAAACTCCCAACTGAAGTGGCTTACTTAATCAGATGCTGTCTCATATTAAAACAGGAATTAACTAGAGTATCAAAGAAGGGAAATTTATAGAAGCTGAGAAGTCATGGGAACCTGAGAGCAACATCGGCAAGTGACAGGAACTACCAATCTCCCTACCAAAAACTGGGAATCTGTCTCCAAAACCTCCAAGAAAAGTCATCCTTATGCAGATTTCAAACGGACATCACTGAATTGCTTCAAGTCTTATGATTAGCCATCAGCAATGTTTTGTTGTCTCTTCCACCATCAACCTGCCAACGGTCCTAAAAGGGTCCTTGCCTCTTAAAAGATAAGCAAAGCCACAGCACTGTAGGAGAGATGATCACATATCTTCTATGCAACACTGTGATCCCTGAATCCTCACTGGCTCACTGGGAATTTTTTCCCTTAATTTACCAAACTAACTAGAATGCTTCCAGTCTCAGAGGATAAGAGCTACTGCATTAAGTATCTTTCTCATTTCACCAAGCAGTTAACAAAGAATCTGTTAATTTTCTACTGCCTGCCTACAACCCAAGAGCTGACCTGATATCGGGCATAGCTTCTTACCATCTCTCAAAAATTATCTGGAGGTATATTTAATTCAAATATATATAACCAATACCTGCCCATATACCTGACAGTCTCCCAGCTTGGTTTTTTTCTTTGTTTGTCACTTGTTGAGCTAGTCTTAGAAATCCCTTCAATTAAATCAAGATAACATTAGGAAAATGGCTCATGCACCATTAACATTTCACTTAATCATAACTCTAGTCTAATAGTCAATTGTTATATTTAATTCAACTTCTTCAGGTTAGCAATCATTATGTTAAGGTAAAGTAAACAAACAGATAGATATAGGAGTCCAGTTTGTCTCTTCTATGTTATCTAGAAGGCTTTGAAAATAATTCTATTGAAACATAATATTACACACCACTAAGAAATAGATTTAATGAGTAATGGTGAAAAAGCTTGTACACAATACCAAAATACAAAGTTTTACAATAAAAGGTCACACAAAAACTAATAATAATAATAGCAGCAGCAGTAATAATAATCAATATTATCTTGTGGTATTTAGAAAACATTAAACTTGATTTTTATATGAGCACTATACTTCTGCAATCACTGGATAAGCAAAAATAGCTTTCTTAAAAAGGACCTTTAAATACGGTTTTAGTTTTACCAGTCTACTTTGCACAGGCTGAGGGATTAGATTTCCTTTAGCATAAGAACACTGCTGTAGGCATACATTCTCTAATAGTAATTATTTCTTCCATTGACTAATCCCAGCACCTATATTAGCTCAACCCTCATTGCTCATACCAAATTTATGTGGATAAGATTTCTCTAGGCTATGCAGTAGATGGAGCAAGAGTTTCATTGTGAAGTGCTTTAATAAATTTTCTTTGTTCATGTGCATTTTATGCCCATCACGGGAAGAAAGAACTCTAGAGAATAGCTATTCTTGTTCATTTAAGATCAAATTTAGAAAAATAAATTTGAAAAGATATTATACATAGGTATGCCTGTTAAAGACTACTCAGGACAGTATAATTAATATTTTCTGCATACATTTCATTGTATTGAATGACTAAAATTGTTATTCCTCCTGGAGTCTGATCTTAAGGAAAAAATATTATTTTAGTCCTTCAGTAAGTAAAGACATATTCCTGTTTTGGTTTTGGTTTGGTTTTTTTGGTTTGTGGGTTTTTTTAAACCACCAGTAGATGGTTCTTACTGTAATAATGGCAAAGGGAAGAAAATCTGATTACTGTTGGGAAAAAAAATTACTAAATAAAACCCCAAATGCTTTAAAGAATTATATTACCTTGAATCAATAATATTATCTGGAATAGAGATATGAGTAAATACATTACACATGTAATCCATTTGTGGAAAACAACCATATCCTCTGTAAGAGCTCAATGTAGCATTTCACAGGCTAAGATAATTTTCACGGCAAAAATAAGACTTTTCTTAACACAAAATTCTCTGAATTTCTGAGCTATGTCTCTGCTTATTTTAAGCAATGACAGAAACATCTAAGAAATAGAAAGATACTTATATACAACTGAAGCCAAGCGTGCACTCTCAAAAGGAATTTCAGATATTTACTGTTTAGCACAAGTAAGTAATTTACACTTCTGCTACACGTACTGCAGTACATCCTACACTCCACTTCTTCAGCTTGGTAATTCTCACCCATTAAAGTCCTCGTGTATCTGAATGCATGAAGAAGATGTCTAAAAGAATACTATAAAATTTTATGTCCTTCCGAAGTAATTCTTAAAAAGCTCTGATTACTCTGCGATGTTATCTGAGAGAAGAAAACACAGTAACTCTACTAGGGTGGAGGGAAGGGAATGTGGAGCGAGGAAAATACAGTGTAACTAACTAGTACTTCAGGTTGCAACAATCCTTTTTGCTAATACCTCAAAAAAGAGCCACCCCAAATAGAAAAGTGCTCCCAACCAATCCACAGCGAAGTATTTCTTCACTCCCTTTAGCTTTACAATTCAGATGATTCCCATATTAAAATGCTCCTTGGGATTCATACAGAACAGTATTACTTGAAGGATAAACAGGAGCTACAACTACGGAGCTTTTGTACAGCTTTGTATTGAGTTCGCTTATGTCATTAAATGAGCAAAACTGGAAAATGTCCCAGAAAGAGTGAGAAGCATAAGGAAGCTGGCAATGAGTAAGCCCAGCTCAAGCACAAAAGCATGTTAGTAAGCAAAATGGGGGAGAGAACAAGGCAGGGGGAGCAAGAATGTGATATATACCAAACTGCAGGTTTTAAAGGGGCCAGCAAATTAATTAACATAGGCAATTGGAAACTTGGAAAGATGAATATTGCTGAAATGTGTATGAATAAAGCTGCTGTTATAGACTAGCACCAGGTTTAGAATGAAATTGGTCAAATACTTGAGGGACTAAATAAGAGAAATTACCTGTGTAATAACTTTTAATGTGAAGACTACAAATAAATGGCCTTTTCCCCCTTGACAAAAAAAAAAAAAAAAAAAAAAAAAAAGTGGGGGATGCTTGGAGATAAGTAAAAGATGATTTACTTTATTTCTCTGTTAATTGCTTCTTGAATATTTCTGGGTTAAGATGAAAAAGATAAAAACCAACAGTGGGGAAAGGAGGAAGCCAGGAGGAAAGCTTCCAGGAGATCCGAAAATAGCACTCTACCACAGTGACTAAGGCTGAGCCTCTGCTTTATAAGAAGGTGTGTGTTTTACAGCATCATGAGTAAGGCGTGGGCCCTCCTACAGAAGCTGAGCAGAGGCACTACAGGTTTTACCATAAGGCTCGCCCTGGGCAAAAGCCCTTACAGCAAGCCCTGCCAGAGCCTAATCTATCCAAATCTAATCTGTTTTCTTCAACCACATCTGCCTAATGAAAGACATCACTTCCCTCTAACAATCTTGCCTAATTCTGTCTCTGCTTGAGATTTTAGAAGTTATCATGCACTACTATTACTTTATAATATAGAGACAATTAGACTTTGTCACCAGTATTATCATTATCTGCTCTTGCAAAAGACTGCCATGGGCTATCCAGAAACTCTGTATGTTCGGCTACATGAACATCGATGTACTACACAAGCGCTTTCATCAGAGGTGAAGTAAAGTTCTGTTTTGCTTTCACACTACTCATATCACTGCTCTGTATATTTAAAATATACTTCTGCAACACAGCTGGACAAAGCTCCTTATGTTTTATCAATTAAAATATATATTGTTTGGACATCATTCTCTGCTCTGATTAACATTCTGCTACTTTTGTGAATTCTACAGGTGTTTAAACATAAACCAGGATTATTATTCTGCTTATTACCAACACATCACCAGAGTCACGATAAACATGGCAGAGGGTGATCTGAAGTCACGAACATGTTTCATTCTGACCTCAGTATAACTCCAGTACGTGCAACAATCCTCATCTTAGAAATCACTACACCTATGAACACACATATCAGTGTGTGGGCAGTCGATACTTTTTAAATTTGATATACATCTTGGAAATTAAACCAATTATTCTGGCTAAAACTAACTATAATCACGAGTTCTCTTCCTGCTGTATTGTCAGGCTTTTGAACAATGCCAATGTGAAGAAAAATAACCCTTTTCTTCAATGCACATTGTAGTCCTGCATTTTGAATGTAGGTTTCTATAAGAACATTACATCTTTATAAAACATTGCCAACTTGAAATGGTTTGCACACAAAGGGACAGGAGTCATTGGTATTGAGCACTTAGATCTTGAACAGCTCTGCAGGACCCTTTAGAAAAGTCATCTTCATTGTAACGCATACTCACACTAACCAAACAAGTGGAGTGCAGACCACTTCTCATTTTGACACTCACAGCCTACACCCAAGGTGTCATACAAGCATAGGAACAGCAAGATAAAAGAAGGAAAATTACTTATTTCTGAATCCATATACAACAAACAGCAAAACAGGAGAAACTGAAAACTCAAAACCACATTAATTCCAGCAAATCAGAGCCTAATTTCCACGGTGATTTAAGCAATGTGAATTTCTGTCCATCTGCTGTCCCAATAAGATGGAGAATTTTATAGTAACAATGATCTTTCATTCTACAGAGATGCCCGATAAACCTGTGCTTTTGGATTTCACATAAATACACTCTACTGATCGATCGTTACAGACTAAGCTGTGGAACTGCTCCATGAATGTCCAGTTCACTGCTTTAAAGGTTAATTGTAGCCCAGTCGAATTTAACTGTGCAGGCACCTTACTAGAACTGTGAACATATGCCTTTCAGCATAAGTTGCTGCTCTCCTTGAAAGCATACAAAAAGAAATCCATGAAAAAAAAAATGCTTATTTTAGTGGAAAAAAACACCACCACCAAAATAACAAACCAACCAAAAAACTCCCACCACAAGCAATCAACCAAACTTTTTTTTTTCAATTGCCATCTCAGGTCACAAAGAAGCAGGATTATGATAAGCACAGACAACAGTACTTTCTAATGCTTTTGCCTGCAACTATTTTACCACGATAGCTACAGTATGTTTGGTGACTACTTAGGAAACAAAAGTTGAAACAGTCACAGGGAAACATATCTTAAAAACAAGGGCCATCTTAACCTCCTGGAATTTTTAACCTTAGATTCACAAGGATGCTCATCAAAACTATCTAAGCTGCATCATCACATACAGTTATGAAGTCTTAGACTGACATTGCGATCTCAACAATCCTTTGATTTTGCTATTTTGCTTAGTTATTCACAGAAAAACAAAGATGATTCATTCTTACATGAAATACAACTGGCCTAATTTAAAGCTCAGTTTAGCACTGAGCACAGAAAACACAAAAAAACCAACCCTAATTTAGAATGTGAAAGAAGTAGAGAAATACTAACAATTACACAGGCTTGGTAGTTGATGTGGAGAAAGAGCTGCTTATTAAAACTCAGACTGAGTTGCATTATATTCATTACACTGAACAATGTGAATGTTTTGGTGAAAATTTCCTGTTTTCATGGTTGTCTTCACAAACAATCAGCTGTGGAGAACATTTCTTCTTAATTTGCCACTATCTAGAGCAGAGTAAACATTCAAGAATCAAGACCCAGAAAAAACTGTGAAGTCCCAAACTAAAATTTTTTTGGCTATTCAGAAATTCCAGAAAGATTAAGAAACCCAATAAATCCAACCACGAAAAGCAAGCATTCTGTTTACAATAACAACAACAAAAGAGATGGTGTCATGACCACAACATAAATAAGTTAAGTTTGAAATTTGTCGCTGTCTGCAACAGCTTACAAGTAGTAGGTTTAACCTGGAGTACAGCACAGTGTGTTAATGTGTATTTTAAAATAAAGGCTAAAGCTAATAAAAGATAAGATCTAAACAGAAGTGCTTTCTCTCCAATATTGCAACATATGAAAAGTTTGCTCAAACTCTCAAGTTGTGAGTAGGCCAACCTGTAAGAAACCTGTCTTAGGGCTTTAGCTGCACCACAGAAGTATAGCTCCATACTAATAGTAAAATCATCTCTCCTTTTAACAGCGTAGTTTCTCAATGTATCTGCTCTACTGGAAAACTGTTTTAAGTTCTCTCAAGCATCAGTAAAATATTAAGGCCAGGTCTATACTAAATTCTGAGAAGAAGAAAAAAGCTCTGCAAGCACAAATACAAATCAATGATCAAGAACATAATTTCACAGAAATCACTGTATCTACACTTAAAAGAAAAATGAAATTACTCCTTTTCATGTGTTTAAACTATTGATATCAATTAGAAGTTAGCAGGAGCTTCCTCTGCTAAGCAACAGCAATTGTGATGGTAGAAACTTTACACATTTATAGTAGAAATATTAATTTATAAATACAAGTAGGTGCTGTAGAGAAAAAAATCATGCCTCTACTGATGATATGCAAGTGTACAGTTAAAAGATTTTTTTTAATTTGTCTTAATATAAACAGTAAGTCCATGATTCGAAGTAAAGACCCCACTGATACCAAGTCTCCCTAGAACATAACCTCCTTGTTCTAGTTCAGTGTTTAACTCCACTGACCATGGAACTACAGTTTTCAGAACGCCAACCACAAACAATCTATGTCTACCTATGAACCTCAAAACCCCCACTTAGTATGAAATGAAACAAGTACCACAAGCAAACTGCACTAACTCTTTCTGAACTTTAGCCCTGGATACCCTTTCACGATGCCTAGAAAGAACACTGAAGCATGAAGCTAGTTTTTCTCTCCTTTGTACCAAAATATTTCTCTTTCCATAAGGGAAAAGAAACTAAACATCCATATCACATGTCCCATTGCGCTCTCTGATCCACACAGAAGATTCACTTCAAAATGGATAACATACTTTATAACAAAATGAACCTTGCTCTCTCTGTGTATGATGCTCTAGCTAAACATGTGTTTTCCCCACACAATGTAGGAGCTTGTTCCAGATGTGATGCAAAACAACAAAAAAAAATTTGCATAGAGAAAACGCAAACCTTCAAAATAAGATTAGGAGAACATAGTCTGTTCTTGCCATTCAAACAAATATGCAACCTAATGGTGTATTTATGATCAAGGAAAATAAACTTGTAAGGAAAAAACACAGGCATTCCTCAGTTTGCTGCTCAAGCACATCTCCTGTGGATAAGAAAGATACAGCTGTACTCTTGAACCCATAAGGCTTGGAAACTAGGCCATTCTACTGCTTAAGGCATTGAAGAAAAGAATTCTTGTCAGATACTTTCTCCCACGCCCCCTTGTCCAAATCAAAACCATGTGTTCTTATTGTGCAAAAGCAAATCCAGAAGGAAAAAAAAAAACTAGAAAGAAATTAAACATGGTATAATCATTAGTCCCAACTTGACCACTTCAGTCTATCCTCTTATCTCTTGCCCTGTTCAGTTTTTTCCTCTTTAAAATGCAGCTGTCTAGTAGCCTTTCCTATCAGAAAGGCATCCTTAACCACACCCACTTCAGCCGGCATCCAAGACATCACCTTCCCTCACTAGCCCACAAATGGGTGTGCATGTGTCAAATTTGTAATTATTTGTATGATAATGAACCAAATCACATGATCACAGGTCACAATTTTATCCTTCCTTAAAACTCCTGCTGCCATGACATCCCTAAATCATTCTCATATGGCACTGGTTAAGTAAGATAGACCACAATTCCCACATTCCTCCTCGACCCTGGCTGGAGTTATCATCCAGCACTCCTGCCTTGTTTGTTCCTTCTTCCACCCGAAGATCACTCCACCCGAATTAAACAACTTTGATGTGTCTGAAAAGTACAAAACAAAATAATACCTTAAAACTTATCTAGATGGGTGAGACCACAATGCAAATAAACAGCAATACCTTCACAGGTAACAGTGATACCGTCAAAAGATTAAACTACTACTTACTGCAGAATAAAAAAAGATTTATTCATATGCCAGACTAAGAGGTCCTTATGTCAGAAAAAAGCTAACTACAGCATTCTTGTTTTTATTAATTTTACTAAAAGTACTATACAGCAAGTAGTATAGAGCCAACTGCTGAAACTCTATGAGTATTTTCTTACACAAAGCTCCAGAAAAACATTCAGGAGAATATATTACTGATGCATTTCTTGTCTTTTGCCTTAATTCAGGAATAGCATTCCCCAATTTAATGACACAATACTTTTATGAAGAAAAAATATAAAAGCCCCCCTTTCCTCAATTAATACTAATGCAATGGAAACAAGATAGATAGTCTAGCTCAAAGCTTTTGATTCCTGTGCTTCTCTTCCAGCCATAGCAGAGATGGGAAGCTCAGTTCACCCAAACTAACCCCAACTGCAAGTGTTTGAATGCACTGACACATTACCCGTCACAGCCTACGTAAAACGTATCAAGAGGAAGCTGTAAATAGTTACATGTGCAAAATCAAAACACGGGGAAATTATTATTTTGAATACCACTCTTACCCCTCATTTGAAAAAACAAATCCGGTAATAGGCATGAAAACGCAGTAGAGCTTCCACCCATTAATTTCCCCAAGTTTCCCAATAAACTATTCAGTAAGAATTAGTGTTTGACAACCGTAATCTATTTTGTTTCCTTAAACACAGCTTTCATGAAAGACAAATAACATTTCCAGTGAAAAGTATTTATGGGCATATGCTAGAGAAGCTAAACATAGCACTAGGGGATGTCAGGAATAGCAAAACAGCAAAGAAAAGACAAAGGGTGTGAATCTGCATAAGGCAGACCTATCAGTTACACACACACACTACTTCACAACCGCTGGCTCCCTTCACCTGTTGTCTGTTTGTTGTTGACAGTTCCTGTACTTTTACTCCAGCTTTCTGATAAGACTTAAGTAATATGCTGCATGATCTTATGAAGGGCACTGTGGGATAAAAGGTACAAAGAATTATGGAAATATGCAAGTTTTTCATCCATCCCACCAGGAACTCCCATAATTCCTCAAGGAACGTATATTCTTATGATAGGTGCTATATCCAATTATTTTTTTTTCAAATGATACAACACATGCCCACATGCTGAGAAAAGCACACATTAAAATTTTATTTATTTTCTATTTTAAAGCACTGAAAGCAGCTGCCAAGAGACAAGGGGGGAGGGGTGGTGGTGGCAGGGTAGTTCCCTGTGATTTCATGCAACAACCTCACACCATGTGCAAAGCACAGCTGGATATGTACATAGGTTTGTACTCAGAACCATCAATCAGCTCTCTCCGGGATACAGAGCTACAGTCTGTCCCTTGGGAGTCACACAATGGAGCCACACTGCCGAGATGGCCACGCGCATGAGACAGAAGAAAAGAGCCTCTCCCAAAGATCATCATTAGCTGCAGAAGTTGGGAGACCTTTGCTAATATACATACTCAAGGATTGGAAATATGCACTACAAAGATGGATTTTTTTTTTTTTACCAGGCCAAAACCTGCTCCTTAACTCCTCACTCTTTCCAATTACTTCTCCATTTTCTTGCAACTTCTCACCACCTCACTTACCCAGAGCTTACTAGCTCGATTTTGTACATCAAGACCCATCAGCATAAGCAGTTCCCCAGTCCATTAGTGTTTATTAGCAGAAGAAAGAACATTAAAAGTAAATTAAGAGTCTCACCTCACCCTCACAAAATCCATTTTAAATCAAAGAATGCTGCTGATCAGGAAGTCAGCAACAGACCATCTTCTCCTCCTCCATCCTACATTTACCACTTTAGCAAAAGCAAGGGACACCACAGGTAGCAAAGACAGCTTCCTGAGGTTGCCTGACAGGCAGACCTCGAGGTCTCAGCTCCAAAACCCAGCAGACGCCACACTAATGATAGCACTGGAATTACTTTGTGCAGATTTAAGAACTTACTACTGCACAGCTCTTTGCTGTTTATCTGACTGGAGGATTATATTCATTAGTATTAGGTTGCAGACCTACACCAAGGTTTTCAGAAGCAAATGTGCAATTTTGAATATTCTGATATCCTGTACAAATCTGTTTTTTTTTTCAGATACTCAATGCACTCTCTGAAATTACAATAGTAAAAAATAACACTTACTGTTCCCTAAGTGTCAAAATTGAGCACTTAAAAGTAGAGTATTTTTAAAGTGAACTACTAACATTTTCATTGAAGTTTTCATTCTATAGAAGATGATGACATTTGAGAATATTTCCATTTCTCTTGTGTAAACTTTGCAGGTCTTATGCACTACATTACTGGATACATGCCTACATATATCCCTTCCTGCCATCTATGTCTCATCAACATTCCTATATACATTTGAAATGGAGACTAATGAGTAACACATATCACACAAAGCTGGATTTTATCATTTAAGTAATTCAAAGTTTTCATCTCAAGGACTTACTTTTGTTGTGACAATAACACAGAACTCACCAGTCCATGAAGAGTAAAGACAGACCAAATGCATCTATTTGCTTTAACTAGTAATAAGGCTGATATTGTTGTGTCAATTAAACTCCACTGAGCAACTGCTACTAGAAGCTCATTATAATAATTCACCAATTTTAAGTTTCCCTTCTTTAGCTATATTACCTCATTTCTGTTACCTCTGTCTTCCAAATTCTCTTCTCATACTCACTTTTCATTTCGTATCAGTCAGTAACCTATTCAGAAGGCACTACTGCTTGGGCTTGTACAGTGACACTTTATGAGCTCCTACTGCTTGCCAGAACCTCTATAGATTGATGCAACACAAACAAGCATCTTCTTCAACCCATTTCAGCCCACTAGGCCATCTCTTCATTTCTTAGCAATCTTCAGCCAAGTAGAAGGTGGGTACGACTGCATGCGTTAGATTTTGTATGACTCCTTCTTCCCTCCTCCTGCCACCTTTCCAAAGGCAACTAAGGACACCTAACACATTGCAAACATACCGCTTTTAACACTGGTCCCCTCACCTAAGAGGAAAATTTCACACCTCCCACACTACTAATCACCAGTGACGGACAGGACCAGATAAGGGCCAGCATTCCTCAGGTACACCCTCTATGGCAGCCCAGACCGGCTGTTTTCTACAGAAGACCACCCCAGCAGAGAACACCACCGCGTTCCCACTCCACCGAGTCCGGGCGGAGCAGGGGAGAGCGCAAAGATGTTTCAACGGAGCACAAAGGAAGATACAATGAACTCGGGAGGAACCAAGGACACGGCCACAGCCTCTCTCACAGGCAACACAAAGCAAAACGGAGGAAGGAACACCGCAACACCAGGGTCCGCCTTGGAGATGCACACCGAACAAAGAGCAAGCACCGCTGAGCCCCCGAAGGCGAGGCAGGGCCGAGCGCCAGGCGGCCTGACAAGCCCACAAGTGGCTATCCCGACCCCGGCGCGGCAGTGCGGGGCCGCCCTGAGGCGGGGCTGCCGCCCGCGGCCGCTCCAGGCCTCTCCCGGCCGGGCCCGTGTGCGCCCACAGCCGAGGACAGGGAAGGGCGGCCCTGCCCGGCCCGGCGGCGCTGAAGGGGCTGCGGGAGCGCTGCCCGCGGGAGGCCCCGGGCCCGGCCCGCCCGGCAGCGCCGCACGGAGG
>JAWWMP010000116.1:18620503-18634714 GCA_035047865.1 Dendrocincla tyrannina
CCGGCGGGCGGGCGGGCGGGGCCGGCGCTGGGACCGCGGGCCCGGCCGGGAGGGGAACGGGATGGGTGGCGTGGGAGCCGGGTGGGAGCCGCCCTGGGCCCGGGGTGGGAACGAGAGCTCATCGCAGTCTGCAGCTTCCTCACGGGGGCAGGCGGAGGGGCAGGCACCGGGCTCTTCCCTGTGGTGACCTGTGACAGGACCCGCGGGAATGGCTGGAAGCTGCGTCAGGGGAGGTCGAAGCTGAATATTGGGAAAGGGTTCTTCACCCAGAGGGTGGCTGGGCGCTGGGACAGGCTCCGCGGGGAAGTGGTGGCAGCACCAAGCCTGATAGAGCTCAAGGAGCGTTTGGACAACGCCCTCAGGCACATGGTGCGACTCGGGTTTGTCCTGCGCAGGACCAGGAGTTGGACTGGATGGTCCTTGTGGGCCCATTCCAACTCGGGATATCCTGTGACTCTGTGGGACACGTGTGAGGTTGGCCGAGGGGAGGGCATGTCACGTATCCCTCAGCCCGGCAGGATGGGGAGGCCTGGGAGGAACCCAAGGGGCTGGGGGAGCAGGGGATCCCCAAGCCCCCATGCATAAGGGAAGTGGGATGGGGCCCGCTGATGGGGGCTAGTGGGTTGCCAGGAGTTGTCTCCCAGTTGTCTCCTTAGCAGGAGCAGCCCTGCCTGCCTCTTGCACAGCTCCAAGTCTACAAAGTTTGTAAACCCCTGTGTCAGCATCAGAGCATCAGTGTGAATCAAGCCATTTGTTTCTGCACCTTAGCCAGCCATCCATCCTCCTTCACCCACTTGAAGCTGAAATGAGATCAAGGCTCTGTGGAACATCCCTCCACTCATGTCTGATGGGCACACAGTCCTTGAACACTTAACCAGTGACCTCATGTGCTTAAAATTAGAACCAGACACACATTTTCGTCTTTGCTAGTGTTTACATGACAGTAGCCTTTGCTATAAAACCATCCGAACCCTTCACCAAATTATAAAAATATCTGCAAAAAATACAAACAACCTCCCCTGCACCAAAACAAAAAGAAAGACAGTGGGTCTGAATTTCCATTGCAATATCTTGGCAGATTTGTTTAGCTGAGGCTGTAAACATCTTCATAAATTGTGTAAGCACAATTCTTTTTCTGAAAGACCTTCCTTATGAAAACACTTTGGAAGACACTTCACGAGTTGTATGTCTATCTTCAGGAAGCCCTTATGTGCTTATGAAAGAGCATGAACTGTTATAAATTGCTTGTATTTATAGATAATATATATACACACACGTATATTTATAGACGCACTAGTAGAATATATTTTATTCTGACTATGTTAATTCTGGTGTCATTCAAGAGGTGCCCCCAGCTCCTCAGTACTGGTGTAGTTGACAGTGGAGTTTTCCATATGTTTGGGAAAACAGCTCTTCCTCCTGTGCAGGCACAGGCAGAGAATATTCCCATGTTGTATGAGCAGCATAACTGGACTCGCTGTTTGCACACTCAGCATCATGTTGCTCTGAGCATTCATGATTTGTCAGTCTGGAATGACAGATGTTCCCAACTACTTCTCGGACAACAGCTTCCCAAAACCTGATAAGGGCCTCTATGAGTTCTTGGCTCTTTCCTCATAGCTGGCACTATTGACTGCAAGAGAAATTTTAGGGTCTTTCATTTTACTGGGAAAAAGATAATCCAAGATTGGGTTTACTCTAGGTAAACAGCCATGGTCTAGCCAGCATGCCAAAACAAGTTTGTTGACAAACTGGATATTAACCCAGTTTAGTTGCTTAGCTCATCAAAGTGCATTTGCTTTTATCCCAAATAAGAACAAGGCTGTGTCTAAGGCTCTGCATGGGGTCTGTCTCTGCAATCCTTACTTGGTCAAAACTCCCACTGATGTAAACCCATCATGGTATGGATTTGTGTACGTGCTTGTGGTTGGAGAAAAAAGGAGTGCAAACTCCAATGTCTTTCTAAGTGTGTTTAATGGCACCACTAAGGGAAAGCTTAGAAAGACTTCCTGCCTTACAATTTGAATATACTTTGGTCAGTAATTCATAGGAAAATGTTGGGTCATCAGAAATTAAAAGTGTAATAATGTAATAATTCTTGTTATCTGAAGATCTGCTTTGCAGTTGCTTTGGCTGTGGTTGTTACTGTTATCACCTTCTTTTGTGTTAATAAGGTCACTCAGTCATTTAATAGCTCAGTTTAATTTTGTTGTGTTATTACTACAGGCTTCTTGTTTCCCTCTGGTGGGAAAATGCAGGAACAATAACTGAAGAGCTGCGTGGAAGAGAAGGTGACCACAGAAATGGTCCCATCATCTCCCAGCCACTCTCCAAAGAGATAGAAGATAAGCAGTGGACTGAGCACAAAATTGGCCTGGGAGGAGGATGCTCCAAACATGGACCTGCACTAAAATATGCAGGAAGTAATTGCTGCTTCAAGCAGCTTTAAGTTCTGCTTGGTGCCCTGTGTGAGTTCCAGAGCACATGTAGGCTCCAATGGTGGCAGAGCGCAGCCTTGGCAGCTGCAGAGGGGTGGAAGCACCAGGCAGCGTGGGGAAGGCTATAATTTTGGAAAGGTAGGAGCATTTTGCTTGGGATCCATGTTTTGAGAAGGTGGAGGAAGTCTTGGTTCCTCACGTAAGAATTGTAAAGGACAGACTCGTGTCAATAGAAAGCTCTGACTAGTGGTTGTGCCCTTTTACCTTGAACTCCAAGAAACCTGCACCAAGACCCCTGCTCAACCCCAGGCAAGTACCCAGTCATTTTGTTCCTGGCTGATTCAGGCAAAGAGAGAGGAGGCAGATCTCAAGATTAAAGATTTTACACCATTATTGTTCTGATAGGGCTCGTTGTCTTCATTTTGCCAGAAATGGCATGTTTACTGATGACTAGACAACTTTGGTGAGGAAACTGAGGTGTCGGTGAGCTTTGTAGGCACTTGTCCCTCCCAAGGGGAGCTCCAGCAGTGTCAGCTGCAGCTTCCTGGCACAGAGCAGAATAGACTTGTTGGTTTGCGCCTGGTAGAAGCCAAGCCCATGTGCCTCCCCCTCCGTGAAGCCAGGTGGCTGGTTCTTAGGCCTGCTCTTTTTCTTTGCAGGGATGCACTGCATGGGAGCAGTGCAGCCAGACAAGGACAGTAACCTTGGTCCCTCCAATGGGTGCAAGGCCAGCTTACTGGCTCTAGCGCTCCCTCTGGACCCACCTCAGATGGTCTATGATTAATTTAGTGACTGGCTTGAACTTCAACACTGAAAGCGTGGATATTCCACCACCTTAAAAACAACCAAATCGCATCCATTACTGTAGTAGTGATTTCAGACACTTCACTTGAATGAAACCTTTTCCCACAATTTTCAAATTCAGTTCTCAACAGCAAAAGGGTGAGAGGTTCTGAAATAACACAGAGAGAGGTGACCACTGAGATGTGAATAAAATACAGCAAAGTCGTTGACTTTATTGTCTTTCATTACACCAGGACATCTACTGTATTGTGGAAAACTAAATGAAAGACCTGGCAAATATGAAAGAGTAAAATACCTCCAGCTGCATGTAATAAGGCTATAGCATTAGAGAATCCTGAGGTCATTACCAACTACAGATACAGGGCACTATGGACTCTTTACATTCATAAGGAACACAGGACAAAATTATATGTACTCTGAATATATGTAGCCTTTGAAAATATTAATTACAGTCAAGATTCAGATTTTGCCATAAGAATCATTAGAAAGTACAGTCTTGTACCTTGCCCAAATACTTTGAACCTCCAAACAAATTAGCTTTTTCTTTTCATTTTCATAGCAAATCATCCCCCTTGTGAATACTCTTATCATGTATATGTAAAAAAAAAAAAAGGGTTTAAATACATTTAACAGACCAGAATCTATCTCAAGGTCAGTTGTACTGAAATTTTTCCCTGACTGTAGTTAAGTTTGTGTCTTCACATTTTCTGGATAACTGAAGATTTTTTTTGTTTTGATGCCATTATGAGGAACTGCCATAAGAATGCACATGTAAGAACTTCATATGAAAACAGTAAACAAAACCAGCATTTGTCACTGATCAGCCTGTACCTCTGGGACTGGGTATAATAAAATCATAGTACAACTTTATAGTTACAGAGGTTTCTTGCCCATCCAAAAGGCCTCTAAAATGGCAAATCTACTCCAGAGAAGGAAGAACTACCTCTTAAACATGTGGGTTGACAGTGGTTTGAAGAAGTTTGTGAGGGTAGTTGCTCTGTCCTTGGGCATGCCTCTGATGGCCTAAAAACCCCAGAAGGATGTTGTAATCTGGTCCCACTTGGTTGAAGATCTCTGCACTGGCTCTCATTGCTAAAAATAGGTAATTTTGATTATTTCCTTCAGCTTTGATATCTAATGTTTCTTTTGATGCCCCCAGTCTCTTCAGCTGCACAGCCAACTTCTTCCCACATCTGAAGAGTTTCAAAAAGGAAACTAGCAAGTCACTGTAGCACTGAAGTAGAACCACAATGAAACCCGGGGCAATGGCAACCATGAATTTCACCCCTTGATTTCATTTGCTGCAGCATTTTTTGACTGTTGTGGCTTTCAGTAGTGGTTTCGAACTTGCTTTTTAAAAAAGGCTCATTTTTGTTCTTTCATTTTTTTGTAGATTAAGTATCTTGGCAGAGGAGGTAAGGCTTGAATAATTTTCATGCATCAGCACCTACACTGTCTTTTTTGCTATTAAAGTTTTGGGAAACTTTAACATTCTTGGAAAAGACTATGTATCAGAGAGTAATAACAATGAAAACATAGTGTAGCATGTTGGAAGTATCTGTAAGGTATATGCAATATCTTAGTATTCCTTTTATCTGAAAATATTTGTTATGAAAACATAGCAAAGGGTAAACCAACTACTAAAATCAGATACTTACACAATTCCTATCATAGCTGTATCTGAGCTGTCACACAAGATGTAACGCACCTCTGCATTAGAGCTGGGAAGCTTCCCTAGCTGTTGCTCAGCTGTAGATCTGAGGAGCAGACAGACTAAATGGCCTGTCCAGGAACAGAGAGGAAGCCAGGGACAAAGGAGACAGCAGACTTGCTAGAAGTAGTCCTTAGGGACCCTCTGGGTACAGTTTTAAACCCAGCTTTAGATAATCCCAGGAAACAGGGTAGGATGGCAGAAAGCCTGCAACAAGATGTCTGGTGATCTGCCATTGATCTTTGGAGGGCCACCAGAGACCAGAAATGGGGGAAGAGTTAGGACAGACAATTAACCTAAGTGGTCACAGATGTTCTCACTCTATATCTGCTCTCTGCAGACTCCAGTGGTGTGGTTTCTGTGGAAACAGAAACTCGGTGCTAAATGGAGCTGCCACCCCTGGCAAAATCTAATTTTTTGCAAAAATATATTCTACAGTAGTACAACAAATGCTCCTTGATGCAGAAAGGTGCAAAGCTGTGGTATTGCATGTTCTGATCCAAGGAAGAACAACTTTTGATCCAGGAACCATCTCCTGGTTTTGTTATGAATTGATTCAATAAATGATTCTGTAGCAGGAAAGTCTCTGACTGTTGCAAAGACCCTATGTAATCCTCAGGGAGCACGGGGTCAGTCTGACGAGTCTTTCCTCTGCCCATTTTAAGGTGACCAAAGAAGGAAAGATTTGAGCTAAACACATGACTGCAGTGTTTAAGCATGTGTGTGTGTGTCTTATGTTGTGTGTTTTTTTAATTATTTAGGATTTATTTTTTGTAATATCTTATTTGATTAAAATACCTTGTTGAGTGTACTAGATTTGACTTTTATACTGAGTCATTCTACCACTTTAGAGACTTAAAATGACTTGGGCTGTGTGGTACTTTTTTCCATCTCCCCCCTAACCCTCCCTCCCTCCACCCCTCCTGAAAAAAAGCAAAAAAGCAGACTCCTTGTTTTGTTTTCTGCTGACTGCACTGAACTGGCAGAATAGCCTTAATTGATAAAATGACAGGATAGAATAAAATGTTGGAAAGGAAGAACTGACACAGTCATTCCTGGACTTTTTAACTGTTTAACCACAATGGCCTGTTCAAATGAACACATTATTTCCCCAAGAGAAAGTAAATTTTATCCCTCCCAGAATATGTGTGTGGAACAAAGTGGCCAACAACTGCTTACTGTTGTGAGTTGTACTGACCACATCTTACCATGGACTCTGGACCTCTTGTAACAGCCTCTGAGCTGGAGCTGGCTGTAACCTTGGCTACAATAGCTTCAGAGATGGATTTAAAAGAGGATGGATTCTAGAGGTCTCCTTTAAAGAGTCCTAAGAGGGTGTCAAACAACCAGATGAGAATGATAAGGCATCAGAGTTCACTCTGAATTGACTAAATGTCTGCACAAAAACAAGATCCTGAAGTCAGGTGCAGGGAGAGCAAAGGGAACCTTACTCTGAGTTACCTGGTCACTCCCGAGATGTGGTAACTGACTGTACAGGACCCTAGTCTGCCACCAGTACCATTGCTGTGCAAAACCATGTCATCTTGCCTTTCCAGCCTGTGAAACAGGGGTGCCTGGAAATGGAGAGGAGAACACAGAAAACAAGAAAAGCAGCATACTGTCAGATTCTACTTTTTAAGTTAGCCAGAGAAGTAAGAAAAAATGTCAACCCAATTTCTAGAATGAGATAAAAATAAACCAAAGGGTTTATTTTTAGATGTACCAAGATATCCAATAATAATTCCACTTTATGGCATGTGTGAATAGGATCCAGATTCTGATTTTGGTCATATTGCTGGAAGTTTTCCATTGGCTTCAAAGATAATTAGTAGTTTCACCAAAGTAATTTGATCAGAATTTAAGCATAGACCTATTGCTCCTTGACATGATGCACTTACAAGTTTTAGTGGAAAAATAATGATTAAAAAAAATAAATAGAAGCAACATACTGTTTTACCTCACAGTTTTTTTGAGGTATAAATGATTTGAAGTGTTTTGAGAATAAGCTCTATTTATGCTAAGCATTATTATGCATTATATAAATGCATAATATCAGGCTTGCTATTTTCATCTTTGCCCACAGCACCATAATGACGTATCTACAGTAGGATGAAATGCAACACTGTATTTAATAAAGGTTATGGATTTTGTTTGTATTTCATGTTGTTAGGTGCTGTGCTGCTTCTGATATCTAGGTCACTGTTCAAATCTGTCAGGAGTCAACCATGGCCAGTCATTCCTATCTGGCACCTGCTATGCCTCTGCTGCTGCAGAAAAAGTTATTCCCCTCTCTAACTCATGAGCTTAGTTTAAAGTCAATAGAAATGCTCTGTGATGGTGCCAGCACTTACAGGGATGGAACAAAATGCCAGTCTTTATTCTGGGATATTCAAAACTCAGCTATGCAGTGTTGGTGATAGTGATGTAAAATGAATTAAGGACATATAGCTGAAGTACTATAAAGTCCACCACCTTTTAGGAGCACTAAAAAACTAAATAGAATATCTGAGAATAAGTTTAGTAAGCTAATGGTTTATTTAAGAGAATAAATCCATTTTTAACACAGATCTGATGTGTTTGCAATGAAATGTGGGACAGAAGATCGCAACGGGGTATCAAAACATTTTCCAGTGTGGTCTGCAAATCCATCTTTGACAATGCCAAAGTTTATTTCTGTTGCAAAACTTATATATATATATTTTCAGTTTAGATTTGTGTCTTAAGCCTAACTTTTAGCACTACTCATCTATTGCTAATATTTGCCCCACAAAAATACCTTGAAAATGCACTAGAACAAATCTTAAGGCCTCCTGGTCAGTTTTAACTGAGCTTTTACTAGAAAGAAAACTTGCAGTTGTTCAAATCCTGATGCATAAAAACCAGCTGAACCTGCACCCTTCCCTCTGATTTCCATAGCAGTTGTTGCTGAGTAAGAACTGGATGCATCTCCTGCTTCTGCATCAGGACTGCTGACATGAACATGTGGGAGGAAGATCAAGCTCCAGCAAGGACGGACTTCAGGAGCTGGTTTGTTCTTCTTTCACACGGATGGGAGTGTCACAGTGTGCTTTCCTGTCTAATCAGTCTCAACCCAGCCTTGCACAACTCAGCCTGCTTTAAGCTTTTAACCAGGGTGTAGGAGTTCAGAAAAAAAAACACCTCCCTTCCCCCAAGAAAAATGTAATTGCAAAGATTTGTTTTGATGTAGCATATGCAGTAAACTTGAATCACTGAAAGTGAACCACGCATTTGCGAAGTATTTTTTCTTTCCCTAATTTTCATTCTTAGTTAGCTATTCGTTTTATTTACCTTCTAGAGAAAACACACTAGAGACTGGATGTGACTCCTAGTAAGGCTCACGGTGGAGCTGCGAGGGCCACAATCCCTGGGGCTGTAAGATAGCTCCTCTCTGATGACCCTGCTGGGTATATCCCAGTGTGTGCCAGCAGACAATCTGGTCCCCATCATCATTAATGCAGGCAGTGACTCATGGGCCAAAGTAAACGTTAATGCATAGTAATAATATCAAAATAGTGCATGGTGATAGATTCCACTCTCATTGTAATTGTTACTAATTACAAGTGCTACTTATTCTTTGTAAGACTTACTTGTTTTAATACTGTGAGAGAGATCAGCAGGCTAGTGAATTTCAGGCTTCATACAAACAAAAGCCTTGATGTTACAAGATGATCTGCACTAAAAGGAATGCATATATATGCAACTTCATTGTCAGAATCATGGTTCTTGTAAGCTCTCTAGACCTCTGGTGAAGGCTACATAGAAGCTTCAAATTTATTCTTCTGTTAACAAACTCAGAATATGGATCTTGGTTGTTATTATTACCAGTACACAGCATGCTGAGATGTGGAGGACAAATGGCAGTCTGAAATTCAAATTAAGCAATAAATGGGCATAGTAAATAGCAGGGTCAGAATGGAATACCAAGGAACAAAACCAATATAATATTGTTTAGTTTAGGGAAGATGGTCCAACGAAATTAACCAGTATTTAGCAATCACAAACTCGGTCTAGAGTCTATAATTCTGACAGCAACAAGAAAAACACTAATGAATGGCTACAGAAATGTACTGATTGGGCCTCAATATAGATCTAAAACAATGCCATCAATGAATATGGGAATTCCTTGTCAAGATGAAAAGACAGGCTGAGAACTGGGGCTGTTCAGCCTGGAAAAGAGAAGGCTCTGGGGAGACCTTAGAGCACCTTCCAGGGCCTGCAAGAAAGCTGGACAGGGACTTTTTAAAAGGGCAGGGCAGTGTAGTGATTGATAGGACAAAGGGGAATGGCTTCAAACTGACAGAAGGTAGGTTTAGATTGGATATTAGCAAGAAATTCTTGACTGTGAGGGTGGTGAGGCACTGGAACAGGTTGCCCGGAGAAACTGTAGATGCCCCATCCCTGGCAGTGTTCAAGGTCAGGTTTAACAGCTCTCTGAGCAACCTGGTTTAGTGAAAGGTGTGCCTGCCCATAGCAGGGGAGTGGAACTCCATGATTTTTAAGGTCCTTTCCAACCCAAGCCATTACATGATTCTGTGTTAATCCTGTCTCTGGTGCTTATACAACCTCTTTTACTGTGGCTCCTGAGAATCTTTCTAATTATTATCTTCATATCCCATGCAACTGGAAAGCTTTAAAGCAGGCCCACAGCAGTAGGCATCCCTGGGAGGGAAGCAAGCTTCCAGGGATGGCACGACCAGCATGTTGTTGTTGACCAGACCCGAGTACCTGTTCCCTACCTTCTGATAGCACAGCTGCTGGCACCACCACCTAGCAGTAGCTCTCCAAACCTTCCCTATTCCATCTTATCCTCCTCTTCACTCTTGCTCTTGGTTTCCCTGCCTCATGACTATGCTACTATCTCAATCTTCTTTCCCTCTATTTCGAGCAGCCTGTGAGACACAGGAGAGAAGGTTGGGGCTGCTGCTTCTCAGAGCAAAGAAGAGACCTGTTGTTTTCGAGAGAGGGAAAGAAAGTAAACTCTTACTCTTCCTATCCCCATCTGCATTTCACTGATCTTACCAGTCCTCCTCCATTCAGACTTGCTCAGTGGAAATACAAAATTCACTTTTACCTCCCTATCTTGGGATTCTTGGAAAATCTTATGCCCTTCATACTAATGGCAACTGAAGGATGGAAAGAATAAATGAGTCTATCCAGAAAGTCTATATTAGAGAGAGATGCCCCAAAATTCTTCTCACATGCAGGATGTTACCCGGGTTACCAAGAATTTCTTTTTGTGGAACAACACTTTCTACATGTTAATCCATGCTTCTCCCTTCTTTTTCTCATATTTTTTGGTCTTGAGTTCAGTAAAAATGCAGTTTTGCTTCTTCTGACACTGTTGATCAGCAGAATTTCCCTTGAAAGCATATATAGGTAGAGAGAAAGTTTTGCAAATATTTGTGTTAGTGTTCATCTTGTTCATAAACTGCATGAGTTAACCATCCTGAAATCTTCCTGTGGGTTGGAGAGTTGCACAGACAGGGATTAGAAACGCTGCCATCTAACAAATCAGGCCAAGCTATAGGCAGCTGGTACTCTAAGCAGTTGTCCTAATGCATAGTTCATGAGCAAGCCATTGGCTGCAATATGTTTGTGTTAGTCATGTATCAAATAATAATGAGCACTGAAGGCTAGATTCTATAAATGAATGAAGGGGGCTGAATCCCTCACCTTGGTATGAAGAATGTGTCTCGAGGCCCATGTTTATGGAGCTACAAATTTGTCTTTGATCTTTTACCAATAGTAAGACCAAAGGAATGCAATTTTTGTTGTTAATATTTTACTTAACTTTAGTCTGGGGAAAGGTTGTTAATATTCTATAGCTATCTCATCAGTCTCAAGGGACATGTCATATACATTAAAGGAGACAAATCAGTAATTAATATAAAACCATTCTAATCCTGAAGTCAAATATTAACACTCTCTAGTACTTTTTTCTTTTCCTCTTTTTCTTTTTTCCTCTTTTTTTTTATTGCTTCTGGCAAATTCCTAAAGAATCCAAGTCTGAGAATGGTAGAATTTTGCCCAGAGATGATGAAAAGAATGAGACAGCCATGTGCCTGCCTGTCTGTGCCAGATTTCAGGCATGTAAGTCTGCAGTAAGCTCAAAAGTTAAGTATGCAGGGAAGTGCTTTATGATGTGTCATGATCCTGCAGTTTGCTTTAATCAAGAGAAGGTTCAATACCCATAAAACAATAAGTTTTGGGAACAAAATGTATTATTCTCTAGATTAAAACTGCTTCTTTATAGAAGTCTGTTAAAAGCTAATTGTCACTTGTAGAAAAAAATGATAAAGCCTTTAAAATATGCCTAATTGGTTATTTTCAAAGTTAAAAATAGTTAGATGTTTCTGAAACTGAGTTATGAACCTGTACATAAATCCTTGTAGTAAAAGCTCCATTTTCATCTTGTAGCATTAACACTTCGAACATTAAAAAAGGTGCAATAGTGCCATATGTTCAAAGCAATCCCAAATTCCCATTAAAGAGTAACATCAGGTTAAAAAGTTACAAAGTTAAATATATATGCATAATTTATTAGATATAGGCATAAATGTTTTTTTTCAAATGTCTGTGCACATCTGCAAATGGTACCTATCCCTATATGTTTATAACTGTATGCACAATAAACTGCACACCCATAGAGTAGGTAGAAGCATATAGATAATTCAGATACATTCCCAAGGCATCTTCAGTCACTAACATTTTTGTCAGTGGGAAAGAACATGATCTTTTATAACAATTAAGTAATTGTTTGTTTTCTCCTGCCACTTGCTTTCATGCAAGAATTAGACATTTTGGGTTACTCATTACCATGAGATAATTCTAGTTGGTCTGCTGAAGGCACAAGCAAGGCAAAGTGTTTCCTAATTCCTAGAAGGCATGTGTTATCTCATGGGAACACGCACACACACACATTGCAGAGTGATATTTTTCCTTGATACAGGTAAATGGACCATACTGTATCCAGGATACAGCTTTGTGCTTCCATTAACATCTCACTTATGTTTGCCTGCTTGCAAAATACTTTATCAAGCTTTATAGCATAGAATAAAAAATTCAGGGAGCTCTTATACCACTGTGATTTTCATAAAACCAGAGAAAGACTAAACAGAAACATCCAACTGCTAAAAAGCTACAGGGCTGGAATTTAGGTGAAAGTTTCTGTCTCTACACTTATACATGTGGGAAAGGACATTAATAATCTCATGCTACTGATGGCCTACAGTATGTGAATAGCTGACTCAGAATATATTGTGAATATAATAGAAACATATTACTGCTAAGTGTTTTCAGGATGTTGCTGTCGAGGCCTGACTATAACAAGGTTTCCTAACTTCAGTCAGCACATCAGGCGAGGAGCCTTCTGCAAGCCTTCTTGCCCCTGGCTGCCTGTATTTCTCAATATTCTCAGTCAGGAATGAATCCAAGATGCCTCCCAGCTTTCAGATTGCTCCTTACTCTGTCAGTTCTGCACTTAGTCACTTAGAAAGATGGACAAGTCTCTGCAGTGGGCAGCCACCTCGCGTCACGTCAACCACCCTCAGGGCCAGCTCTGGCTTATTTTTCCACACATCGGTTACTCCAAGTCAGATATTCCTCATGCTGCTAATGTCTGCTCAAGGGAGATGTAAAACCTCCCTTCTACAAGATGTAGGGGAAGGAAATAGAGGAAGGCAAGCCCCCAAATCCATTATTAATTTCTGATTGCAACATATTTGTCTCATTTCCTCATAGCAGAGTATCATTCTGCCATTCTCAGCTCTTTGAGTTCGAAGTCCACTGAGATCAATATAAAACGAATGTGAACATGAGAGGACACACTAAAGATAGAACAGGGAGAAGACAGTGAAAATGGCCTATAACTATTGCACTTGGGGGTTCCCTCCAGAAAGTAAGGTCCTTCCAGATTCCTTCTAGAAAGGAATTTGCAGCCACATACTCTTTCTGTAAATAATTTACTGTATAGTGCCAATGAGGCAATACAGCCATTTCTTTATGTTTAGTTAGCTATTACACTGGCAGATAAAGTCACACATAGAATATTCTAAATGTGATCTTTAAACCCCAGGTTTTTCTGTGTTACAGAATCATCAACAGAAGAATCTCTTTCTTCCATTAAATGGGGACTTGAAAATGGGAAAATTCTCTATAGGGAACTCTCATGACATAAAAATGGTCATGAAGCTGGTTATCTTCTAAATACAGTAATAAATAGTATTTTCCTTTTTGTTAGTAATAATTTGCCTGTTTAGTTTCGGCCATGAACAGGCAAAATTTTGGCAGTAGCTTTTGATGCTTCGGATGCTTTCCTTTAAGAAAAAGGGGGAAAAGACTCTTGGACCAGAGGAAACTGGAGAGGTATGCTGACTTGAACACAGCTGGAGTAGCAGGACAACATGAAAAACAGATTTTTTGGGGGTTGCTTTGATTTCTTCCCAAAATTGTCTGTTGGACTAGCTCCGCTAAGGATGTATCTCTGAAGATGACAGCGTCTGCGTTGCATCTGTTGTATACAGAGCTGACCCTAGGCTTTTCAGTTTCAGACTGGATTTCCCATTCATCAGAGTTTAAGGAACACTTTGGATTTTTTTTGGCTTGGTTTCATAGCTCATTACATGGGGTAAAGTCCTAACTGTCTTTAAGTCAATGGCACAAATCCCACTGGATTCAGTGGGGCAAGAATGTCACCTCTTGCAGTTTAGCAGCCAACTACCAAAAGAAAAAAACCCACCCCACAACAACTATGATTCGGACCATAGAGTAATTATATTATCTTTATTCATGCCCATGCTAGTTGTGCCTTTAGACTACTGGATCTGTCCATTTCCTTTACTATGTATTTATAAAGGTTTCCCTGCCTGCCTTTGTGGAGTTCCTGTGATCTATTCAAGGGGTGTGATCTTCAAATCCAACAGACAGAAAGACCACTAGGAAGTGCGTAAGCTTGTGATAAAATGCTGATAGCATTCTGGCACTTAAACTGAAATTCCCAATGGGGTCAGAAGACAAATTCCATTTATTTTAATTGTCTCTACATCAGTTCTTTTTAGTGCTTGAGAAGTACTGGACACCATCAGATGAGACGTGCCAAAAATGTTCATCAGAAAAAATTGGCAATAATCTTCTGTGTTGCTATAACTTTTATTTATTTCCTTTTTTTTAATCAGCATGTTTTCCTCAAATATTCCTGGCCATATATGGTATGAACTTTTTGCCTTTATTCTGGAATTT
>JAWWMP010000116.1:18634814-18677984 GCA_035047865.1 Dendrocincla tyrannina
GAACTTTTTGCCTTTCTTTTGGAATTTCCTTTTCAATTTTTTTTTTTTTTTTTTTTTTCTGGGCAGCCTGTATTGGGACACTATGAAAAAATTCTGGAGTGTGGTCAAGGTTCTCACATTCATAGCTGATAAACTGATGGTTCTGTGAGCCTCAGCCAGTGGAGGAATACCATCACATTTATAGAGTTTTAGTCATAACTCCGATACTTACTCCAAACATCATATTTTACACCAATATTTTGCACTGCGTAAAGCAGAATGTTCTGCCAAGACTCCTCAGTGTCCTTTCTCACAGCTGTGATGCTGTCAGCCCAAAGACAATGCTTGCAGTGAGGAGCCCAGCATTCCTGCACAGGCTCAGCTGACTCAAGGCTGGATCTCAGCCAAAAACCTCCTGAAACATTTCTATGGGCTAGGCTGTAATGTATGTGGCCTGTGCATTCACACAGTTCTTTCTAACGGGAGTATAATTTTGAGGATATCTGCTGGGTTGGCTTATAGTCCACTCTGAAGGAACATAACACACAGAGATCCCCTCTGTGGAACTAACACTACATTATTTTCTATGACAACTGTGCATTTACACAAAGACATTGTGTTGTGTTACTTTGTTTTCCAAAACACCACTGAATTATGTGGCATTAAATATACTCAAGCCATGTTGGTTTATAGTTGATCGCTCTGTTTATGTAGCCATGACCTTTCCTGATGGAATGGTGTGGTATTCTGCAAAGACCCTGTTGTGGTGATATTGCCCTTTGTTCTGCATCTGATGGTTGATCTGGCACAACACCATGGGATGGCCACCACAAAGTATAGGAACTGGGTGCTTGGAAACTAACGTCCCTGCTTCTTCTCAGGGTATTGATTCTGAAGAAAAGCAGTGAGTACCTCAGCAGGACATCTGCTGAAGTACCTGCCACAGCTCTGCTCAGTGCAGCACCACTTTACGTGCAGTGGTGGGTGCTGCAGAGCACAGATGCCATCCTGGAGCCACCTAAGAGAGTGACTATTGCTAACAGTTCCGTTCCTGTCTGCATCAGCACAGGTACACACAAAGAGCTTCTCTCCAGATACCACTCCAGACTGCTAATGGCTGTAGAAATCCAGTTTTGCAACGACTGATGAACTGTGGAGGATGTTGTTACACAGGCATTTGTGACTTCTGTGATGCTGCTGTATCACTTAATAAGACCTGGCAATACAAAGGAATTTGTTAGTTGCACTGCATTTCAAACAGTTTAGAAAAAGTCTTTTCTGACGACAAATGGCTTTGTCAGGTACCTTTAGCAGTTGGCACATTAATACTTTGATTCCTAATAATAACATAAAAATAAGATGACCACACAAAACTAAATCACATACTCCAAGTCACAGGTTTCTGCTTTGTTGAAGAGATAATTTATGCAAACGTAAATTCCTTTCACACCCATCTACAAGTGAGAGTGGTTTTTCTTAGTGGATTTTGACATATGTCAATTCAGTGCTTCCTGCCATTGTAGAAAAAGCACCTTGCCTTATGCTCCTCTGCTTTCTAAAACTTTTTCATCTGTTGGTTGGACAGAAGAAAACAGTGGTCTCATTCTGAACTACGAGTTTACAGGGTGCTATGAATATGCTTTGAAATAGCTGAAGTCTGTAACAATGCCTATGTAAAAGCTGATGTTTCTCAGCATCATGAGTCTATCATGCTAAGTGTCTGATGGCTTTTGCACGTTTTTGAGTGCAAGAGAAAGATGCTGAAGGACGGGGGATCAGAAGGTCAAGAGATCCTCTGGACATATGTAAGCCAAAGAGGATACATTGGCAAGCTGCCTTGCATGGTCAAGGAAACAGGATGAGAGAGGCATTATTTTCCCATTTAGAGACCAGAAAACAGTTGGAGGGAAGGAATGTTGTGTAACCAAGAATATATGTTTGCATTTACTCATTCTTGAAGTTAATAGCATGGAAGAATAGTATGCTATTTTTAGGTGGTGCAACAATGAAATTGCACAACTGAGTGGTATCAGAGTAAGTTTATTTTGTGATAAACAATAACAGAAAATAAATGTAAAAATATGGGTGACATATTGTTTCTTGAGTAACGATCCCCTGTTGAACTGACCTTTTGGTAATGAGGTAGGTAAGTAGAAGCAAGAAAATTGTGCAAGTTAATTGAATGCAAATCGGGACCTCTTGCTAGAGGTCTGCAAATCACAGACCACAGGTTAAGAATGACCACTGTAGGTAATGCTTTTGTTGTCATCCATCTTCTGATGGTGGGATTGCATGTTGTATGCCGTGGGATGGCCCTCCAACCAACCCTGAATGGTGTATCTTCTCCAGAGTGCAGCACTCTGGGTGCAGTAATTATAGCCAATCACAAAAGAAGTTAATCCATGACATCCTCTCTGCAATGTCTGTGTCAGGGCTCTTTCCAGGGCAATGAGCTCCATTTCAGTCCTCTGAGGATTCTCCAGGAAATGCTTTAGGGCCTTCTGTTGGAATAGGTCCAGTGGTTGCTGGAACAGATCCCTCTCTTGCTCCTTTTTCTTTTTGAACTACATGCTGATCATTCTGTCCATATGTACCACTTACTGCTTCAGGAGAGCTTTGGCATCAGGAGCCTAAAGCAGATTTTTAAAAAGAGGAAGGGGTTTGAAGTTAAACTTTCCTAAAATCAGTCCTCATGTTAAATGGAACAAAAATGCTCCCTTAACATTGCTCCATATTCAGTTCATCATGCTCTGGAGTCCAGACAAGGCAGTAAAGTGTAATCCAAGATGCTTTTGCTTGCTGTCAGTCTCCATGTAGAAATTATGAGATGCTCTGGAGTGTGACAAGAGGGGTGGGAAATTAGCTGGAGAGGGTAGGGACTGTGGTGGCCCATATAAATAGAGGACATCAGTTAGAAAGTTGGCAATTCCATTGTACCCCCAGTTCTGTTTTTACAGGAGTATATTATAGCCTCAGGAATCAGAAAGATTCTTGCAAGAGTCCTGTGCAAGAGAAAGGACTTTGTCACAATGATGGCCCAGTGGCTTATGCAGTATTCCTCTCCGTGCTGGGTTCTTGTGCAATTTTCAGCCCTGCTGGTTTGTGCAGCATTGGCTGCTCTCATAAATCTCCTGACTGAATCCCAATGCATACACAAGATCAAAGGAGCTTGCAAAGGGTTTTACATGCTGTTTGTTTGGCTGTCTTCAGTGCCTGCAGCCTTGGGAGCTTTGCAAATACGTAACCACCACGTAATGTTCAGAACTTCTGTCTGCAATACTTGCAGTAAGGTGGTCCAGCTTGTGCTTTGGTAATTCATTTACCTGGAGCTCTCTAGCTCTGCCTTGGTAGAGTGGCCAGAGTGATGTATTCATTATTCCCTCTTTCTCTTCAAGGTGTTCTCTAAGTGTTCTCTGTCTTCACTCTGGTGGTTCTTCTGAGACGGACTGCAAAGGTCAGTATGAGTGCCAGTGAAACCTTATCCTTCAGAAAAGGCACACTGTGCTCGTAGTCACTCTGCTTTAAAATATCAAATTACAGTGAGTCACACTTACTATTCCAACCTGGGGTCTTCATAGACCCCAAAACTACCTTCATATGAAGTGCTGACCCCAAATTGTCTAGCTCCTAATGTGAGCCTAGCCTGGGTAACTTGGCAAGTCCCAGTGCTAAGAACATCTTGCCAACACTCGCATACCAGAGAGCTGCGTGGTGTGAGGTGGCAGTGATCATGGCCAGTATTTGAGCCCATAAGTGGCAGCAACACTCGGGAAGCTGAAGGAAGCAGAGGTGTGGAGGATGTGGTTCTAAGTAGACCATTAAGATTTGTTTTCTTTTGCTAAGTTTCTGACAGTAACTTTCTTAGAAACCTTGCATGCCACATCTGCTTGCTCTGCTAGTTTCCATTTTACCTCTGAAAATTGATTTCAAGCTCTAAGACATTACAACACAATTCAGCTTTGCTCCTTGGCACCATTGCAGGACCAGAATCTGTCATTTTGTACTGCTGCTTGTGAGGGTCTCTAGCCACACACTGCAATTTTTAGTCAGCACTTCTGTTAAAAGAGTAGCTATTTCTGATCTCTTCAGACTGAGTACTTGCATGGTTACAGCAACCTGCTCCCTGCCTCTCTGTGAACATACAGGTTCTGAAAGCTGCTATACAGCTATTCACATGCCGAGTGTTTTCTGGAGAACTAAAGCTATGTGATCAATGCATGCACCTCCTATTCCAATCTGAAAGGTAGAATTTTGCTGTTTTATTAAATTCTCAAATTACCTGTATACACTATACTTTCCCTTAAAATCCCTCATGCAACTCCACTGTATAAGTTACAGGGAAATTGGTGTGGGCTGGTGCTGAGGTTTCTACCACCACATCAGCCAACCTTGTCTGCCACAGTGGCCTGTTTTGCATTCTCAAGCTGGAAGTGATAGTATACCAGTACATAAGAACACCTGATTTCATTTTAGCAACTGTAAAAGGGATATTTTGATCTCTTCTGCAAAAGTGAACTCTGATTATCATTTGATGAAGTAACTTGATGAGCATACAGAGTTGTGGGAACAAAAAAATCGCAGCAATTGTCTTTTGCCAGATGATTAACACAGAGGAAGAGGGTTAATTAGGAAGTTGAACAAATGACCACAAAAATATTTATCATAGAAACATAATTTTCAAGTGTTGTTGTTCTCTTTCAACACCACTGTGTAGACAATTTTAACTGAAGAAATTAACACAAATATAAGCAGTCACTGATAGAGGTGAGCAACAAATCAGTCTTTTAAATATTCCACTGACCAACTTCACATTCCAGAGACTCCACATAGATCAGGCCCTGGATAGTGCTGTGAATCATTTGCCCATCCCAATGTTTTGTTTGAACAACAACTCTACTAGTCATCTGATTTGTCAGACAACTGGATGATGTCAGTTTTCTCCTCTGTGTCTCACTTTGTGCCCCCAAGGCTGAGAAAATGGATTGATTTTAAAATGGGACCTATCGTGCCAAATTTTCTGAGCACTTCAAATGAATTCTCTCAGTCATGACAAATGCTTTCTGAGATTCTGAGAACACGTCTGTGATTTGCATGCTCTTCTTCTGGTTGAATAACAAAGAACCTCCATTCATAAAGAGATCTTTCAAGAAACTTCTAAATCAATCACTGACAAGTGAATAGTGAGTCTTCTTGATCTTGTCAGTTTTTAATTAAAAAGTTGCACCAACAAGTGATGACAGACATAAGCAGCACAATCATCTTCAGAATGCCCAAATACATCTAAAGTGAGCACACAGGACAGGTTACTGTACTGCTCACAGAATACCAGCTGAAAATGACCTGCCATGTGGAAATAAAAACCAAACACTAAAAAACAGATTAATTTTTAAAATTTTTTTTGTGATCTGTGTATGCCCAAAAGATTACCTTTTTTTGCCCTGACCCAGAGCTATGTAGCCCCAGAATAAACAAAGTGACTAGATTTACTCTCTGGCATCATTTGCATCTACTCAGTGATACTCGCTTACAAGGAGTCAGTGTATGATGGCTCTGTGTTTCCATCCATACGTTCTCCTAGAAAATGCTTGGCTGTTTGGATTTTAAATGAATTAATGTGTTGGGGGAAGGAAACCTCTGTTCCACAGCTACCCAGGACTAAGTGTGTCTTTCCCTTCCCATCACTTCCTTCTGGTGATTTTAATCAGCTCCTGAAAACTATTGACACACACCCTTACAGGGTGCCAGCAGATGTTCTTGCAAAAATAGTGAAGACCCAGAACTGACAATTCAGGTGATATGAGGAGAAAGGAAAGCAAGGCAGTATCATTTAGGTTAAATCTTCTCATGATGCCTTTCAACACCATAAAGAGGGCAAGGGATATAGAAATGGCAACTCAGTTTTAAAGTATTTCTTTCAAGGCAGATAAAAACACAGGGAAGAAATGTACTGATTTGGGGTTTGTGAAATCTTCTGTTCATAGATGTGTATGTAACCCTTGTGGTTTTCTACTTGGTCAGTAAGCAGAGATTTCTTGGACCTGAATCACAAGAAAACTTGAGGCTCATTTGAAGGCTTTGTTATCTTTGACCCCAAATATGAAAGTTTACATTTTTATCATTCAGTTAGTCAACTCTGGATTGTCTAAGATACAGGGACTTACTGAGGATTTGTAGAAGTCTTTTCAAAGGCCTTTTGTTTCTACATTATCAAGTAGTTCAGGCTGGAAAGTTCAGAATTCCCCACTGGTTTTGGTTTTGTTTTATGTAGCAATGCTGGAGAATAAAGTAACTGGAAGAGAATAGAACAAAGAAAAAAACCACAAAAAATAACAAACCAAAAAAAAACCCAGAAGATCAGCTTTCTTAATTTCATTTTATCCAAGCATAAGGCATAACTTTTACTTCCTCACCTTTTATGGTACTTCACCTGCATTGCTAGATAGGGCTGATTTCTACCTATGGATCCAGCAGTATTGACAACTGCAGTTATGTGGTATTTTATCCTCTAAACCCTGTTTTCCTTGCATTCTGAGGGAACAGGCAGATTATGGCCTTAAAGATTTAACTTTCTGCCTATTCTTTCATTACAAGAAGCTCTTCTTAGATGGCACAAGTTTACAGCAGTGCTTGATGCTCAGTACATCAAATATACAGTGAAAGTATGTGAGGGACATTACTTGCCTGGCCCAGCATATTTTATAGTTTATAGTATTTTAGAAATATATTTCACTATAGGAAAGGCAGAATACAATATTCAGCAGGCAGGCAGATTTGGTGGGAAAGAAAGTGAAAATGTTAAAAAAGAAAGAAAAAGAGGAGGGAAAAGGTAAAAGACCAAATCAATGCTATACAATTAACAACACCATGATGATCAATAAAACCCTGTACTTTGCTCAGAGACAGGCAAGGCAACCACAAGAACATTCACAGAAAAAATTCAATAATCACAGATCAAGAAATAACATGCTTATTCATAACTTTGGCATTACAAAAAAGTGACATATATATGGAGGAAGAAGTCAAGCATATTCCCTTCCTCCCAGTAAATTTTAGTCAATACCTTCCCATACATTATTTTCCTGAGGTTTGCACTATTGCTTTAAAAGCTCATATGAAACACTTTGGCTTGACCTGTAGCTTCCAGAATTTTCTGTAACTTGTCTCATGAAAAGGAAAGGATAGTACTGTGGTTAAGGTACGGCATTTCGGCTCAAAATGTAGGGGAGCAATCCTCACAAGTTATCCCAAGCATCCTCTGACAGAGAGCTGTAGGGATTGTTTTCAAAAGTGGCTTCTGATTTTTTTTTCTGTGTTTGGTCTTGCTTGCCCAGTTGGAGGCTTGGCCTTTAATGCCTCCCACTCCATGTGAACTCGGTGGGACTTGCAGTTTTACCCATACATAAATCAACATCAAGGTGGTCCCAGAACAACCAGGAATGGCATATTCCTAAATTAGAAACCATGCTTGAAAGCCAGGTTTTAAATCTCGTTTGATAATTCAGAATACCTAATTTAGGAGGCAGAGGACTTAACTGACTCTATAAGGAGCCTAAGGCTCCTGTGTGTCAAGCCAGAAGCTTAAAGGTTGGCAGAGTGAATATGTAATCCCCTGTAAAATGGGATGCTGTCACATCTCACAAGGCCACTATGAGGCTGAACCCCCACATGCTTTTGAAGTGCTCAGAGGCCATCATGTGCACATCAAAGACAATATATGGAAAAAGTAGAGTAGGGTACTGATGACCTTTCAGGTATGCCAACTGCAGGCACAGGGCACTATGCTACCAATTTCATCCCAGCAAAATCCCTTGAGGAGGCTCCTCTTTAACTATATCCAGAAATTACGCCAGCATCCATGTCTTTATGGCAGGGATAAGGAATGACAGTGGATAGCCAAGCAGAAGTTAATATATTAATATTAAGAATCTGATTCTCATCTTTTTTTATACTTATTCAAACCAGGAGCATCTCTCCTGAGACTGATGGATGTGCCTCTGTGAAATTCCTCCAGGGGAAATGAAAACCAGGCTTTGACTGACAGAGAGTCCCCTCCTCAATTTCAGATCCCAGTAGGTAGGCAATACATATTGACAGTACAAAAGAGCTTAAGATCAATTTAATCTTCTTAATAACTTATTATATGTTCTAGTGAGCTTGATGACATTTTGGGATGATATCATCCAAGACTAATAATAATTGCGATACTATCACATGAAGTTTGGCTTTTACCCTTACCAGAGGCCAGCACAGCAGCATGGAGAAAAGAGGGGACAGGGCAGAGACCCTTCACAGCTTTTCCCCATCCATGCTGTGCACCGGCACTCAGGGAAAACTCACTCTGTCTTCTGCAACACAAACATGCTTTGGATGACAGTCAAAGAAAGAGTAATGGCAACACCAGCAGCTATAACTCTGCCAAATCTCTTCCCGATGTAGGATTTACAAAGGTTATCATGGATTGGGGAATAATTTCAAAAGGTTTCTTTATGGCTATGGCCTGGGGCTAGGGGAATAAAAGTTCTGAAGCAGCAGAGGATTCCCTTTACCTTAGGGTATTTGTTCTAACTGTGAACACAGTGCAGAATTTGACTTAACAGTCTGTCCCTTTCAGAAGATCACCAAAGTCTCTTCTTACAGCACCTAAAGAAAATCAGCTGCTTCTGGAGATGAAAAGATTAGAGCCGAATTTGTCACTACCCAAAGCACACTGTGTAATACTGTGGAGGGAAAAGGCTGGGCCAACGTCATGGGAAATACATGCTCCTATAAAAGTAGCACTAGGAGAGAGAATCCAGAAACTAATTTCCAAGGCCTCAGGTGAAACTCTGAGACAAGACTACAGAGATCTATTTTAAAAAACTTAACAGATGAACTGAGCATTTTAAAAAGGTGATTTGTTTTTTATTCTCTTAAGTCTGCAGTCTGAGACAAACACTCCATCAGATCTTTTGAGAGTCCCAGACTTCCTTTTTTAAAATGACGTACGTTTCTCAGCAGGTGGTTATTACTTTCTCAGACATTATCTAAAACTCAGGCAGGAGAGTTAAATACTGAACCTTCCTCTTCCTAAAATCAAGGTATGGGTGCTTCAGACTAGGTACAGTTGTGCTGAGGCAACAAATGTGAAATTCCTGGAGATAGTGTTCAATGCTGGGAGACTACCATTGCCAGCAGGATCTCTTAAAGGGGTCCAGCCTCATCAGAGCCTTTCTGTTCCTTTTTGCCTCCCCAGTCCCTCATTCTGTTTAGCTCTGGAGGCTGCTGAATCACCATGGCTGCTAGAACTCAGTATATGCCTTTTTTGCTTTCTAATGGAGATGTTGTAAGGTTGTGTAATCTTTGTGCCGTAGGCAGGCTGACATAGTTGTGGTTTGTAAATGAAAGAAGGCTAGAAACTTTCATTCTTTGCTGCAGTTAGTCACAAGGCTATGGCACAGTCACCCTGCTTAGATTGTGCGCTATAAAGTTTGGCTGAGGTGCTCAGACACTGATGTCTGGTTTACTGCAGAATATAATAGTCCCCCTTTTTTATTCCCCCTGTCCTTTTTTCAGGTTCCCAGTCTCTTCTTTGCACAATAATCACAGCTGCCATTATTCTTTGCTTAAAAGGAAATTCCCAGCGAGTCATGAAACACACTGAAATCCTGGGAGTGGCCATACACTGCTGTCAGATTTGAGCACATCCTTTTCATTGTCATTAAAGCTTGGGATTGTATGGAGCTGATCACCACAGACTGAGGGCAGAGTATGAACAGGGTATGTGCAATCACAGAACTTACCCCTCAGTCACTGGGAACACAAAACCCATCCCCAGGTCACTATTCCTTCAAAGTCCTGCCTTTAGATCAGTTAATTAGGACCTACTTTTGGATGATTCCAAGTACAGTTAAACTCCAGGTAACTTCAGTGGAAGCTAAGACTAGCTAAGGTTTCTAAGCACTGACCACAAAAAAAATAACAAGGAAACCTACCCCTGACCAGATCCCATTGCTCGATGGGTTCTCTGCTCAGAAGCGAGCTAGTTTCTCAGCCTCAGAGTAGATTCTTCTTCTTGTCTTATGTGGTGAGACTGATGCAGAAGAGGGTTTCTGCTGCAGATTCCAGCCTGAGCAGCTCCTGCTTGAATTGCTCCTGAAAATGAATTTACAGCTTCAAGACTACACCTGCACAGGAGATGCCTGTGGCACTCCGTAGGGAATGTGGCTAATTAAATAGAAACAGATTTTCAAAGATTACTTCATCCAAGAAGCGAAAGCTAAATAATTATATGGAACAAGATGATTACCTGGAACAAGATGATAAAACTGCTAATGTTCCTGTTTATAATATGACTGTGAAGCTTCTCTGTTAAAGCTGGGATGCAATGTATTATAGTTTATTGACTAATAATATGAGAAATAGTGCTGCTGGTATTCTGAGAGAATTGTGTTTTTCTTCTGAATAAAATTCCACCTGGAACTGACACATCCAAGGAACTACCACAATTTTCTCTGGTTTATCCTCACCTGGGAGGAAGGAAGGCTTAAAAAGAGAGAATTATGAGTTATCAAATATATCTGGGAACCTTGGTAGATTTTGAAGGATTGGTCCCAAATTTACAGGAAGGAAAAAAAAACCAACAAACCACATTTCTACAAGATAGCAAACTGCAGTCAGAGGGTAGATCTGTGACCCTGCACCTCCTCTTTTGTGTGCTGAAAATGTGCTGATGCAATGGTCATAGCTACCCTTCTCTCCTGGATTTTGTTTTAAATAGGAGAGCTTTGCCACTGTGTGTGTGCGGGTCAAAAGCTACCGGAGATCTTTTGTTCACCATCAGCTGGGGGTGTGATTGCAGGGTGTGCCCAGGCCATGCATTCAGCCCGTATACAAGCAAATATAGCAGTTAAAATGTTGATATTCATGCTGGTTTAACTCCTCTGACCTCTCCATGACTGAGTTCTAAGCTATGTGCAGGCTCCACTCTGCTCTCCACCCAGCCTCTATGCGTTTTTATTTATATTCACATTGTTTCTACCTTTCTCTATTTCTTTTAAAGAAGCCTGAGACATTGGAGATGAGAGGTGTCAATGTGTCATACCAAGAATATAGCTCAGTACAAGAGCTTTCTAAACTGAACCACAGTACTTTCTGTATTTTACCGATGACCTTTTGCAGGACATTAAATTACTGCTTGTCTCAAAACCAACCCTTCCTCCTTTACTCTCTCCCACATCTTCCCTGAAGCCATTTATAATTGCATGCGCAGGTTGACTTCAAAAATTTCAAAGTATCTTGACATCTGCCAGTCTAAGTGGCCTTGATGCTATAGATCCACAGCCATGTGAAACCCTCCCTAAAATGAACCTTGACAAGGGGGATCAGCTCCACTGGGGTTTCAATGCACCACTCATGTCATTGGAAAATTATTAATTTCTCTTAGACAGTTCACATCTTTAGAGCTAAGTATTACTTGAAAAGGTTCCTTGGATTAGGACTTAAGTTTTACCTGGGACACTATCTCAGGATTGGGACTTGCTTTTCTGTATGACCTTTAAAGCACCTGCATAAAATCTCCCATAGAAAGGGATCCTGGAGTCTCACAGGGCTGAGCAGCCTATTTCAAATTAAAAAAATCTTTGAGAAATAATGTCTCTGTTTCAGTTGCTGTTTGTTTTTTAACCATTTGTGCAATACCTCAAACCAATCAGCAGGATTAATTGGTTAACAATGCTATTTTAATTAATATAATAAAATTGCTTTGAAAAAAGGAAGAGCTAATTAACTACAAAGCATTAATACTCCAACTGTGAGAAAACCCAAGGGAAAAAATCTACAGTGTAATTAAGAGAGAATATACTTTTCTTCCTGCCCTAAAATCTCCCCATAGTCACAGTCACTAATGACTTTCACTTGGCTTTCTGAAAGGTTTCCTGGTCTCTATCACCCTATCCCAAGCTTAAAAATACCCAGAGGTAATTTGTATTATTTTTCTTTCTTGACCTATTTCTGGGGATAACCTTGATACAAGGTATGAACTCTACTCTTCCCCTTCCTACTGTGAAATGTTCATGAAGCAGGTTCTTTCTTATATGGAATGGCTGTGGTGGTTAAGATCCAATATCCAGTCATCAGAAACACAGGCAAGGCAGGAGAACAGGGCATGCCACAGCAACCCTTTCCATTCTATACTTTCCCTTCCTACTGTACATCCTACATTTTTCCTGTGAGTGTCAGACGACTCACTGATTTATTACAGTTTTGGGTTTTTTTTTTTTAAATCTATTTGGCAGTCAATCTGTTTCAAACCACAGTGAGTTTCATTTGTTTGCCATTCTCTAGTAACAATCTTCAAGGAAAAAGCCAAACAAAATGACAAAATATAGACAATTAAAGGAGTAAAATAATTAACAAATATGTGCTTGTTTCTGTAAAATTCCAGCTGTCTTGAGATGGTGTTTGAGCTGAAAGCATACTGCCCTGCTTTTTTTGTTTGGACTTCAACCACCTGCACAGAAACGCTTGTGAAGGTGCCCCTGAGTGAGGAGCTGGGGAAGGGCACATGTGGAATTGTCCAAATAAACATCACATACAGTGAACACCACTACCTCCTCACAGTAAAAATATCTTTGTGCTATAGTTTGGCTGAGTTAACTAATGGCATCCAGGAAACAAATGTTTACAAATGTCTAAACCAGAATTTATAAACATACAATAGCAGCTTCACTGAACTGGCTGTCAAATCCTAAAACCTTTGTCCATAAGAAAATGCTTTAACTACTTCAGTGTAACTGAAAGAGTTGAACAAACAAATTCAACTGTAAGACTGAAGCATTTCTGCAACATACAGCTTATTTCTTGGGAAAAAAAAAAACATTTTTATGCATCTGCAGCAGTGATTATGCCTAATAATTCAGTTTAAGTTAAAAAAAATAAAATTAGACATTATTATGTATCCTCCAGCATTGCTTTCTTTGTGGAAAGCAGTTAGCACAACTCATACACACGAGACAGGAGGTTCAGGTCTGAGTCCAACATAGAAAATACAGTTGTGTGGTATTGCCCAAAGAGCACTGTGTCATTAAAGAGTCTGTTCCTTCAAAGGAGAGATTAAATCAAGCTCCCTAATCTCTGAATGAATAATCTCATTATTTTCCTGAGAAAACATCTCACCAAGCAAATATAGTTGAGTCTTGCCCAGACATGTTTTCTATAGGTGGGAACTGGTAATACGTGGATGAGGGTGTGGAATGGCTCTTCTTGATGAAGCCTCTCTCCATTAATCATTACATGCCTCATACATGACAAAAAGTGTTGATGGAATTTTGAGTTAGAATAAACCCCATGCCACACCAGCACAACTAACAGTGGATATTGTGTTTGTAGTTGTCAAGTATGATGCAATGGAAAATTGTGAATAAAATTCTGATGTGCTGTCAGTTCTTGTGAACTTTATCTGCAGGCAAGAGGGTGTCACAGAAACAGAGCAGCTCCCCAGGTCTTTCCACAGACACCTTCCTGGTACAAGAGGAGAGCAAGATTAATATAACCATTGTTGTAGGTAATTTTTCTCACAAAAGAGGGTTTGATTATGAGAGCTCTGTGTCTTTAGTTTGTTTACCTAGTGTTGAACTTCCTTTATCACCTTCTATGAGTCTGTTTAATCCACATGGGCCAAATTCACCTGGCTGCTTTACAGAGCTGGGCAATGCACTGTGATCTCTGTCACTGGGCTAGCACTTCATGCAGGGAAGGGTTCCTGCCACCTCTTTTGAGATGCTCCAACACCTTTAGTAATTGTTTCATGCTTTGAAATCTGGCAGGAAGAATAAGTGATCAGCACAGAAAACCCCTTATTTTTCTTCTGTTAATTTCTCTTCAGGTATTGCCTCAATAGAGGTGATTGAAAATTTACTATTTCTTCACTTCTGGAGGAATTGCTGAAAGGAAAAATATTGGCAGCACATCAAAATAGTAGCTGATTACAAATATTCTCAAGGCATTCACATGCCACCAACGCAGCTGTGAGAAATGATATGGCACTAGCAATGCTTGGATATTGCCAGAGCAGATGGAACAGCAGGTCTGAGAAGAAAGAGTGAGTACAAACTTCTCCAGCCATCACCTAGTGGTGTTCCTTGCCTGAAAGACATGCAGGATCCTTTAAGCTATTTCCTCCCCCATACTCCCCCCACATTACTCCTTACCACATCCCATGAGTGACCTGGAATAGGGTTCTCCCAGATATACCCAACAGACTGCAGACTCTCCTGCCTGATACTATGTCCTTGTCCCTTTTTAGAGAATCTAGACCATTCTCTGGGTCAAAAAAAAAAAAAACCAAACCAAAAAAAACCAACCAACCAAACAAAAAACCCAAAAAAACCCCCCAAAAAAACCCAAAAAACCCCAAAGCAAAACAAAACAAAACAAAACAAAACAAAACAAACAAACAAAAAAAAACACAAAAAAACCAAACCACCTCCAGCACAGCCCCAAGGTTCTCATCCGTTTTAATCTGGGCTGACTGGTTGTTGCCTGAGGGAAGAGCAGTGCAATCTGGCACTTACCACTTGCTCTGGCTGCCAGCCAAACTGGCAGGTCACCCATAGCAGCTCTGGGAGAGAGCTAGAATAGGTTTGGGACTGGTGCCAGCTCTCCCTGGTAGGGTCAGGGAGATGAAGTAGCTGAAGGTGGAGCAGAGGGTCCCTTCCACTAGGCTGGACAAATGTCTGTGCAAGATAAGGAGATGTTTGCATTTCCCATCTCGAGCTGCTTTGACACACAGCTCACAAAGTACCACTCTGCTCTCTGACAGGAGGAAGGCTGCTCTTGGAAATGGCTTTGCAATGTAAATCCTCAGGGCAGCAGGTTCAAAAATGAAACCTTTGACAAATCCTTTTGTGATATTTCCTTACCATGCTGCTCTTACCACATACCATCACTGGTAAATTAATTTATTGGAGTCCTTACAAAATTAAAATACAAAATGGGTAGAAATACATTCAAAGCAAAGCAAGCCAGTGGAATAAAAGAGTTCATCTGGACCTTTGGTGGTGGAAATTAAGGAGAACCCGTTCTCAGCCACATGTACTACAAAAGCCATTGCTCACTTTTTCTTCACGATGTTCAGTTAAACATTCAAACTCGGAAATATTTATGCAAAAATATCTTGCAATATTCACCTAGTTAAAGGGCTGTTTTTCTGTATTTATTAGAAGGGGGGGAAAATAGAAACAAAAACCTATGTTGTGTGCAATGTTCAATATAGTTTTTAAAAAGCAGGGTTTGAGCTCAAGGAAGCAAGTGACATCTTCTGCTTCTCTTACATTTTTGTAGCATCTGCATGATTCAGGTTTGAGCATATGGCCAAAAACTAATGTAGACTTATGAGCCAAAGGTAAAATCCCCGACTTACTGGCCAAAAGCACGTTTTCCCTACAGATGCTCTGCACTATTTGATCATTTGGCTCTTTATTTTTAGCAACTTGAAAAACTGATAAAATGTATATTGCTACAAACATTTTGGATGTACAATTTCAAGGTCTTATGGCCATGAAGTCATGCTTGTGTGTGTCATTCTTTCCATTAGGGATGAGCCTGATGTTGAGTTTATTTCTGAATCCTGATGGGCATTTGGAGCCTGTTTTTTCATCTGGATGCATTATTAAATACATTTCCTGGCAAAACACTTTTCTGTATCTCTATTTTTTGAGTATTCAGAGAAAAATATGGCCGGCTCTTATGTTACTACTGAATGTGACAATCAGTATTTCATTTCATGTTGAGAATAAAATAAGGTGCAACTGTAGTAAGTGAACAATAAGAGGGAAGCCCATAACCTTCTGATAATTTTAGTGTGTTATATGTCTCTCTGGGTTCAGCATCTTTTCACAGTTCCTTCCTTCTAGTTTGAGAAAGAAAGTGGTGTTTAGACTCATCCTTGCAGGTGATTAGCTCTTAGCGGTGAAGTACACAGCAGGCACAGATACAAAGATTCAGATGGGAACACTGTTACATATTTGTACACTGTGTCCTGCTGGATAATTCTATCCTTTGGGGATGTGTGTGGTAGAGACTGCAACACTGTGCTGCAAAGTCACGCTGAAGTTGGTATTTAGGAGCGTTGAGGCTGCCCAGACCCTGCAGCGACAGCCTGGGCAGCCTCTTGGTGCTTGTCCTGAAGCTGCAGCTCCTGAAGACAAGAAAATGAATGCATGAGGTATTTTCTCTGTATGTTGTATACATGTCTGCTAAGTATCCTTTGCCCTCCGTTTCAAGATTTATTAATTGTGCAGAGTACTAGTTTCAGCTGCTACCAGGATCACTGTTATTGGTGAAGAATTAGCTGGGGGCTCAGAATGGGTGGGGAGTGGGTTTATGTGCATCATGGGCATCCAGCACACCAGCCTTCCAGGGGACATGGCAACATGTATCTGTAAAATAGGCATAGTAATCCCTATGTGTCTCCAGTGTAGGAATCTTAATTAACAATTTAAAATGATCTTGAGATCCTCAAAGGGATGGTGCATATGCTAACAGAGAGTGTAATTTGGCACAAATGTATCATCACACCTACAGCTCTATTACCATGCAGATATGCCAGAGCAAATAGAGCAGCAAATGTCCTAAATGCCGTGGTTACAAATAGCTCTGGCATTGTCCAAAGACCTCTGGCAGAAGAGAGGGATACACCTACTCCAGACAGGCTTTATTACAGCACACACTGATATATCTTTTCATCCCTAAAGACAAAGACATCCACAACCACATTCCTTCTGGCAGCACAGAGATACACCTACAGTTCAAAACCTTTCGGGAACCCTTAGGGATATAGTCACAGCCACAACTTACTGGCAATGCACAAAAAATATGTCTATAGTGTGCAGACTTTCTGGCAACACAGCTGCATCCCCAGAGCCTGGCTTTCTACAAGTAGTGATACACCAATCATACCACATCCCTTAAGGCAGAGAGATGATACAAACACCCCAAGTTGCAAAGGGAGATGCCTTTGAAAAGCACTTAAAAAAAAATACAAAACCCCCACTAGATAACAGGGGCTTTAATTGTTGCTTAAGTGCCAACAATGTCAAAGCTATTTGTGCGTGAAGTGAATGCTCAATGTTAATAAAATACATTCCAACTGAGCAGTCTGTACATTCTGCTGAGCTGTACAAAGCATGAGAGCTCTCTGCTCTTGTGGTTTGTGTTTCCACCACGAACCCATAATAATGAAAGTACTGACCCAGCAATTAGCATTTGGAGTGCAGGCCCTGAGATTGCTCAGCTGGGTACAGTTTCTCTCCCTAGAAGGGAGCATGTAATACAATTAATCCAGCTAGTGGTGCACAGTGTGTTAGGGGATGGCTGCTCCTCCCTATGGAAAAAAGTAGCTGGTGTTTGAGTATTTCCTTATTTCTAAGCTCCTGACTGTCAAAGCTTATGATGTTCTTTGACACAGGGAAGACAAAAAGTAAGGGGAGAATTATTTAATATTATACAGCAGATCCAGATTTGTTGTTATTTAGGATTATAGCTAGAATAAAATACTCTGGGATTTACTTTAATCTCCACAAGGGGCTAGGTTTGTTTGGAAATGTCAGTATGTATACTATAGCTGGTCTACTGGGGGTCACTTAGACTCAGGGCTTTTCTCATGGTTATTATGCTAATCTTACACTACAGAACTATTCAAAATGGTGTCCTGACTTCCAGGTGTTTTGCTGGCTGCCGCTCAGATAGGTGGTGAGAATGTAAAGGAGTTTTCAGTTGCCTTGTGGCTTCTGCTTTCAGCTGGGAGGGCAGCCAGGAGAGCTGGCAGCAAGTAGTTGCCAGGCTGTTGTTTGTCATCTTGCTCAGTCCAGAACAGCCATGCCACTCCTCCAGCACCATGTCCTCCAAGAATTCCGGGAATGAACAGAGCACAGCATCTCTGCCACTTTCACACCACCAAAGGAGCAGGAGAGTGGATTCAGTACTCTCTGCGCATAGGAGAAAATCATCAAAAGTCATTATTAACAGCTTGACAAGTAATAAATCAAGGTCACTTAAATTCTTCTGTCATTTGGTAATAAAAGAAGACTATTACCCTGTGGGATGTGACTATAAAAGAGTCCTGGAGAAATCCATGTAAGGATTTGGGGTTGTTTGCTCAGGCTTGTCTCCAGTAGACATAACTCATCCAGAGTGACTCTGCCTTCATGCTAGCTCATTGCTATAGCCCAGTGGTCAACAGGCTGCACTGCACACGCTGGTGAGAAGTCACTTTGACTGGAGTGTGCCTTCAGGTGTGAGGTTCTGGATTACAGGTGGTATGCTCTTGCAATATGTGTTCATTCACCTTCCTCTGTGGAATGAAAGGCAGGGAAAAGGTCCCACCCATAGGCATTGGAGAGCCATAGTGGCAGAATGATTGTTCCATGGAGCCTACAGCGCTGGAGACCAAGAATTATGAAGACCTGTATGAATAAGAGTCAAAGGTGTTGCTTCCCTCAAAAGCCTGCAGAGGCATCTATGGATGGAACCATGAGATAAGCCCCCTCCAAGCCTATTTGACAGGTTTGGAAAATGGGACTTGACACAGCTGCTTCCACCACTGTACCTTCTATGAGAGGTGTTACACTAAGATGAAAGTAGAGATGGATGAAAGCTGATGAGTGTATGAATGCACTTACATCCCAACACCATCTCTTGGGCCTTTATTCAGCTGTTTGCTGCACCAGGGTTTGTTGGGGAGCTGACAGCATTCATCGTGTGCTAGTGGTGCTGGTAAACTGCACTGTTCTGCTGTGTCATAACACGCTATGAACAGTGTTTACAAAAAAAATATATAGTCCGTATCTTTATGGAAAGCTTGTAAAAGAAGTTGCCAGCACAGCTTATACTTGAGGACAGTGAAACCCAAAATGGACAATAAAAATAATAATAAAAAATTAAATCTTAAGGCTGGTATCTTGGACAGGAAATTGAAAACGAAATACTTCCAGTCTGTTGGGCTATGCCTAAGTACAGTGTGTCTTGCTAGGCTATGTCAGGCTCCATTCCTACTTCAAAGTTTACTTTGATCTGCCTTTATTTACATTAGCCTTTGCCACAGTATTCACAAAGACTTTTCAGTGACTGCTCCAACTCACATATTACACTCTGCTAAGCCAAGTTTTAAGTCAGTATTTTAATGCTGAATATTATCTGGAATAGCAATAATACCCCAGCAGTACAAAGTATTGCTTGTTCCTTTAGCGCACACACATCAGAATTTATACAACCTCAATGGTGGTTCCACGCAATTAGGAACAGTTTCTAACAAAACCTACTCAAAGTTCAGTGAATGTTCCCTTATAGACCCAAACTGTGTTCTCAGTGTGCTTTTTCACAGTGTGCTCACTCAGAATGGTACGTTATGGTACATAATTGTACCTGAGAAAACTCACAGACAGAGGGGCACAAACAATTGCACTAGGACAACCAGCCAAGTAAGGATCAAGAAAGGCCACAAGTAGTGATAGAAAGTGACTCTGCATCCCACCTACATGTACAGGGTTTTAACCTTTCTCGCTTAGGTGTAAGCAATTTGCTTGTTTGAGTAAAACAGAAAATCAAGATTCAAACATAGAGAGTCTTTTGCATTTCTTGGCCATCCCTTGCCTGATGCCATGGGCCTGGACAGGCAGAATAATGGCTGGTTTGGTTGTTCTGATGGAAATCACAAGACAACGTGGCTTCTCCATATTTCTAAACATCTCGAGGGTGAGGCAGGAAGTGTCAAAGTATTAGCTCTTCATTATTTCATTACTTATAGCCAGGTCTATTTAGGAAGTATCATAACAATAACATTGTAACAAGTGTCATGATAAATTCAGTAGCATGCAAAATCCTAGATTTTCCCCCTCCCATTGACTTTGACTAGGTAATTGGAAGGGTGATGTGGTGGACAGACTAGTGAGATGATCAAAGCATTAGGCCAACAGTTTAATTTTCATCAAGGCCACCTTAGACTCCTATAGAGCCAGGGAATCCTAAACCAAGCAGGTATTCCAGCACAGACAGGCAGTGTGAGAGCGCTATGAATGACTTTGAATGCAGATTTTATTCTGTAATTTGCACTAGTTAGAAGGCTACAATAACTATATCACTCACACAGGGTGTGGAGTATGAATATTTCACCACATTTTCCAGAAGTCAGACAGTTGGTGCAGAAGACATTATGCAAACACCAAGCTTCTCACTCCCATTAAGAATCTGTTGCAATCCATGTAATGTTCCAATCTTGAATGTGCTTAGGAAAACACATAATTCTTCAGAAAGAAAATTTTAGTTTTACTTAAGTAGCAATCTACCATGTTTCCATTGTTGTTTAGAATAACAATAGGAAACCAAATGATGTGTTCTGCCAGCCACACTGAAGAGTAAAGGGAGAAAAGCCAGCGTCACATCCTGCAACATACACACAACAGAATGCTCAGGAAAAGCTACTATTTAGCATAATGCCATTTTAAGAGCAACTGTATTCTTGCCAGTTTCTGTTGTTGCAATAAGTCTAACTGATACTGCATTTACATAACAGATTTTTTAAAAAATAAAGTCACATCAATTACTGAAAAAGTACTAAAAAGTAAAAAATCAGTAATAAGAAGTTGTGGCAAAATATTTGGATGGCTGTATTTAAAAATAGATCCAGAATTACTAGTTTGTGAACTACTGATTTTCAGTTGATTACACTCTTTAAAATGGAATCTTAAACTCAAGTTATTCTCATTTGATATTACATAGTGTGTGCAAATTTTGAAAGGAATGGACAAACAGTCAGAAATTCAGGAATTTAGATGTGACATTGGACCCAGTTTATTTTTCTATAATTCTCTTGAATTTTCTGTGTCCTAATTTCTCTGCCTTTCAGTCTGAGAAAATATTGTATTCTTATCTTAACAAAACCTTATGAGATGACCATTTACAATTTTATTCATCAATGCAAACCATTCTAATTTTGTGTATATGATCAATATTTTCAGCAAACACTGACAAAGGGGTTTTAACCTTTCCTCTCTAACAACATTGCTCACTGGCCTGGGAGCAATGCTGACTATAAACAAAAGTTACACCCTTTCTGCTTTCATCATGTGCCTTAGTGGATGGCATGGAGTTGGGGAAAAGGCCCTATTATGGTGAAGAGATGAAAAACTGAAGTAGGACAAGAGATGACTACCATATTCCAAACTGGAGGCAAAAGGGGAGCTTTAGTCTTTTTGCCACTGAAAGCACTCATCTCCCCCAGTAAGGAAAATAAACAGTGGAGAGATTCAGCTGAACCTGGATATTAAAGGCCTGTGTCTGTTGTGTTGTCCTGATTTGACTGGTTATAAAATCAGCAGAGCAGCTGGAAAAAGAGACTGTAGGAGGCATTGTATGTGGGAAATGAGACCACAAAGAGGCACCACAAATTGAAGGTAAGATGTACTCCTCAAGCTCAGATAGCAACATAAACACTCTGACTTCAGAGTTCCAGATTTGGATGCTTCCCATTATAAAGTACAAGCTGTTTTTTTAGGATCCAAATCCAAACTCCATGAAGTTCATAGGAGTATGAATGAAATGGTTTTTATACTTCAGGGCATAATTTGCAGTGAGGTTAAATATTTGTGGGTCCATTTATTTCACTGAGGATCTGATCTAAAAGTTTTAATGCTCTCTCTATTTTTTTCCCAAACATTTGCTAAGGATATGTTAGCATCATTATCAGTCATGGACTGAAAATGTCAGAAGTGGCCCATTAAACCTCCTAATGCCAAAAATTTCATTTTAGAAATGCAAGTAAAAAAAAAAATGGCGATATCTTTCTGTTCAGGAGTGCATTACAAATCATAACAGGCAGGTAATCTCTTTTCCAAGACATCTTTTTTCTAGAGATTTTATTGAATTGAATGAAATTATATAAGTCCTGCTTGTATGATTTTTTTTCTCTTTCAAAACCAAAAAGCACCATAATAGCCATGAAAATTGCATTGCACTGTCAGGTCAATGGTCAGGTCACCATCCTGGATTGCTGTGGCCAACAGCAAGTCTTGGAAAACACTATTAAACTGGAGGGCTTTTCCATAGTAGGATCAAAGCTTGGCTGACCATGAAATCATCATGGGGTACACAACTGCAAAGCAATGCCAGAGGTGCTTTAAGTATAAAACATAAACCCTGTTACTAGCCTGGGTGAAATGTCATCCTGTTTGAGTATCACCATACAGTCAGTCAGTGGATTTTCAGAATAAATCTCAACCTGTGAAAAGTTTTAGTCAGGGAACATACAAAGCCAACAATTCTTAATCAACAAATGAAAAGTTACAAGGACTTTTGTCAAGGAAATGTTCAGCACCATCTTGTGGCATTACCATTAATTCAACCAATTGATCTTTCTACCGTGGGAACTAGTTAACTTTTGTTTTTTCTCCCCTGAAGAATGCTGATCATTATAAAGCAAGAATATGGCTACAAATATGTTGACAAAAAGAAAGAGCTTAAGATATAGACCTGTTGAAGTGAGTCCAGAGGAAGGCTACAAAGATGCACAAAGGGCTGGAAGAACCTCTCTTATGAAGACAGGCCAAGAGAGTTGGAGTTGTTCAGCCTGGAGAAGGGAAAGCTCCAGGGAGATCTTAAAGCACCTTTCATTACCTAAAGGGGGCCTACAGAAGCTGGGGACAAACGTTTTAGCAGGGCCTGTTGTGATAGGCCAAGGAGTAATGGTTTTAAATTGAAGGAGGGTCGATTTTATAAGGAGGAAAATTTTTTTTTATAATGAGAGTAGCAAAACAGGTTGCCCAGAGAGGAGGTAGATTCTCTGACTCTGGACACATTCAAGGCCAGGTTGGAGAGGGCTCTAAGCATCCTGATCTGGTGGAACATGTCCCTGGTCATTGCAGGATGACTTTTAAAGGTCCCTTCCAACCCAAACTGTTCTGGGATTCTAGGACTCATTGTTACAGATGAGAAGTGCTCCTCAAGTTCAGGTGGGAACAGAAACACTTCAACACATGCCATTATTGCTTGCGAAGTACTTAAAAGCTGAAAATAAGGAGTAAGTTACCAATTAATAAATTAACTTACTAATTAATAACTTAAATTTATAAAATGTTGTTAGACAAGCACTAAATGAGGTGACATCACATACACCTGAAGTATGACAGAGTGAAAGGTGAGAGTGCCCATACCCAGTGAGAAATTTTGCAGCACTTGTTTTGCAGGTTTCCTGACAAGGCTGAGATGTGGATCCTGCTTTCCCTTAGCTACCACCATCCAGCACTCCTTTAGAAATTGGCTGGTGAATAATACTCTTTCTGATGGCCTGGCCAGCATTCCTTTCTCCATAAGATGGGATCAACTTTGTACTGGCTCTTACTGAAATAGAGCTGCTGCCACATTTGCTTACATAACTGATGCATGACCAGTATATAAGTCATTGTTTACAGAGTGCTATGCAAAATGTTCTGCATAAATGTGTATATAAAACCACATCGTGCTCTCAGATAAGTTTATATAATACTCCCATACAGCTTCACAGCTTCAGCCCAGAGTTAAACTGGGCCAAGGAATGGAAAGAATCATTTCCAGGAAGCTTTCAATTTTCTAGACTAACACTTCTGTGTCTTACTTTGCTCAAACAACAAAACCACCCAGCTGAATTGCCTTGTATTCTCCACATCTCTGTGTGAATTAAATTCCACTGTGAGGTGCTTGGTTCACAGATGTGGAGATTTCATCCAATTTAGAGGAAACTGTGGAAGCTTATCTTATTGCTTCTGGCAAGCTGAAGTTTCTCTGTCTCTTCTATGCTAGTGCTTCTTAGCTTGGAATTTACAAGCCTGTATTTAGGAAAAAGGTTTTATTGCACTCAGTCTTTGGCCTCTGTTGAGATTGATGAAACATTCCGACATTAAGCAGCTCCTGGCAGGGGAGTTGTTTGTTTCTTTTTAATATGGTTGAATTATCATTATCAGATTCATTTTGGAGGTCATTAGATTCTTTGGTCTCCACCCAAAAGTAATGTACACTGGGGTAGCTCCACAGACATAGTATCTCTTGAGAATCTGGCTAGAACTTTTTGGTAGTGGTCAAAATATCCCACAAATACTGATAATCCATAATGAATTTGTGTATAAGTATCCACTACCGAAGCTTTCACTTTAAATTTTGAGGCACATCCAAATCACTATTATAAAACCTTAAGCGGAAAAGCACCCTCTCTCTACCCACCCCCCCCCCCCAAAAAAAAAAAAGAGACACCAAAAAACTTAATCTGAAAGTCACGATAATGCCTTGAATTAGAATGATGGAGATCAAGTCCTTCTTATAGCAACTACCTGCTCATGTCAACCCCTGACTGCAGGAACTGTCCTTGCAGCTGGATTGTAGCCTTGCAACCAGTTGCACTCCTTGGTGTGTCCTTCCTCAAAAATCAGGAGTGCAATTTCAAAGGGTATTAAAAAGGGCCTTCTAGTCAACTACTTCAGATAGCATTCTTCTCCCTATTGAGACTGCATTCAGAGCCATAGAGGATGCTGTCCCACAGCCTGGGAACATAAAGTCAGGGAACCTCTTATAAACTCATTGTCACTTGCTCCTGTTCCAGTCATTGCACTGGTAGATACTGGATAAATGCCTAAAAAAAAAAACCCTGAAGGATTGATAACCTCAATCTAGGGTAACACTTTGTTGTAACAGCCCTTTCAAGAAGGGGCAGACTTCTTGAGGTTCACCTTGGCAGTGTTGGCATTTGTGGTCTCATGAAACTACTTCTTTAAAAAAAAAAAAAAAAATTGGGATAAACTCAATTGTTGACCAAATGTAAATGTACACACATATTTTTTGACAAAACAAAGTTAATGGATATTGAATCTCAGATGTACTTGATAGTTAGTTTAACTCTCAGTTTACTTGCTATTTAAGTGAGACTAATGCTGCACTTTATTATAAAGCTTCAAGTCTGTAGCTAAGGTAACTCCTTCTTTGCCTTTCACAATAAATCAGGTAAAACAGCTCTGAAATAAGACACATGTGACACATGATTTGTAGTCACTGACCACTGCAAGATATTTTAAGTCACAAAGCAAGTGGATAAATTACTTGACCATAAAAATGGAAATTTAATTGGGAATATATATTAACCAGGTGGGTGCCAGGAAGACTTCCCTATGTTTCTATAAAAAGTTGCTCTACAAACAGATGTCTGATCTCTAGCTGAAGTGATTACAGAATAAATAACAGATTTGTCTTTCTATCTGCAGCTTACTGAATCATTGGTAATATGTCAAATTGATGCACATCAATAAATTGACCTAATGTGTAAGTTGATGGGTGGGTTGCTTAGTTTTGGTATTTGACAAAAGAAATTTCAATCTGTCAGGATTAAAATATCATGAACTACAGTAATGGACTACATTGATGTGCATGAAAAAGTACAGAAGAATAATAAAAATTTATCATGGGAAAAAAAAATTATCTGATTTAGGCTAAAAGACTGTGACTTTATTAACTTATGCAGGATAACTAAGTGAATTCATACTCAGAAAAAAAATGCTAAAGCTATGAATTAATATACAATGGTGACAGAAAACCTAAATGAAAAAAAAGTAATAGTTGTATTTGTAAAAATGTTAAAAAGGTAAAATATTCAGTAATCAGTCATTGACAGAAATGCCTCTGAATGCTTTGAATATGTCTTTAAAAAGATGCCCTCACAGTTGTCTAGTTGGAAATGAAGACATGAGGTTTTTTAATACAGGATTACTGAAATCTTGTATAGTGTTATTCAGCAGCTACATATGCCTTTTCAAATGAAAATAAAAATATGGAATTGTCTTTGACAACAAATTTTTGTAATGCTGCTTCATATCCGTTATCTGCCCAAGACTGCAATTGTGCACTGTGAGAACAGGATGTTTTCTTTGAGAACAGAAACACACCAGTTTCTGTGTGGCAGTGATGTCTTTCGGCTCTTCCTCGAATCAACACTTGTCCCAGGATACTTTAGAAAGAGGGAATTATGTTTAATTTGACAAAGAGTAGGCCCACATGACCTTACAACCAAGCTTAATAGAAAATTGATATGTTTCCTTCCTGTGACATTGAAAGGATTAACAGCTGAGATTGAATCCAACCCCCTCCCATTAATCCACTGAGCGAACATAAGAGCAGTATGAGCACTGGCAGCTCACATGAGAAATTGTTCTTTTGCTGGCCTCTGTGCCTTAAATAATTTTCAGCAATAGTAACCATGTGTGTGGCACGCCCATATTTCTGCAGAACATCCTGCTCAGGGATGAGGTAGGCCCTGCCTTCCCAGGGTGCAGCATCATTGTGGCTGGGAGGGCTGGCCATAGCAGGCTGCTGTCGGTTTTATTTGTTTAGCCTGTGGGAAAAAAAAGAATCAGTTTTAAAATGCTTTTCTTTCTATCTCCACATCCCTGATTTACCAGGTGGCTAGTCGAGGTGATGTAATAAAGGCAAGAGTTACTTTCTCCTCACCAGTGAGGGAACTTGAGCCTTCCATACCCCCTGGTCCCCTGAGAGAAGGAGAGGACTCCTCACCCCTCTTGGCAGTCTGAGCAGTGTGGCACCCTTTTACTTGGGGTGTTACAGCACTGGCCTCCTGGCAACCCCTGAAGCCCCTTGGCTCAGTAAGGGCTATGAACCTCCATGTGTCCCAGGCACACGGTGCCCTCATGCTTGCTGGCAATCCAGGTGGGCTTGGCAAGTCTCTCTGCACTAGCAGATCACCTCTGGCTCCTGAGGGAGGGCTCAGGCTGACAGCCAGGTGAGGATGACAGCCCTGCAGCCAGGGTGTGCAGCACAGGCACTCTGCAGCCCTCTGCCCCACAAGCAGCTCCCCACAGGCTTGGTGCCCCTCCTTCAGCCAGGCACGACCCCTCCAGCCTGTGCCAAGTGGTGGCTGGAGGCAGTCCAGTGGTTCCCAGTATGACCCACCTCCCCACCGCTGGGGTAAGGTGTGCCTTAATTTCATGATATATCTCATGGAAATCTCAACATAAACATGGTGTTCTTTTGTAGGACCTTGCTGATGGTGGAGTAATCTTGTGGAAATTTTCAAGTGGAAATTTCTTGATGGGGTAATGTTGTAGTGGCATTTTTCTTGTGGGAGTTTGTTGATGGTGAAGTGCTTCTGTGGGAGTTTTCATGCAGGAATTCTGTGACGGTGGAACATTACTATAGAAGGACTCATGGATTTATTTTGGGGTGCAGTGTTGGAGAGCACAGCAGTGGTTTGGTGTGAGTTCATCTAAACAAGATTCTAGTAAAGGACTGGCAGGTGCAGCACAGAGGGCAGACCTGAGGTTGCCTGTGCAGTGCAATGGAACTGGAGTGGAAAGCTAATGCAGGTGCTTTTCCAAAAGTGAAAGAATTGATACTTAGCTGCCTGCTTCAGCCCCTTCTGCCAGGGCTCAGGGAGGCCGGGTGGAGCTGAAGTGTTTCCCCAGCAACTTTACTGCACCACTCCCTGTAAGTATAAACTTTGAGAAACCTGAGAGAAAACATGAGATTTGCAAACAAATCTGTTTCTAAGATATAACATCTATTAAACAGGCAACGAATTTTCCTCTGCATGGAGTGGATTTGGATAGAGGTGACACTGTTTAACTCTGTTTCAAGAGAGAATTGTAAAAGATATTGAAGTTCATTTCAAGAGAGTTTACTATAAATTATCAAATAAGCTCACTTCTTATAGTGCTATTATAATATAATTAAACAGAGTTCAGAAAGACTCTGGACTTAATTAAAGAAGAGGAAAGACAACACAACACAACTGTCAGCTTTGTAGTGAAAATGAAATAAAACCTGCTTTCCATGATGTAGGAAGGTTTTCAATTGTAATGCCTTGCCTGCTGATTTTGTATAATAGAGACTCAAAGTTCAAAGAAAATCTCACCTGAACCCAAAAGAAATCAAATAAAGCTGGTGTTAAACCTAAATTACACCCACCTGAGAGAAGTGTGGGGGCTTAAAGCTGGAAGTGGAGAATGCTACAGTCAAGAAGGGAGTCTTGTTTGGAAGAGGTAGGTTGTGCCTTTGGGAGCGATGGGATTGTGGTTTGGGTAATAAAACAGCAACACTCCTATTTAGGAGTGGAGGGCAGTGTAGATGTAGTAAGAAGGAAGGATGGATGGATGATAAGGGCTGTATCATCTTCAGGAAAGGTGAGGGTTGTGGTTCAGAACAAGTGCAGGTGGACTGAAGATTAATTTTTAGAACAGAGACATGTCTCAGTTCAGAGCCTGCTGAGCCAGCTGCCCAGGCTCCCTTTGCATTGGGACCTGATGTGGAATCAGGGCAGTGTAAAAGAGTATTACTGTGCTGAGTTTGCCTCATGATGAGGAACTTATATATAGGCTAGTAAAATAAAAAAAAGTCATGCTAGTGCATTTAGGAGCTGTTTGAGCAGGAATTTTCTTCCACGTGGTAGAAAGAGAAACAGTAAAATAGATCTGCAAAGCTAAAGGTGTTGCACAGTTGTGTTTCAGGTTCCCTTGCAGCTGGAGTGCTTGTTGGCAGCAGGTTGGCTGTTAAAAGGCATGGGAGGCATTGGTGGGGGTGGGAGGGTCTAGAAAACTCATAGTTTTACAGTCTTTACAGGTAGCTGGGACATTGGCTCTGTGAGCATGTGGAAAACAAGTGAGGTATTGTCACACAGCTCAGATCAACTCAAAAAAGCCAAATCATAAGAACATTATGGTCAGTTCAGAGGGGAGATATTCTGGACTCTGAAGGAAGACACTGTACTCTGTTGGAGTACTGGTGCAAGTTTGCTTTCCTGCTTGGCCAGGATATCTCTGGCTTCCCTAAGTTAGTCTATTTGCACTGGGGTTCTTTTTCTCCCTTTTGTTCAGCCATCAAAAGACACAGAGAAAGGAAATCTCCTCTGTATGAGCTGACAGCGGGTGCTGGTGGGGGAGCTCCTCGCTCCCTGGGAAGGGGAATAAGTGCAGCTGTGTGATCTTAGTACACCTGTATTGAATCTTTTAATCTTCCCCTAGTGAAAATAAAAGCCCAGCCTGCCACCTATAAAGATCATAAGCTAAACTATCCTTGATTTCTGGAGGAATTATAGGGTAACACCTGAAACAGCCTTGTCTACATGTGAAAGAGCACTGCTGCCTCTATTCCTTTTCTAACTCCAAATGAAAAGTGTTTCCCAGCCTTTGCTTGCAGAAGTTCAGCCCCTATTTCCTGAGTTGAAGGAATGTGCTTAATTTACTGTTTTACATTTGTACACTGTAGGCTTTCATTTTCCTGGTGGTCTGTAAAATTCAGTGTCTCTCATTTTTATCTGGTATAATGACTTGACAATTGTCCTGTTTGCAGAAATGCAGCCATCGAATGCTCTTCCTGACAGGCCAGTGTTAGAAACAAAGTGCAAACAGGTCTGTTCCACTGGCTCTGAGCTGTAGTCAACTAGGACAAAGTAGTTAAAAATGAAACTGCAATGTTTTAGAGGTCTCCTAGAACTAATTATTTCCAGTTATAGCCCATTCCTAGGGTGACACTGGAGGAAGTTAAAGTTAATTAGTGAGTATTTTGGCTGTCTGCTCAAATTATATCTCAACATTCAGCTAGGTCAGAGTATCCAAAGAATAAAAATATCTTTCAAAATTCACGGTGGACTGCTCTTTTATCCTCACTGCAGGCATTTTTCAGAAATTACTTGAGCAAATTTTGCAGTGAGAGGTGTAGGTGGACACCTCAGGAAGGAGCAGCCTCAGGCCTGGACCCACTCCTTCTCCTGAGCCAGTGTGCTCCCAAACAAGCCAAGAGCAATTGCATGTTCCAGGCTTTCATTCTGTACTATTTCTGATGCATAACCAAGCCTAAAAGACCTCACAGAAAGCTTAGCCAGGGGAACAGCCATCACTGCTTCTGTTGCAGACCCCCAAAGCTTGGAGCAACAGGCATGTGGCAGTTTAGAGTGCATGGAGAAAGGGCTTCTCTGGAGAAAGCTCCTGGATCCATCAAAAGGTAGTGAATGTTTCTTCCTTTTTTCTTTGTTTAATATTTATTTTCCTCTCTTTAATATTCTTATTTTATTCCTATTATTCTGAAAATAAAAAGCCCAAGCTGTTGTTTTGTATGATATTGTTTCCTTAAGGTCTGTTTCATTCTACAAATGCCCACAAGCACCTGTGCACATTTCCAAAATTTTCTGTTGGAGTGTCCATTGGCTAGAAAGCATTAAAGAAAATTGTTGCTATATGCTCTATTCAGATCTAAGGCATTACAATTTTGCACAGAAGGTAAGTACTGTCAGTGAAATTCACATCTGGGTGCAGCTCTCTACACTATGAAAATCCATGGCTATTTGTTTCTGGATTGAAAGTTGAAGCTTTGATTTGAGAATACATCATTGTTAATTCCCCACCTGCACGCTGATCTCAGTGAACCAGATAGAGAATTATTCCTAGGCAGACTCAGACTCTACAATGAGAAACTGGTACAAAGAAACCTTTTCTCTTTTAGAGCTACCGGGTTCTCTCCATTTAAACAAAACCAAAATGAAGAAAAAAAACCTAAAAACAAACCAGTTAGCACATTGACATTTTCTCTCCTACTTTCAGATGAAACAAATTACTCCTGCTATTAGTGAAAAGCTGTTTCTGCAGTTGCAAACTAATTTCTTTAATACCACTAAATGTGTACCAAAAATGTCACTGTAATTACACTTGATGTAATACTGGTTCACCAGGAAAAAAAAAGAAGTGGATTAGGAATGGACTTGAAAAATAAGAGATTGAGAAAAATGAATGAGTTATTAAATTACCAGGCCAGACAGAAATTCTTAAGAGACAAGTAAGACATTTAATGAAGTAGTAAATAATTCCTTCAATTGATTTGAATAAAACTGGTACAGGAAATTGCGTCTTCTGGATGTTGGGATATTTAACCATATGATATTCTGTTTAAATAGGCTGTTCTTATTATCCATCTATATCAGAAATATCAGAAAGAGAAGTAGGACAACCCTAGATTAAGTTTCTCTGAACCTGAACATTATCTTCGTTCAACAGGAGAGCAGACAATTTTCACTGTCCTGGCTGATGTCCACCCCATATCATCTTTCTCATTAGAAAAACTTCTTCCAGCTCATTCTCTTTAGAGCTCACTCTTTCCTTTGGCAGCCCCTTTGCAGACCCACTCCAATGCAGCTCTAGGCTTACACTCAACCTAAACCTGAATCCTAACAGTAAAAATACCCATAATCTGAGGGTTATCCTTCCACACATGGTAATGGTAATGTCAACTAGTCACTATGCAGGAAAAATGGTTTTTTCAACCCAGTTCCCTTCACAGCCTTCACTTCCCTTTGGGTGACCCTTTCTAGCCCCCCTGCAGGTGCAGCTTTCCAGGCTCTCTCTTTCTCTCAACCCTAGACCTAACTTTTATTTAGACTGAGCCTGTAAAAAAAGGCCCCCATTTATTGTCCAGATGCAAAAAGTTTCATGGCATAGTCCTGTATGCAGACTGCACTTTACTGATGTCCCTTGTAAAAGGATTTTATTAAATATTGGAGTTGTGAGTGAACAGACTGAGTACAAACTCTAATTCCTTAATTTTCTTTATTTATGAGGAAACATATACATTCAGTATGTCTAATCAAGCTGGTATGTTTAGACAGGATTTCCAAGAGAAGTATACTGGAATTAGGTAACTCTTGAAGGTCTCTTTTTTTGGGCAGACCACTAATGATCTGTATAGCAGAAACTTTCTGAATAATTCCTTCAAAGAAATAAGAAGCCATGAAATGCAAAATCACAGGAAGAAATAATACCTATATTCAAAACAGACTCATCAGGAAAGAGAAGAAAGAAGAAATGACTCCTGACACATGCATTTCTACTGAATATTTAATGATGAATTTGAACTTCTAGGCAAAGTTTGCATCCTAAGTTGGCATAACAAAACAAATTAAAATACCCCCAAAATCTGCTGAGGTAAGATTCTGAACTTAGAGGGCTAAGTGTGGAATAATACAGACATTCATTACCTTATCTTAGTTCTTCTTATAGTGGCATGGTTGCATTGATCGGCAGAAACCCTGTCCTCAATACCTTTCTGTGAAAGACCCTAAGTAGGAAGAAGTAGCAGGGTAGAGCAAGATGGGCTGAGGTGCTGGTGCTGGGACCCCATGGACATGAGTTAGAAGTGCCACAAGAGGTTATCAAACACTGTGTACTAAAATGAATCACTCCTCTGCCATACTTAAATCTTTTACTTAACTAATGCTACTGGGAACAGATTTTAAAAGGATTCGCATTTGATTTCGCCAAGTTAAAATGTGGCCTGAATAAAGTGAAGTTTTCTATCAGTTCATTGCTGAATTTTCTTTTTTTCTCAAGGAAACAAGGAAAAGTAGTCCAAAAGTATTCCTTTTATAGAACTTCTTCATCAACAAGATGCCCCATAACCCATCAGAGGTATTAAACCAACAGTGAGTAGCGGGATACATAAAAATGCTTCCAATGGGAAATGTTCTCCTTTAGCTGAAACTGAACTTTCTAAAGAAACTACACTGAAGCAAATCAATTTAAGTAGATTTATTTACGCACATACCTTTTGAAATTTTAATGAGACCTAAACTTACAAATCCCTGCACTGTTAAAAGGGCCTTTTTTCTTCATTGTCTATAAGAAAAACTGTATTAATTCATTAAAATAGCAAGTTACAGTTTGATTTTTCTCCTATTTTGTGTTGTGTTTACCACTAGGAAGTTATTGTCCAATAACAAATCCCTTGAGTTTTTATTAATTTAGAATTATTAAAATCCTAACTGTAAGCTGTTTAGGGGTACTTTCTAGGGGACAAGAAGCCAGAAAGGAGTAAAACAGCAGTGTTTTTTATACGTATGATTTTGGCTATGATATCAATAACTCCTTCCATTTTGTGAGACACAAAGGAGATGCTGCTGCACTTGCCGTCAAAGTACTGCTGTGGCCAGAGGAGAATCCACGGGGGCTGTGACTGTCCCCACCAGCTTTGAGAAGCAGCTTCCAAACTGGACCAGGCACTCTGTCATCTTGATACAGGCTTGGTCCTGCTTCTCTTCAAATTGGTGAGAATTTTTGACATGTATTGAAAAGGAATCAGAACCTGTGAGGTCTTGGGTTAATGTGGGGCCAACAAGGCAAAGTGATGTGCCTTTTAAAAGGAGGAGTAGCTCAAGCACTTTAAAACTTAAGCACCTGAAGTCAGAAATGCCAGAATTAAGACTCTGTGCTCAATTCCCATTCTCCTTTACATGTCTGCATTGCAATCCAGCCTATACAGCGATGTTCTGCTTTCTCCAGGACATACTTGTTCTCTCAGATGTACAGAACAGATGGAGAATATGGCATGAATGTGTTTGGGATGAGTTGGCTTCTGTAGAATCTTGCTTACCTCATACGTGAAAGTCGGCTGGCAGAGGATGAGTCATGAGATATAGGGAGAGGTGTGCTTGCAAGTCTTGGCTATGATCTTAACTGTGGCATTTCCAGGTATCTGGTGTTTGGTTATTTGTGTAGAGTAATAACAAAAAAAACTCAGCGTCATCTTGATGCTGCTGCATGAATAATTTTTGACAGAAAACTGGGCTTTCTCACATTTAACTCTATGACATGGCGTGGAATGACAACAGTGACTCCCAGATTCATTTATTAGGTTTCTTGGGCTGTTGAGTTCAAGCAGTCAGTAACAAGCTGTTACATTTTTTTTCTTCATGCCACCTTTACAGGGAGAACTTACACTTCTCAGAGAGTATATATTTTAAAGACACAGGTCTGAAGTTACTGCTGTTTAACCCAAAAATCCAGAGATGCCAATTAAATGCCATTTTTAGAGTGATATTTATATGGAGTTAGGCATACAGGCAATTTCCTTTGGAAATCAGTGTAGTCAAATGGACAAAAATTAAATTGAAGATATATTTCCTATGCTGTGGAACCGAATCTGCAGGACTTAGCTGCCACAGGATCCTAGGTCAGGATATGCATGTTTACTTAACACTTTAATTAACTTTTAAACTACCATCATTGAAAGAGTTGAAGTTTAAAAATCTTCCAGAAACCTCAGCTAGTTTTTTGATTGCTTTCTTGCTTTTGCCCCACTCCCAAGATGGCAGATGTGTGATGAATGCTGAAGGAGGAGGAGGTCATGGAGGTACCCTGATAAAGAGAGTAAAAGCACAGTATTGATGAAATAGCTGCAAGCTTAAAAAGCAGATATTCAATAGGTTTAAGTGGTTGAATCAAAATATTATCATAGAATTCAGTTGTGCCCAGGGACAAAATGGGGGCAATGTCCATAAACTAAAAGATGAGAAGTTCCACCTTAACATGAGGAAGAACTTCTTTACACTGAGGGTGGCAGAGCACTGACACAGGGAGGTCACAGAGTCTCCCTCTCTGGAGACATTCAAAACCCACCTGAACGTGTTCCTGTGTCACCTGCTCGAGGTGACCCTGCCTTGGCAGGAGTATTGGACCAGATGATCTCCAGAGGTCCTTTCCAACTTAACTATCCTGTGATTCTGTGAATTCAGTATGCTCCTAAAAATTAAAACATATCTGGGGCCCAGCATTAAATTTTCTTGAAAATCTCACCCCTGAATATTAGAAACATTAGGTGATTCAAAAACATCTTTAGTAGGAATATTATTGACAGTAGGAGAATGATAGATTTCAGACTGATTGCCATACTGAGGATGTTTGTAAAACAGTTCAAATTCTCCCAAAAATCTGAGCCAAGACAGACTGAATATGGACAACATTAACCTGAAAAATAAAAACTCAGAAAATTCCTATCTGACTAGACCCAGAGGTTGAAATTAGTGCTGGGCAACATCTCCGGGCCAGTGCAGATGCCCCAAAGCCCTGGCAGAACTAGATGATGGTGTCCAGAGACCTTATTTAGGGTATCTGCTGCCCTCTAACAGTAATATCGAGGAATCACATATTGTTTTTTACTGGTAAACTGGAAAACACAGGACCAGAGCCTGCTCTGAGCTGGAGGCCCTCCTGTCTTGTGTAACTGCAGAAGTGTCCACTGTTTCTGTTTCGCTATAGCTTTATCAGACAACCTGTGTGTGGCTTTTGCCTATCAGACATCACTCTGATTTTAATCAGCCATCAGAAACATAAAGAGGCTATCAGTAGATGCACAGCTTAGAGTCTTTTCCCCAACACCATCACACTTTAAAACCAAGCCAAACCCAACCCTTCTAGGGAACAAAGGATGTTTTGAGTTGATTTTTTTGTATTCTCTCCCTCAGTAGCTCTGCCTCCTGCACATGAAGTCTGATTGCTACTTGAGTGAACTGCAGTTGCCTTTATAAAAAAAATTAATTCCAAATTAAATTTCAGAGGCATGTCATCTTCCTGAACCTGTGAGAAACAATGTAGAGGCTAAGGTATGGATGTCTGTGCTACAGAACTCATGACATTCTCCCTAGGACCACAGGAATGATGTATAGAAAGTATTAATGTGTTTCTGAGATGAGATTGTGAAGAGAGGGCTGTGTTACCTACTCAGTTTGCTTCCACTTCATGAATGTAATACTCTGATTTACTCTTGAAAAAAGTCACAGCATAAATAGAAACACAGGAAATAAAATATTCTTTCTGGAACCTGTACAAGTACAGGAGCATAAAACGGAGGTTAGCATTTTTTTATGATTTGAAATTAGTACAATAGGTATTTTCAAACAGGATCATCTGGAAATATTTGTTTAAAATGCCAATTTAGAAAGCCATTTATGTAAGTACTGTAATTGCACTGTCGTTCTGCATGATAAACACATGCTGGTCTGTGCAGGCAGTTTGAAAGGGTGAAAAGAAACTCTTTCCCTGCCAACTTAATTTCTTTTGAGAATTTATTTTTCATGCTGTGTAGGTCTCCAAATCTGAAGGAGAAGTCTAGCTAAAATAATGAAGCTGAACAAGACTGTCACCCAGTATTTCAGTTCCAGTTTTAGAAACTAAGCAGCTAATGCTAATGGGATTAACTGTTAGCCCACTGGCACACTTGGTGCTTGTGACACTGGACAATCTAATGAGCCCCTGGCTCTATGAAGTTAAATAAATTACATATAGCTTAAAGCTAGCAGCTACTCTGTCCACCTTTATCTAGAAGTTATTTATTCCTCTCAGGAGGCACAAATCATGCAATTTTCATAGTCATAGATGAGACCTGGCCTCCTAACCATGTCATTCAGGTCAGTAATACACAGCTGCTAGCTTTGTGCATGCAGCACATAATCTCAGAGGCATTTATGGATGTCCCCTTTCCTTGTGTCTTCTAACAATGAGAGAATTACTTTTATCTCTCTTCTTCTCTGGAGTTACATATAGAAATAAAAAAAGTTAGTAAAATCCCACTGAAGTGAACAGATGATGACAAGATGTAAATTGATCGTATCTTAAGAGACATTAATTCTCTGTGATTATATAAACAGATTGGTTATCTACTGATGCTTCTAACTGAGGATTTAAAAGATAAATTACTATTTGCTTAGCATTTGAGAAAACATGCACAGCTGTCTAAGTACACCTTAATAAATGGCACTCTGATTCTGATGTGATTCATTGCCTTGGTTAGATGGGAAGGTGACAGAGAAAGCACTGCAACAGAAATGCTATGTCTACAGCTTTAATTGAATTTGCAAGTCCAGTCACACCGACTACATCCACAGTATTAAAAATAATAGGTAGTGCCAATCGTGTTTCTGTTCTGGACATGAATATCCACTGCCATGGATTAAAGAGTCAAAAGGACTAGGAAAACCTTTTCCTTTCTAAAATATGCATGAAGGTCTCTTCAGGAGCTCACTATAGGTTTGTAAAATTCTGTGCATGTGTGGGTAAACCCCTCACTACATGAATAATTCTTGGAATTAAAGCTTCTGAGCGTGATAAGAGAAATTCAGTTGTTTTAAGAGAAATTCAGTTGTTTCCTGTCGATGGGGCGTTTCCCCATGAAAAAAGAAAATAATTTAGAAATCATGCAGAAACATGGAAGAGAATTTACAGACAGCATTGTGTATCTGTGTGGATCTCTAGGATATACTTTCCCTAGTTTAGTTTACTTATGATCTTCTCTCTTAATGTTCTTCATGGTTCTGAATGTGTGAAATAATAAAATGAATATGCTAAGGAGACAACAGTAGTTTGTAGGCTCCAGTTTTGCAGAAACTTTTCAGATACTACCACTATCGTGATCTCAGCTGGAAAGGGCTGCCTGGCTTACAAATAACCAATTTTGTAGTTCCCAAAAAATCACTGAAGTGCACTGCTGAGACGTGCTGCTGAGCTCTTCTGTTCTGAAGCTGTGGATAAAAACCAAACATAATGCCTGGCTCTGCAGCTTACTCTGGCACAGATGAGGCCGAGATTTCTCTCTGTGTATAGGAAAACATGTCTAATGACTTTTGACCAGATAGATTTTTTTCAGAAAAAAACTTTAAAAAGCACACTGTATAAATGTATTGGCTCAGGATGTGCTTTTTACTCACTCCCAGCCTACTTACACCTATGTGGTGTAAGTGGATATGTGTATTGTATGTGCAGTGGATCTGCAGTCATACATATTCTCATTCCCTGTACAGTTCATGGAATCATCTAAGTTACTGTAGAAAATACTTAGATTCAGGTCTTACAGGTCTTTAACTACAGGCATCATTTACGCTGATAGCTGACAGGGAATCCCATTTTTATCATGACCATAGAAAACAGCCTCAAGTTTTGTAAAAGGGTAATTAGTTGATGCAGAGACTTAGGATAATTTCTTTACACTGATATTATCCTTCATGATAGATGAAAGCAGATGCAAAGAAATTAAGTGTCTTGCATAAGCTCTGATTAATCAATTGCCATTAGGACAAAAATCTGCTGAGTCACTCCAAAGCCTTGTCTGGACACAGACTCTAAGAGTAAATATAAGACAAACAGCATGTGAAATTAGGGACATCAGAAACATGTATAGACAGTGCATATGCAGTAGCCCAGCATCCCTAGGAAATTATCTAGGAATGCCTTTCCCTGTCCTGAAGAGCTTCACTAGAGAAATACATGACAATGAGCCAAAATACCCAAAGAAGATTAAAAGAATACACTCCTCAGAATAAGAAATTTTCTCTTAATCCAGGGAATTATGACAGTACCTGGAATCAGCATGGTGTGGATAAATGTAGCTTGATCTATTCTGTAACAACAACCTCTGCTGACCCATGTCAGCCTGTCTTGCACACCCCTGTGGTTTGACAGCTCCAGCCTCCCTTTTGCTTGCACTCCAGTGATTATTTTCTTATACGTATTTGTGGTTGGCAATTAGTTCTCTAGCCAGCTGTTATGTTAGATGCCATCTGTGCCATTACTCATAAAGCTTTTGCACAAACCCAATATTGTATACACAAATTTTAGAGAAGCATTTCCCCAGCTTCTCATGAATGCCTGAATAGAGACTGAAGGTTCTTTTTTCTTCTGATGATGACCACAGACAGGTAATATGATCTGTATGATCTATGATAGCATGATTTTTGTTTATTAACTATGCTCTGCTATTCAGTATATTTTAGTTCCCTCTTTAGAAGGAAACCAAGGAAAAAAAATACCAACCAAAACTGAACAAAACTCTCATGCCAATTAAGCAACTAGTCACAGATCAAAAACATATTGAAGGGGTGTTAGAGAACAAGCTCTAGATCAAAATTTATTCATCTAAACAATTTCACAATTACTCAGAAATCAGGCCAGGTTTGCAAATAGTTTGGGAGCTGAATGACTCAGTAAAAAGTTCACTGGATAAGAATTTTGCAGGGAATGCTTTGACTGCCGGAAGGTATTTCACTAAATTCACCACACACACTTAATTTCTCAGCCCTTCAGCCAGATCTATGAGCCCTAAATCCCCCAGATGGCAATCTGAACTCATCCTCTGAGGTGTCAGATTTGCTCTGCTGACATTCAGGTTTTCTCTCATTAGGGATCATGAAGATTAACCATCCTTTCTTCTCTACAGCTCTCCCTGATATTTCTCTCAGATCTGTGACATCAAATTCTCACTGAAATTAATAAAGACATTGAAAATATGAACTTCAAATACAGAAAATAAGTATTTTTTTCTTGATTGGTAGCATGGTGGCAAAGTAGGAATGATACAGCATCTATGGGTATGTCAGCTGCATTCCTAGCAATACCCAAACCAAAAGAGAAGTCCCTAACTCATAAGAACATCTCTAGAGAGGTTTACCTTATACGCCAAACCTCCAGATATGTAATATTTTAATGAAGCAACCAATTACTTTTTGAAGTACTTCAGAGACATGAATTATGTAGGAAACCCATCCAGTTAGACTCTGTCACTGAATAACCCTCTGAGATTTAACTATTTTGCTTTATTTAAAACTCTAGGTAGTATCTGAAAGTTGTCTGAAGACATATTTGTGAACCAAGATTTCTAAAAATTTATTGCATACATCTAAAAGCAGGAGATAAATAGAACAAATGATTGATGGATACCCACTACATGCAAAGCTGTTTTGGTGAAAAGCAATCATCTTTACTTATTTGTCAGCTTTCGTTTTCAGCTTTCTGAACACCCAAAGAGTACTAAGTTCACAAATTAATTGTAACAAAGAGTTCTTGGCCTGTAAATTTTCCAGTCTAAATATTCAACATTGGAATTCTCATTCATATTGATTTGTCATAGCTAGACCAGAAGTTCAGTGAGGTACACATATGCTATATGACTGGTGGGGTGTAAGGCAGAATCACAGTATAATACAGGGGAGTTTTGACAGTATTCTTCAATATTTGCATACTTTTTCCTAAGACTACATCAGCCTGTGAAATAGTTTCCTGAAACAGTCATGAAAAGTGAACATAGATGGGAATAGGTACTATTGCAGTGAATTAAGGACAAAACATTCATATGCTCAGAAAAACTTTCATAGTTTTTCTTGGCCTTTATATCTCTAGAATAATAATGTAAGATATCAAGCCGAATAGCCAATGTACTTTTTTCATAGAATGCTATGATCCAGATTCTGAGGTCTAGAAACTCAGTCAAAACAAAGAAATGAGGTTTGACCACATTTAGTTAGCATAGAACATCCTAGTGGAAGAAAATTTCTTTATGGGCTATGCATGAATGCTTAGTGACATTGTTAGGGTTACAAAAAATATATATGGTGAGTCCCCAGTCACTGTGCAGTCACCTGAGGCTTGCTGTAAGCTTGATGTCATGCAATGAATCAATGGAGGTAAAAATTTCCCAGGACAAAAAATTGAACTACTAAATTCCTTTTCCTTCCATACTCTTTATCTCCGAGTAGTGGTGGCTATGCAGCTGCGTTTAAATCAGGACTAATGAGAAGCAGAGGTGGAAGGTTCTGTGGCAGCACTTTTTGTTCACTTCTTACTATTATGGCAGTGTCCTTGAAGACCCCTAGACTGGAGTTTTGCTAGGGAATGTACAACCATAGACACAGTGCTTGTCCTGAAGAACACCTAATTCTCTATTTATTTCTTCCCCTTTGACCACACATCATTTCCTCTTTGCTTCCAAAACACCCTTTTCTGTTTGGACACTCTGTTCTCTCATGCAAATCACAGCTGCCTTTTATTTTTCTTTCCTTTCTTCTCCTTGTTCAACTGTATCTTGTCTTCATCAAAATTAATTTAGTTAATTCTTCATTTTCAAACCAGGCTATTGTGCCTGGTCCACAGTTGCGTAGCAACAGCTTCCCTCCACATGCAGAGATAAGGGCAGGCAGGGATGCCAGCCTGGAAGTCTGGTCCAGAAAGGTGAGAAAAAGCAGGAACAAGGCAGATTGTCTGTCTCTGGGCTGTGATGCTGCGCATCATACTGCTATCCACTGACAGATACATCAGAGTGGCAGGGTTTGCTTTTGTTTCCAGTACTGGTTTTTCAAATAAAAAATCCTGTCTCAGCACAGGAGAGGAATGAAATATGCACAACAGAGTACTCTCTGATTGCATGTATACATGATCTAAAGCATTTTATTATTAAGCATTAGACACAGATTACAGTTAATCAAATCTTAGTACTTACAACTTCAAATAAGCCTGAAGTGCATTATAGAGGAATGCAGGTAACTTTATTAGACAGAACTTAGGAGACTAAGTGTTGCAATATCAAACCAGCAGGTCTGGCATTTTTAAGATGGATAAGAACAATTTATGGTACCAAACTCTTCTCTCCCAAGACTGACTTCCAAAAATGTAGAGGAAACTGGGGAAGAAAACTTTGGGGGCTTTCACCATACTCTGTAAGTATTTCTCTGTTAAAACTGTGTTTGAGTCGCACTGTTAAGTGAAAATCAAGAAATGCAAAAGGTAAGGCTCTGAAGGGGAAGCATCAATCACAAATACTCAGTGAGTTAAAAAGATCCACTTTATTTTAAAAATCTTATTACTTGAAAAATGTGGACCTGTAGTATGAGTTTAGGAATCTGATTATCTATAGATTGGGTGAAAATATTCTTGTAGTTGAAGGCCAGGATAGTAAACACATCTCTCCAGATAGCTTTGCGAATAAAATCTCAAGAGTAGTCAGGTCAAGACTCTAGTCTTCATGCCTTCTACATCACCTCAAGCTGCAAAGAATGAATTTGGAGCAAGGCATAGTCATAATTGTTTTAAGCCTTACAGGCAGTTGTAGCTAAATTTCAGATGGAGCTGCCTGCAGTGGCCTGGCTAAGTATGCAGAGGAAAAGTGGTTGCTTAAATCCAGGTGTGTGGTGCCACTTGACAAGCAAAGGGATTGGGGAGCCCCCAGGAATACCACCACGTCCTTGCTGGTGGCACTGGGAAGAAGCATGTTGCACAGGGTAAAGAGCCTGGCACGGCAGTGTCCCAGCTGTGCCACGCTCAGGCTGCTGCTGCTGCTGCTGGGTGGCAGCTGGCCGGCGGCCCTCTGTGCTGCAAGGCTGCTCTCCAAGCACAGCCTGTTTCTTGCAGGCTGATCCCAAGCAAGGGCCTGCCATGGCCCCGTCAGGCAAGACACAAAGACTTGGCTGCTCGCCAGGTGAGTTTTGGAAGGACAGGCACCCTTGTGCTTGGGCCTAGCTGGGCTCGCTTTTCCCCTGAGTGTCACCATGCAGGTGTGGCCCCTGAAGGGAGGACATCACTTGGACAAGCAAGGACACCCACTGGGTGACAGCCACTGGATACAGTTCTGGAGGGACAGAGAGCCTCTGCTGCTGGCCACAGCTTGGAAAAGGGCAGGACATGGTTTGGGACAGGCTGTCCCCATGACACACCAGCTCCCAGAGCCTGCCAGCTGGAGCCACACTTGCAGCTGCGGCTCCTTGCCTGTCCTGCTGCATTGCTCAGCACGGCACTGAAAGCAGGGCAGGGCAGGCTGTGGGAGCGCTGGCCTGGTGATCTGCACTGATGGGCTTTTGCTCTCTTTCCCATTGCAGCAGGCGGGACCAGCAACAAAAGCAGCAACAGCAGGAGGAGGTGGCTGCCCGGGCCCTTTGCTCTGCAGCAGAGCCCTTCTGCCGCTGCCCAGGTGCCAGGGCAGGCAGGCTCTGGCTGCAGCAGGACACTCTTCGGGCAGCCCCTGGCAGCTCTCTGTGGGGAGGAAGGCACGCTGCCCCAGCCCATCCAGGCAAGGCAGCCTAGACAGGGCATCCCCATCTCCCTGTCTCCCTCCCTCCCTCCCTCCCTCTAGCTGCTCTAGCACCAGTGTCCCCAGGGACTCTGGGCATGGGGGATTGGGCTCCTCCCTGGTGGCTCAGGAGTCTGTGCCCAACCACTTTTGGGGAGAAGAGACCCAGTGTGGGGCAGAGCTCTGGCCACTGCTGTTGGAAGGCAGCTCCTCACACAAGTTCCTGCCCTCCTGCCCCTCCTGCAGGAGCTGCTGCTTGTCCTGCACTAGCAAGGACCGGACACAGAGGGCGTCTTCAGGAGATGTTCCAGTGTAACAGCCCTTCAGGAGCTGCGTGAGGCCCTGGACCAAGGCATGGTTGTGGACGTGGGAAGCCAGCCTGCACTGCTGCTGGCCGTCCTCCTCAAGGTGAGCGCTTCTGACCTGCAGCTGCAAGAGCTCCTGCCTGGGCTGCAATCTCCAAAGGCTCACTGGGAGCCCTTGGCATTGCAGGACTTCCTGCGAAGCATCCCCTCCAAGCTCCTCGTCACAGAGCTCTACGAGGACTGG
>JAWWMP010000116.1:18678084-18765439 GCA_035047865.1 Dendrocincla tyrannina
TCCCTGGCTGGCTGTGGCCGGGGGTGCCTCACGGCGAGGCGGTGCCGGCTGTCCGAGCCCCCCGCCCGCTCGGGGCCGTTGCCGCGGTGAAGGGGCTGTAAGGGCTGGGTGTCCCGCTGCGGCTGCCACGTCTGCGAGGCCAGGGTTTCCTGGTGTCCGGAAGCTTCAGGTCAGTCCTTACCCTGTGGGGTGGAGGTGAAGCTCTTTGGCCGCTGACCTGGCGTGCCACAGACTCCGAGGTGGAAGTTTATGCTCCGGTTGGTAAGAGTTGCTTCAGTTGTCTGAAGATGCGCTGATGAAGAGTCACAGAGTCATACGCTGTGCATGCAAGGTTGCCTAATAACACAGAACGTGCTTTAAGTATACTAAAAGTGTAGTTTGGCAGCTTAAATTAAAAGAGAACAAATCTTACAGTAACTACAGTCGGGAGCTGTGGACCAGGTTTCTGTTGTGTGAGGCAGTGCACAGCAGAGGCTGAGCTGCTAGGCACAGAAGTTGTATTTTCAATAGATCCATGCCCAGGATAGACAGCACAGGGAATGGAAACACTGTTTCATGGATGTTGTTACTGCCACACTGTGTTAACTGTATGTATATTTGTGTGTGTGGGTAGTGTGTGTGTATATATATATATATAAACTACGTATACAAACTCTTTCTGGCAACAGTATGGAAGGAAAGTGTTTGAAGAGGTTAATGAGGAGGCTTGTAAAAGCCCTCGCAGCTGTAAACAGCCTTGAGAGAAAGCAGCAAGGTGCTTACATAAAAAGCTTGAAATATCTGTGGGGGAATTAAGAGGGGGAGGTCATAGGATGGTTTGTGTTGGAAGTGACCTTTAATCTAGTCCAAGCCCCCTGCCATGGTCAGGGTCACGTTCCACTAGACCAGGCTGCTCAAAGACCCCCTCCAACCTGTCCTTGAACACTTCCAGGAATGGGGCATCCACAGCTTCTTTAGGCAACCTGTGCCAGTGACTCATCTTTTTCATTATAAAAAAGTGCTTCCTGATAAGCAATATCAATCCACTGTCTTCCAGTTTAAAAATGTTGAGCCTTGTCCTGTCAAAAAGGTGATGCAATTGTAAAAAAAAAGTACATTATATGTTCAGCTACTTAACTTTGCCACTAAAACGTCTGTGTGCAAAAAACTTTTGGTTGAAAACAGTTTTCTGCTGCTGCTAGTGCTTGTTCATTGACTCTAACAGTGCTCTGAAAAATGTATATAGGTTCCATATGGCTTTGCTTTTGGTATCATCTGTATCTAAAGGAGCGATTCTGGAACTGGAAGGCTCTTGTTACTGTCTCATGAATTCTGAAGATAAAAGTGAATGATTGTAATGGGTTTGTTTCTAAAAGTATGTGCTGAAAGAACTTAAAATATATCTCTCATGTTTGGTGGTATGTATGAAAGACATTTGTATAAAATAACTTCTGGATACTCTTGGGAGTGGATTTATCAAATGGCAACTGTTAAAGGGGAAAATATTTAGTATGTTGTGAAACTGCCAAATGATAGAAGCAAAGAAGATGCATGTTCCAAAACATGCTGTTCTTATATTTTAATGAGTGGGCAATAATGGGTATTGTGCACTATTCTTACATTTGCTCATTCAGACATTGAGGCAGAGCATGAGCAGTGAATGTTCTTCAAGATACTGCTCATTCAGATTCATTGACATCTTTTAGATTTGTGCCTGTAATTTTTTGATACCACAGCTGTTTCCATGGTTCAAGATAAATGAGCATAAATACCAGCAAGTGAGAGTTCCTGATGTGGCTTAGACATAAGATTATAATTTAGTAATCTTGAAGCAGTAATTATTAGTGCCTTCCTCCTTGACAAAGAGAAGCGCTGCTACAACTTGCAGAGGTCTCTTAAGTTAGAAGTAAGTAAATTGTGAAGGTATCCTAAGTTAGAAAGAGCTGGGTTTGGCTGTGTGGAACCAGAGACTGGTTTCCCATTAGGTTTGTTCCTTCAGTTCTGCTTTGCTGATGCTTTGTGTTTGAACCAACTGAGCGGCGAAGTTACAGGGTTGTTTTGTAACTCGGGCTGAGATGGGAGGGTCTAGATCCTGCAGTTACTGCCTGTCTCTTGGTCCAGCACCCTCAGTTCTTGCTCTGGTTGGAAGTACTTAATTCAATTTTCCATTCTCTCTTCCTTTACTTTTTTTTCACCTACACACTAATACACTCTTTTTTCTTGGTAAGCAAGAGTCTAGTTGCATGGCAGCATAATTCATATATTTATAAGTTAATCTAGGTTGTCAATTTCAAACTTGATTTGAAAAGGCTTTTTAAAGTGCTGCATATATTAAAAATACAGATGTAGGTAACTAAAAAAATACGTATTTTTTTTCTAAGGGAACTTTAGGTTTTTTCCCCGTCCTTTGAACAGGTAAACATTAAAACACATTCAACAATAGAAAAAAATAGTGGAAAGCATCCTATCAACTACAGCTTCACTGAATTTTTCCTGTAGCCCCACAGTTTGCCTGGTTTATGCAAAGGATGTACTTGTCTGGTGAACTGGGGAGGAAAACAAAGGGTGCCCTCCTCCTCCGAACTTCATGCCAAGTCAGTTCTGCTGGTGCCTGTTTCTTGCTTGATCAGTAAACACTGGAAGGAAGGGTTCATGTGCTTCTTATTCAATCGTGTACTCAAATTGCTGGTAGTGCAGTGCTGAAATAATTTAAGAAATGTTCTTAGATGGTTTGAGGTGAGCATTGATCTGAAGCAGAATATAGATACCTTTTTATTGTACGTGTTGGAGTAACAGGTGTTGGGGTGGATCTTGCCTCATGTGGCTTAAATAAATAAACCCAAGTGTTGTAGAGTTAGCTGGTTAAAGATGCTTTATATGGAGTTGCCATATTTTTATTACCCTGAAAAAAATGGTTTGAATGCTTTTTCATATTTTAATGAGCAGGACTTAAAAAAGCATGAGAATTTAAGATTCTTGGGAAAAGCTAATGCAGCTAATGAGGCACAAATCCTCTATGGAGGCCAGCCTAGTGGTACGTAAGTGGCTTTGAAAACTGCTGCTTCAAATGTGCAAATACTGAGAGTGGAAAGTATTTACATCGCATTTAATTTGACAACTTGGTGTGTTGAAGATGTTTTGGGATGCCTGTTGGTTAGATCAGAAAACAGCTGTAACAGTTAACTCCATTATACAGCCTTATTATAAGGCACACACATGAACAAAAAAATCAATCTTATTTGCAAAATTTAATACAGCTTTGCAGGCATAAAAAAATTTTAGCATTTATAAATTAATGGATATTTAACTGAAAAGAGCAGAAAACAGAGCAATAAAGACAGATAACATTTTCTATAATCTTTATAAATTGAGGAATTTAGCTGCAATTTATTTAGAGTGATGTGTGTCTCTGTTCTCCCAGTAGACTCTCAGCAGAAATGGTGTTTCAGAGCATTTGATAGGCTTGATGACAGCAATGCAGTGATATAGCCAGCTAGGACTGCTGCTAGATATGATTTGGGGGTGTTAAGGTGAAACAAAAAAATCAGTACTTTCTTGGTGTGAAGATGTTTTTAATTCCCAGATATGTTCATCTGCCTTACCTAAATGAAATCAATAAGGAAAAAAGCCAACAAACCCAAACTTGACCTTGGGAATTCCTAAGCAATGATGTCTGCATCTACGATAGTGAGTCTGTGCTTATTCAGGGGAAGAAAAAAATTGCCCCCCTGATTTGGAGGTTTGCTCAGAGCTATGGGGTGTCACTTTGCTGCTTCTTTTTACAGTAGAAATGATGACTTAAGCCTGTTATAGAAACTCTTCTCCTGCCCTGTTATGTTGACAGCACCCTGAAAAGTGCTCTTTAGCCCAGTTCCTCTAAACATCTTTGGAGTTGTGCTTGTATGCTTGGCTTTATCTGGATCAACTAATTCAGAAATACAGAAAGCCAGGCTTTTTATTTCTGAGTTGCCAACAAGGTTATGAAGAAAAAGATACATTATAAAATCAAATTCTAGATTGCGTTTAGCAGTAGAGTTGTTCCTGTTTCTATATCAATCTTATTGAATTCGGTATATTCCTGTATTAGACTGCTGTGACAAGCTCTTGTATTGCCTCTTTAATCAGATCCTCCCTTGCCAGATGGTATTATATACATTTAAGATTCCTTTCTTTCAGTTTTCATGTAAAATATAATAAAAATATGCACTCTGCCGGATCTGTGTTACATTGTAATTGTTAATACATCTCAGATATGGCAAAGACTGAAAGACATGCTCTCAGTATAGATGACAGAATGGTGTCAGAGTACTTCATCCAAATTGTCTTCTCACCTAAGTTTTTCCTGCTTTAACACCTCTTTTACTGGATAGTCTTCCTTTCTTTCTGTAACTTAAGGTGTCACTTGCATGTGAAAAAAGCTGGAATACTATGTATGTAATCTGTTTAATTTGTTCCCTGAGTGCTTTCTTTCTCCCTCTGTGGTATATCAAACTTTGTTGTTGAAGTTGAGTCACAACTGCAAGCCACGGAACTTTGCAGCAATAATTTAAGAAATAATATATAATTTAAGAAATATATCTAATATAATTTAAGTAATCAATGTAGTACCTGGGTTATTTTTAATTTAATCGTCTTTTATTCTGTTGAAAACAATCATGACAACCTTCAAGAAGAAAAATGCTCAAATGATTCTTTTTGAGATTAGAGGACTAACTTATTTAGAGTGGTTTGGGTTTGTGTTTTTTTTTCTGGTTACAGATGTCTGAAGTGATAAGGGAAAGTGAATGTAATACTAGTCTCAAAAGAGGCTTCCTAGTAATGCTGACAAAATAGCCTAATATATTTGTCAGTCCCCACACTGGAGAAGATTTGGGAATAAACAGCTTATGATCACTGAATAGCAAGAAGATTCTAAACTATTTCTAAAATTCCTTGGCCTGAAAACTGCTTCTATTTCTTCAGTAATTATGCAATCCAATGGTATCAGAATTGCAGTAAATATGCATAGAAAAAAATCTGTAATTCTTGCACTTAAGCAATCTTTTCTTGTACTATTACCTATTCATTTTTTATGTTCTTGAAGCATGGGTGGGAAACAAACTGGAACATCATAAACCAACAAACTGTATGCTTAATGCATGTTCCCAGGCACATCCTCTGCTGTGTAAAGCTGGAACAGATGTGAGGGCAAGAGAAAAAGGCTTCTGCTGCCTGCACCACATCATCATGCTGCTCTGGATGGGAGAACACTGCCAGTTTTCTGTGCTCAAATGTATATTCTGTAATTTGTGGAGAAAATATTGGACTGAGTAAAAATGTCTTTCTTCTTGAATTTGACCTGTTAAATACCAGTTAGACCTCATTGGTCTGGATCTGTTGCTATTGTTTCTTTCTTGTCTGTTTTTGTCTTTTAAACAAAACATGCCTATCATTAGAAATTGTTCTTGTGGATAATAAGTTTATGATAAACATGCTTGAAATGAATTTTCTTCTGGATTGACACCAGTGTTGCATGTGTGCAGTGTTTAAACCAGCTTTAAAGTTTAAAATATGCTGGTGATGGAGTTTTAATACTTTATACTTCAAATTAAAGGACTAAGTGGTTCTTGTAGACCCAGTAGATGAACTTTTATTTTTGCAATCTCTGCAGTAAAGCAAAATCTGGAATACTGCTGCTGCTTTATCCAAGTATGGAGAACTGTTTATAAGACATCTGCTACTAGTCAGAGGTAGAGATGAATGGAAATACAGAATTGTGCAGGAAAGTCTGAGTATTTTTTTAAAAATTTTTTTTCCCAAAAGGGGGCTGGAAAAAATAGACATGTTGCAAATGAAGACTTCTTTAGGGCTTTTTTAGGTATTGATCTCTACATAATGTGTTACATTCCGCAGTTGCTAGTTCTGTAGCTGCAGATCTCTAATGTTACTAAAGGAAATAATGGGGTATTTCTTAGAATCTTCATTGTATCAGAACTTGCACCCTGTGTCATCTCTCACTTGACTGACCTCAAGTGCTGGTGGATGAGAAAGTCTCTGCAAGCTGACAGCCTCAGTGGAATATTTTATAATGTACTGGCACAAGTGATTAATTTTGTGCTTTAAGTTACTGTATGACATTGTATCCTCTGTGCCTTCTCTGTCCATTGTTCCGGAGGTAGTTGTCTGTTGTTTAATACCTTGCTTCACTAGCCATTGCATAGGTGAAGTGTTTAAATAATATGAATAAGAAAACAATGTTAATTTAATTTCTTCTTAAAAAGGGGAAACAATGTATGGAAAAAAGGAAAGAATGGATGCAGAGGCTTGAGAAAGACATATGATAGTGCATGAAGGGGTAATCTGTGTGATGTTCAGGGTATGCTGGAGGAGGTACTGGCTTTGCAGAGCAGGTCACAGATCTCTGCAGTTTCGTCAGTAGAATGGTGACTCATCATTACATAACTTTTCCATCTTTTTTGATTGACTTGGTATCATCTGAGGAAGATGACAACCATAGTGAGAGTGTAGCTGTTCTCAAAAGAGGTAGCAAGAATTCTCACAGGTGAAGTGTTAGGTTGTGGGTGATGTTTCTTGGGAATGTTGGTCTGCTTTGTGCTGTAGCGCAGGCATTGGCCCCAACTGTGTTCCTTGGATAATAGTTATGTTTCTCTCTGGACTGTGGCTCACTGACAGATTTCTTTCCTCCCTGAATTTTACAGAAAGAAGATTTTGTTGCCTTTTTGAGATAATAAAACACAAACACAAGTAGAGTTTTATTAGGCATCTTAAATTAAACATTGAAGTTAGCTACTGTTTTCTTCCTGTGGTTTATATTAAACAGTATCTGCCATAATTCTCCTTTATATGTTTATATTTTTACACTGGAAAATTTTCAACCTCAGATACAAAATAAGACCATGACCCTTGGAAGCTTGTTGCTTATATAGTTAAGGCTGAAATATCTGTGCAGTTTTATCTGTATTGATGATGATGCAGTAAAATTGTCTGACTCACCCATTTTGTGGATGGTACAGACCTTTCAATTTCACAGAGGTTATTCATGCAGTGGGCATTTTGTCTTCTACAGTTTTGTGAAATGCCATCTTGCTGTTCCCAACAGCATTGATGGAGAGTTTATTTCTTAAGCTAAAATATTTTTTCAAAGATTTCTGGTTTTGTCAGCCATACAAAACTTTTAAAATCTGCCTAAAAAGACAAAAATCAGATTTCTGTTTCATTGTACTATATACTGGTCTGCTTTTTCTTACTTGGTGGTAAAGGAACTAGAGTTTTTAGACTAAATAAAATTGGAGAGGCCTTGATACAAATTTTCTTGTCTTTACTATTTGACCATCCAAAGTGGCAAAATCTTGTTTTTAATTTGAGACATATTTAAACTTCTTAAGGTCAAATTAGCCATGACAACAGTTGATGGAAAGACTTGAAAGAAATCCTTGGAAAACTCTTTAAGTTTTATTGATGTACTGCTTTAGATCTCACACTAACATGCTGAATGGAAGTCAGTCCTTAGCTTTTCTTCTGAACTACAGTGATGCTTGTTGATTGAGGGTCCCAATTATGGTGATGTTTCAGAATTGTATATCTGCTACTATGAAATGCCTATGGCTTTTAAATTCATGTCAAGTTCTGTATTTTTAGGTGAAAAAAATTCAAATTTTTTATAAAACTTCTACATTCTCTCTTACAAGACAACTGAGAAGTAGGCCTGTCCCTATGAATCTCTCTTTTCTCAGGTGTTTGAGGTGTTTGTAAGGTTGTGGTTTCTCTGAGGTTTCTGAATGACATAATTGAAACTGACCAGGGTCACCTTAATTTTCCTTTGTCTTGTCTTGCAAAGACTTGAATAGCCTTGTGCTTATTTTCTCCTTCAAGGCCATACCTTCAGCTTTTGCTTTGCTTTGGAAGGTCAGATCTACATTATTGTGAGCTCAGATGTTTTGTGGTCAGAGATGAATTTCCGTGTACTATAATTCCCTTTTAAAATGAACTTATGTTGCTATTGTCTGATCCTGTAATTGACTTAAAACAAGTGAAATTCCACGTTATGGAAAGCAAGATATTATATATAGAAATACTGTCCCATAAAATTGTGCATGTGTGGTTCTTGTGGTGTGTTACAGGTTCTCTTAGTAAAGCATCTGGCGGCATATACACAAAGTTCTGAGGGGTTGGAGGGAGCCTGTTGTCCATTTTTCCTTTTAGCTCCCTAATAGGTACAAGAATGGGACTTTTCTTGTCTTTGAAGTAGTAGGAATTAGATAAATCAAGCTATAAAGCTTAAATTTTGCAGTGAGGTTTTAGGTGTCTGTACCTGCTGTAGAGGGTTTTTGTCAAGTGGACACAGGCTTTGCCTTTGCCCTCACTCTTCACTTTACAATGTAAAACTACAGATCTTGGCTCTCTTGAAATATCTGAAAACTGAGAAAACACCAATGTGACTGAATAATTTGTTCTAATAAAATACAGGAAGGCCCCATTGAAGGATGAATGATGCGTTGTCCCAGGCACTTTTTTCTGTAGTGTCAGAAATGGAAGTAAATAAAATACAGAGAAATAAGGCAGCTATTTCTACCAGGGTTCTTTCTGTAGAACTTATTTAGTATGTATTGTAAACAAAGTTATAATGCATTGGTGATGAAAGAAAAATGGCCACCAGCCATCATCTTAACTGTGTTTTTTTGTTGCCTATGCTGTATTTATGTTACAAGTCTTTTTCCACTTAAAACAGGCAAATCAACAAGCTGGGAAGATGGCGACTGGCGAACCTGGGATGAAGGAGAATTACAAGAACCTGTAAGTTAGTATATATGAGTTTTAATTGCTAACTTGCCTATTCTAGAAACTTTTCCATAAGTTTGTGTGTGTGGTTTCTTTTTCCTTCTATGTAGCTGTCACCTCAGCAAGAAGCATCTGGACCTGTGTGTTAAGAGTGACTGCTTGTTTGTCCCTTGCTCCAAGTAATTGTTTCTAAATATAGCTTGGATGTTACCTGTTGTGATATTCTTGTATTCTGTAGGCTTTTTCCTCACTACAATATGCACGTATCTTTCTGTGCTGCTGCAGCTGGAGGCATCTCTTTTGTGCTATAGCTAGCCAGACATAGTAGGGCATGGCAGTGAAGTTACAACAATCTGTCATTAATGAATGTAAATCAAAAACTGCTAAATCAGGAACCACTGGCACAGACATCTTGCTAATGATCACATAGTACTCTTTTAATGTTGTCACATGTGAGTGGTGTTACAGGAGGGATTAAGTTATATATATGGGATGGAACAGCACAGTTACTCTTTAAAGAGAGAAAAACATTACTCTGCCCAACTAGTTCAACTATGAGTAGCATGGCTAGTCCTTTAATTGTTTGTAAGTCTGAGACTTCCAGCTACCGACTGACTTGAGATGTTAGGGAAGCTCTCTGTGTAGAAATGCTTTGCAGCTGAATGAGTCATATTAACAGAATTGCTTGATTAAATCCCTCTATGAGCTCATGAGGAAGCCAGACCTTGCCTTGCTAACAAAATGCTCTTACCTGCTGTCTTTAAGTCAGTGTGCAGGAATTATGCTTAAGGAGTTGGGCAGTATCCTTGATACTACTTATTTCAGCAGGGAAACAGATACTTCAGCTGAGGTGACAAGTGGAAATGAGCATGGTGTCTCCCAGGGATGAATCATTGACACTGATGTTGGGAATGACAGGAGAATAAAAACTTTTAAATAGGATTGGTACTCAGCTTCACTATAATTGCCATGAAATGAATGTGTTTCTCAGGCTATATCTTTGTTAAATATGCTGTAATACCTATAACTTCCTGAATGAGAAGAACAAATGCTTGGTTTTCTACTTTGTGTTGTAATTTGACAGAACCAGCAGGTGTTGCTAAATTGAAATTGTTTAAAATTTCACTCTTTGAAATGCCAGGCTCCTCTGCTGGTATTTCACACCTTCTTGCTAAACACCTCCTCTATTTAGGTGGTTTCCTCTAAAGTGACTAGTGATTCCAGGTCAAACTCATCAGAGTTCATTGTCATACACAACAAACAGGTTGTTCTGGGTAGGAGCATTTAAATATGTGGGTCTGTATCTCTGAGCACACAGTGAAACGAGTGTGTGTCTAGCACAGAGTTGAGAATTATTAGTATAGTATAACAGTGGAGTTTTTAACTCCTAATTTGTATTATAGTTGGCAAAAAATTGTTTCTTGGAATTACTTGTCCCCTGGACAAGTGTCTGTTTCATGGAATATACCAACTTTTGAGAAGGTATTGAAAAAAAGTTTTGTTTTCTTTCATAAGGTGTCCTTTTATGGAACTGAGTAACCGTATTGTAGGAATGATGATGTGTTTTCTTAAATGCTGATTTTGATCATTTTGTCTTTCACCTTTAAGTAATTTGCTTTGACAAGTTCAGTGTGTTTCCTGTTTTAACACTTAACTTATTTTTGTCACTAATATAAGATGGCTTTATTTTATGTCTTTAGATTTCAAGTTCTTTGTTTATGCTCTCAGAAACTTTAGATTTTCTGTCCAAAGCACAATTTTAATTACTTTTAATCTTTCAACAGGCCTTTCATTTCTGTTTCTTTTTCCTCAGTTTGAAAATCGTGACATTAAAAATTAGTACAAGGCTTTTCTTTGGGTTTTACTTGTGTGTTTTTGCATATAATGCATTTATCTCTGTCATGAGGAGTTGAAGTTGTCATGAGTATCTCAGACAACTTCTCTTCCTTTTTGTAAATCTTGAAAAATGCCAGTAAATAGGGAATAATTGTTGCTATAGAACTTGACATCCATCAGCAGACAAAAGTGACATGAAAATAGATTCTGCTCTTGCACAAATTGAGAGTGTGAACAAAGGTAGTTAGCAGGTCTGTAGTGTGCTAATGTAGACTTTGATGGATATATAGTGTGCTCTGTGTGCACAGTGACCATTTTTATGGTACAACCTTATGAAAGGAAATAAATACAATGAATAGCTGATTAAGAACATGATATGCAAATTCTTTCCATAGTTTGGTGTTTGTTTTTCTGCTGCAAGTAAATGTGTGTATTTTCAAGCAGATGGAGCTTTACTACAACAGAGTAAATAATATGGATTAGAAATGATCACACTGATGTTGTATTTGTGCATAATTGCTTTGAGATGCTAGGGGACAGAGCAATATTTTTGGAGAGCTAGAAAGGTCAGATTGGATATGTGGCTAGGGAAATGGACTCTGTGGGCAAGGGGAAGCGTCTTGCTGTGATTGGGGTATGGAGGAGGGATCTAAGTAACCAGGAGTATCAACTCTGAGACCTTGTAGCAGTTCATTCAAAACCCTTTCCTTCCCTCCTTTGAACTAGGGTTAGCAAGAGCTACTTAGTTTGTTCCACAGCAAATATTTGGCTTACAGCTAAAAAAAAAGATATGATTTTTTTGCTTTCGTACATAAGGATGGTATCTAAGTGTTTACTTACCCATCATTATACACTTAAAACCTGGCACTACTTAGTTTGGATTTGTTTCATTGTGAGGTTATTTTGTGGAAAGGCACCTGACTCCTGTTGCATGTTACCCTGAGACCTTAGTATGAATACCAGCTTAGTTACCTTCTTCATATGTGCATAATTTACTTAACACTGATCACTGTGTGAGCATGGATAAATTGCTTATTTTGAGTATGGATTGTAATGAGAATAACTAAAGAGATTCTCTTCAATCTCTAACCAATAACTGTAAAACTTCAAATCTCATTCTCCTAGTGTCTCTTTGAAAGGAGATTTTGAGGAGTAGAGCTGGTGATGAATACTTTGTTTTCTATCTTGTAAACACGCAGAATCAGTGCAGGGTTGATGCTTTTCTCGTGACTTTTCATGCAGTTTTGGGTTGTGGGGACTTGATAAGTAATAGTCAATCTACTGCTGGTATGGAGGGCAAGCCAAATTGTTATGAATCTTGCATCTTGAAGTTGCTGTGTTTAAAAATTGTTCCATGCATTGACTAAAGTGTTACCTTTAGGAAGAAGAGGAATCTAATTCCAAGAACCAGAGAAATTACTGGCTTCAGGACTGTGTGTTGTCCTTGTCACCAACAAATGACCTGATGGTAATAGCTAATGAGCAGAAAGCAGTCTTTCTAGTGCGTAAGTATATATGCTACTAAATATATTTGCTAGTACACTTTATGGTAACCGGGGCAAGATTTGTTTCACCCACCCCCATCTGCTTATCCCCCAAGTCATAACTTCAAGAATTTTGGAGTGTCTTCTAGTACACATCATGCATTTTCTAGATATTTCTTGGCAAGTAAGTTGTTTTGTCTTCTCTGCTATATTTTGACTGAGAACATTTTTATAATGTATAATTCATATGTATTATAAATAGCCATTTGAGATGCTTAAATATATTGGCATTAATTTTGCTCAATAAGGAAAATGAAACTTTTGTATTAGTTTTAGTTATAGAAGAAATACTTGTCCTTATTTTTCTTTTCCCATCTGAAAAATGACCTAACTGAGTCAGTGTCACTTGGGGGATAGAGTATAAGTGTGAATTGCTTTATAGATTTCCACCTTTGACAGAAAATTCTTCGCCGTCCTGAAAGATGGGTGGCTTTATATTTTACTCTAAAAGAGGGTCCTGGGAAGTTTTAAAGGTACCCCCAGCTGCTGTTTACATGTGCTATTGTTTGGGCTGCTGATGCTGTTAACGGCTGCAGTTGGTAACACATGAGCATGGTGAAGGAAAACCTCCTGATATGGGGAATATTATAACATTTTAAAACAAAAAACTGGCTGTTGAAGCTCAGAGTTGCATAATTGGGCAGATTGCACTGAGTTGTCATGCTCCATTGTCATTCCCTGCAAAGTTGTGTTGTTCCAAACCTGATGTAGTCTAGTTGCTAATTTGTCACCAAAAATGAAAAGATAGCAAGCATAAAGAAGTGATTTAACTCACTTGCTGATCTGCGCGGTGGCAGCAGTACCACACAGTGGCACAAGTGTTCCCGTGTCTCAGGTTTTAGGTGTCAGACAAATGGAACACAACAATAATGTGGTTTTGGTTATCCATTGGCATCTGGGAGATGATTCAACAACGAAGTGTCATCCGTAATAGCACCCCGTGAATAACAAAGTGTTTTCTAGCCTTGGATTATGATGAAATGATTAAAGATTGCCAGATTTAATGTGGGATTCATATGTCCTTCTTGGCAATTAAAATTAAAATTTTGTATTTGTTTAAGCTCATATTCAGTAATGTTCCCAGGAGTTTGTCCTTGCTTAGTACTTCTTTCCTAAGGAACCCAGTTCATGAATTGAACCTTATAAAATTTGATGGAGATATTTTTAAACAAAACTAGGCATTTCAGAATTTTAGTAGTGTGCTGTTCCATGTAAATTTCTAAGAATATATGTGAGTTCTTTAGAAAAGTCACTAAGAATGTCTTGTTATTTTTATGATCTTCAAAGTTTGTAATTGGTATTTAATCTAAGTGTGGTAGAATGTATTGCACAGAAGAGAAGGATTAGAAGTAGAATTACATTTGTGAGATGCAAAACATTAGTTTTATAGATGGTCTCTTTATTTTAATGGCAGCTAAATGGAAGCACAGCGACAAGGGAAAAGAGGAAATGCAATATGCTGTTGGCTGGAGTGGCTCTCTGAATGTTGAAGAAGGGTAGGTGTTGAAATGCAGCTGTGATAAAAATGTTATTTTCATGTATAGCAATTAGTAGCACATGCTTTGTACTTGTTCTCTTTTTTTCTTCTGTCTGAGTATACTCGTGATGTTAAGCATTTTATTGTTGGAAACAGAAATAAAGTAACCTGGGTGATCAGAAACGCTGCAAAGGACACTCATGCATTGTGTGATATCTCACTTGATACAAGTTAAAAGAAGTGTTCTTTGTGCAAATCAGTGTATTTGTATATAATTTATACATTTTAACAGGTCTGGATTATCATGCTTTCTTAAGTTCTTGTTCTAGTAGGGAGAAAAAATACCCTTTTTGAAAAAGCCACTTTCATAGTAGAGATGAAATTTTGTTGGGGATGTTGCAACTGGAAATGTATGAAGTTGTTTTAGAAATACTTCCCTTCAAGTAAACCTGCTTGCTTTCTGCATGCTTTGCTTCTCATGTGTTGAGCACGCTCCATTATTGCATTATCTGGGGAGACCTTCAAATGCTGTGAAATTAAAAGTCAAGGAAATGCAGTGGGAATAAAATCTACCTAATTGCATAATGTACTTCAAGAATTTATTTCAATAAATATGCCTCTCTTGGCTTTTTGTTTTTAAAAAGTGACTGTTCTTGTTATATCATTATGGATCAGAAAAAATTATTTACCCTTAGGTACATGAAATTTAACTTGGATCTGCTGAACAGTACTGACAGAATAATCAGCCTGTGATTGATGAAAGACAGCATTAGCAAGGTGTAATTGGCACTCATGCAATCTACTGGGGCACTCTTGAACTTGTAATTGAAAATATCTTTAAAATGGACTCTTTTTGCTTCTTACTGTGAACATATGTGATGTGCTACACTAATATATTATTAAATAATTTAAAATGATTTTTTGGCAAGATCTCTTGTGTAGAGCAAGGTTTCACAACTGGAGAAATAAACATTAATTTTATCTTTCTGTTTCTAGTGAATGTGTGAGTAGTGTGCTGTGTATTCCATTGGCAAGTCAGAAGAGGTAAGGATCAATATGTATATGCATCGCTAATCTCTTTACATTACACTTTCATATGTCTGTAGCTTAGAACAGGATTTGGTTTTAACTTCTGTTCTGTCGTTGTGAAACAGGAGTTCCACAGGCCGTCCTGACTGGACCTGCATTGTGGTTGGCTTCACCTCTGGCTATGTTCGTTTTTACACCGAGGTATGTTTCTCAGCATGACAGGCCCACAGATGACCTTGTGTCATAAACATCTGTGTATTTTAAACTTTTGTTTCTGCACATAGTTCTTTTTGCCTTCCCTCGGAAAAGGGGCAGAAATGTTCATGCTTATTATTCCTTCTCTTCTAGAGTGGAGTACTGCTTCTTGCGCAGCTTTTGAATGAAGATCCTGTCCTACAGCTAAAGTGCAGAACCTATGAAATTCCCAGGCATCCTGGTGTCACAGAACAGGTTTTGTCAGATTATTTCAAAAGCGAAGTGGCAGTGTTATGGGGTATGGAAGGGAGTCTTCTCTGTGAATCCCCTGTGTCCTTTACCAGTTTTTGACGGGATGGACAGTTCCTTAGAACAAGAGACTCTTAATTTCTTGTTCTATGATGTATTCATGCCTGTATAGTTTGAGGATTTCGAATGTCTTTATTTTTTGGAGTATTCTTCTCTGTAATAACCTTGCAAAGGAATTCTTCATTTGTTTTCTGTTTATTCATTTATGAGCACAAAATATGATAATGCATTGATGAAGGGAGAAAATGGAACTTGACAGGTGCCAAGAGCTGCATGTACTCATTCATAAGAACTTAGCTTAATTATTTCACAGAGAAGATAGCTGAAAATTAAAAAATATTTTTAGGGCTAGGAACCTGCATGTCATTCTGAGTATTTCCTGTAGAGAAGGTTCTGCAGAGCTCAGGCTTTTGCATAAAGAAGGCAGCTTTCTTTGCTCTTGGCTGAGTTGGTTTGCTTTATGTGGAAAATTAATGAAGTTACAGAAATTTCTAAGCTTGCTTTGTACAAATGCTCATGTGATTTAGCATGCCATTTTTGGCATCAGTTTTAACATACTGAAACATTAAGGTGTTTGAGTCTTGAATTTATGTCAGCAGATTAGCATCTCTCTGCCCAAGTGGTAATTCAGCCACTAATCCGGTTTCAGAATCTGGCTCTTGCATTGTACATGAACCTGTTTGTCTGTGGCCTTCACAAGGTGCTGTAACTTACACGTTTTCTTTCTAAGCCTTAAAATATATTAAGCAAACAGAGAAGTTATTGAAAGAAGGTAAAAATATAAGACTATGTCCCTGAATCTTTTTTTTGGACAGTTTAATACTGAATTTCTGTACTTTTGCCTTAGTCTGTTGCCTGTGGCTTGTCAGATACTAACTCTCTGGATGTAATCCTCATCTTTGTGTAGTTAATAGTATAAAATCCCAGAAAATAAGCTGTGCCAACAGTAACAATGATCTATTTTTGTCTCCCTTCTCTCACTTTGTTCCACAGAATGAAGAACTGAGTATCTTGTACCCAGCAGCAATTGTGACAATTGATGGTTTTAGCCTCTTTCAGTCCCTTCGTGCGTGTCGCAATCAGGTGGCGAGAGGTATGTTTAAGAGGAAATGTTTGGTTTTGACTCTTGTTAATAGCATTTACCTTATATGAAATTTGCTTAGGTTAAATATCAAATCAAGGTGGAATTTAGATCTTCCTTGCATGTCCATCCATATATTGATATCTACTGCACACAGGAAAATTTCTTACTTTACAGAAACAGCCCAAGTTGTCCAAGTACTAGTGACTGCCATGTACATGCTCACCATAACACTGTACACTGCTTTGGGTTGGGATAGAGGTAATGTTCTTTCTAGGTGCTGGTATGGGGCTTAGTTTTGGATTTGTGATGAAAACAGCATTGGTTGCATGCCAGTGTTGTAGCTATTGTAGAACAGCACTTACACAGCATCAAGGCCTTTCTCGTTTCTCATACTGCTGTGACAGTGAGCAGGCTGGGGGTTCACCAGAAGTTGGAAGGGGACACAGCTGGGCCAGCTGATCCCAACTGACCAAAGAGATATCCTGTACCATATGGTCTTAGTAAAAACTAGGGAGTGAGAAGGTGGAACCTTCAGAGCTATGGTATTTGACTTCCCAAATAACTGTTATGCAGGAAGCCCTGCTTTCCTGAAAGTGGTTCTTCTGACTCTTTCTCATCCCCCTAGGAGGGAGAAAGTGAGCGAGTGGCTATGTGGTGCTTAGCTGCCCACTGGCATTTACTGGCATGAACCCACAACATACTACTAAGGTGCTTCTTAGCATGTCATAGTGATGATTTCTGTCAGTGGAATGCTCTTCTTGCCAGTAAGGACTTTATGGGAATTGATAATGCTGTGATGATGTCAGTAAAGGCCACTGCTCCTTGTGTTTATGTCTAAGAGCTTTTGATATCTGGTTTGATTGTGCAGCCTTTGATCCTTTTCCTTTAGTACAGTGCCTGTTCATAGTCGAATTTGGAAACAGGGTCAGTTTCCAGGGGTGAGAGAACTATGTGACAGTACTCTATGGCAGATGGTACAAGTATGGTGCTGTTACAATTCTGCAAGATAAATTGTTAAACAGGTGCTGTTGCTGAATTGTTCTCCTGAATTTCTTGATGGTTGTTCTCACTGGACTTCAAATCTGTGAGATTCTTGTTTCCTCTACAGCAAGTCACATCAGCAGACAGTCATGAGACTGGGCATGGGTGGGAAACAAAATGGATCTGCCATCATGACAGCATTAGAAACTGTTTGGACTGCAGCACCCTTAAACTAACTTACATAGAAGGGATGAGTGGTAAAGAAGGGAGAAATGTGGCTGTGGTGAAACAGCTCTTCCCTGAATCATGTGGGAATGGCCAGTAGAAAAGAATTACTTTTTCTTTCAGTTCAGGACAAAGTGTCATGAAATGAAGCTAGGTGATAGTAAATTCAATAGGCATGTTTATGTAGTGTGAGGTAAAATTGTGGAATTCTTTGTGCCTGAGGCTGATGTGGATGCTAAAGGCTTGCTTGAGCTCAGAGGGTAACTGACTAATGAAGAAAGCTGTGGAAGTTTACTGATCGTTTGGAGCTTGTGTCCTTTTGTCTTCAGAAACTGTATGAGAGGAAGCATCAAATATATGTCCTTATTCTAATATTCTTCCCTAGACATCTGGTTTTAGCCCTTCTCAGAGACTGATCTGCTGTGCTAAATGGTTCCCTGGGTCTGTCTAAGAATGTATATTCTTTTTAGTGAAAAGGTAGTGCTTCCATGGAAATATGAGAGAAGACAAAACTCTTGAAAATCAGAAATTTAAAGCCTGATATTCTGTGAATTGTGCAACAAGTACAAAAGAAATACCCCCCCCCATCTACTTTAACAACCAAAACACACTCTTCACCCTTTCAGTGAAAGATCACTATTTGCAGAGAAGCACTTACAGCTTGTTGCAATATCTCCAGCTGGAGTGCTGTATCTTCCTTCATTCTTCATCATCTGTATTTGTGGTAATAGGAATTCTGAAATTTTCAGTTGCCCATTTAGTTTTACCGCTGTTCTTTGCTCTCACTGTTGCATATCTAGTGAATGTGCTGACTTTGCATGTACTTGGACAGAGGAGTTTGCACTTAAACATGCCCAGACCATGGAAATAAATTGCAGTAGCTTTTTAACTAAAATTGTACAGAATATTATACCATAAATAGCTTGGGAAACAAAGCTCTCTGTAAGTATGAAATATAGTTGTGATGGACTATCATGTGCACTTCAGTTATTTTTTTAAAATATTCTAATTTCATGGATGTAAATATTTCAAAAGGCCATTTAGCTCAGCATGCGTTTAAATGTATGCTAACTTAAAACTAGGCTATTTTGTGACTTCAAATTGCGTCAGGGTTTTTCCCCTGTTATGCTATTCCTTTGTCTTTGACTCAGTAGAAATTTTTCTGTGTTTTATCAACTTTCGTCAGCTGCAGCATCTGGCAATGAGAATGTTCAGCCTCCACCATTAGCTTATAAGAAATGGGGTTTGCAAGATGTGGATACGATTGTTGACCATGCTAGTATTGGTAAGCATTTCTATTTAATTTCAAGTATTTAGATAAATGAAATTAATGTTTTCATACTGTTAAATTCGGGTTGAGAGCACTTAGTGGTACTGCTTGGATAGAAATAAATAGTGGGAGAAGACCGACATCGTGAATGATCTCATTAACCATCATCAAAAATATATTTTACTTTCTTTTCTAGTCTGAGCCTTTCCTCTCCACTTGAGGGGAGAAAGGATGTTACAGCTGTAGCTGTCTTGTCCTTTGTTGTTTGATAAGAAGCAGCTGAGAGAGACTAGATCAGGTGCAGTTACTCCCATCTCTGTCAGGTCAAAGAACTGTCTGGCAGGCAGGTTAAGACTGGTAGGGGTCTTTCCTGAGTCAGGCATATAAAGACAATAAAATTTGAGATTGTTCTTTTCCAAAAAATTCAAATTGACTTTTAGGCTCTCAAAGACATTTACCCCTCAGGAATTTGCAGAAGCCTAGGTTCTTGTCAGGGAGGCAGATTTGAGGGACAGTAAGCTTCATTTCTCTTCCACCCTTTCTGCAAAAGCAGGTAAGAGGTCAGAAGGCTGCTATCAAGACAGCTGAAGTGAATTTAGTACCTGTATTTTTGCTGCTGAACTGTGCTGATTTTTTTCTTTTCTTCTGAACAAATCAACAGTGTTTTATAAGTAACCTAAGTATATTAGGTTATTTCTGCCATGTTCTTTGGAATTTCTGTGGTTAGAGCTGCCTCTCCTTCCATCCCCCTGAGTGTTGGCTGGTCAGTCAAGAAGGCAGGAATATATTTAGGCTTCTATAGTAATTGCATGCCTTTGTTCTGGAAGTATAAGACATTCACTTTAATGTTTTTGTTAGGCATCATGACACTGTGTCCTTTTGATCAAATGAAGACTGCCTCCAATATAGGAGGATATAATGCAGCCATAAAAAACAGCCCACCTGCTATGTCTCAGTATGTTACTGTTGGAGCCAATCCTTTCACTGGTTTCTTTTTTGCCCTGGAGGTATGTACTACAAAGCTGACTTGATGAAACTTTGAATAATTAATCCTAGTTTCTTCTGTATGAGTATTTCTGAAATATTCTGACATTCATTTTATGCTGATGTTTCCCCTCCTTCTTGATCTTTTAAAACTGGAATGATTTGGAGTTGATGGGATAGTAATGTCCAGCACAGACTCCTGCTAATAAAAAGTTTTTATTTTCTATCTTAAAATGAATGTAATAGTCAAGTAATTGAATTAAAAAAAATTATTATATTTATCTTTGCCAATTAAATAACTTTCATTTTTTTAAAAAAATTAGATTGATATTGTGTAAATGTGCATTTCATGGATTTTTGGAGTTCTTTGACCTTTGATCATGTACACACATGGCCTGAGTGTACTGTAGTGATTTCTTGCAGAAGAAAACTGAAATTTATGCTTAATCTGTAACACATTTACATCTTCTGTTGTATTGGAGGAAAAGCATGCCCTTGTAGTTGTGTCTTGCACATTCAGACCCTACCTGTGTGCTGTCCTTATTGGGATCGAAAGTTGATTGAGAATGCTAGAAATGGAATTTAGATTTTTGTATTTGTTTTTCCAATATGTTTATGAGAAAACTGCTTACATTGATATTTGCAAGGATGCCAAAGCCATACACCAGCTAACTCTTCATGATAAATCATACACAGGGTTTTTTTAACTTCTGTTGCAGACAAACATACTGGGCTACAAGTGGCTTGCAGGAGGATTTTGAAATGGTAAAGAGATGTCAGAATGGCTTTTCTGGGGGCAATGAATTAAAATTTTGCAGAGTTAAAGCTATGCTTTCTGAGCTGAAAGTCCATAGGAGGCCTGAAAAACTATTCTGCAGTTGAGTTCAGTGTAAGAACTATTTCTTGGCTTTTTAAAGGCTTTGTTCCTTCATTTAGGGTGGCTCAAAGCTGACTATTTCTTGACTTTCTAAGCACTTTATTCCTTTCTTTCAGGGCAGCTCACAGCCACTGTTGTCTCATGTTGCCTTAGCAGTTGCAAGTAAACTGACTTCAGCATTATTTGAGGCTGCCAGGTAAAAAAGACATTGCTCCCCCCCCCCCCCCCCCCCAGTAATAGCTACATAATAGTTTGAAGCTTTTTAGGATCATTAGTGTAATTCTGCTTATGTGTTTTTGTATTACAAGTGGCTGGCTTGGTTGGAAGAGTAGACATGAAGAAGAACCTGCCCAAAAACAGAAGCCAAAAGTGGAACCAGCAACCCCATTAGCAGTGAGGTAAATTGGCTTTTTTCACTCTCAGTTGCTTTAGATCTCTTGTGTTTTAATGTATTTGAATTATTTTGAAAAGTGCATAATTGATGAACATGTTTAATTTTCTTGACTTCAAGCAGTGATGATAGTTTGCAGGTCATTTGTTTTAAGCTTTGTTTCACTTCAGTTTACCATTCTGGACAAATGATTTATCTTATCTTTCACTTCCAGTGTGAGGGTTCATTGCTACAAGAACAGTGTGCACAGTTTAATGACACTATAAGTACACAAATATCGCTCCTGATTGCCAAGAAAGCTGATAAAAGACTAAGTTAATTCCTGATGATTCTCCCTTGGTTTTTTAAAGTATTCTCAAGACTCTTCAGCAGTAAGAGAGGTCATATAAAATAACCCAGTGCACTGAAGTCCTGACAGTGCATGACAATATAATCTCTTACCCTAGCTTCTGAACTTTGATTTTTCAGTAGGACTTAGACAGATCTGTATATCCTGCTAGACAGCACAAAAACATTTTTCCCTAATTTTCTCTTAATTTTACCCATACCTTATGTTACCTTAAAAAAAGAAATCCTAGTCTTTGTAAGAAAATCTGTGAACTATTTCTGAAGGAAAAGAGGTATCTAGTGTTTCTGCTTGCTTATGATTGTGTTTTTAGGTTTGGACTTCCAGATTCTCGTCGCCATGGTGAAAGAATATGTCTTTCCCCATGTAACACTTTAGCAGCAGTAACAGATGAATTTGGAAGGGTTATTTTACTGGATGTGACAAGAGGACTCGCAGTTCGCATGTGGAAAGGTATGATAGGGTATATTAGTATAGGAAATAATATTCTTCAAAATACTGCGGCTTCCTATGTTCAGACATAGAATTTCAAGAATTTTGGTAGGTTGCTTTATTACAAACCCAAGTCAGGTGTAATATAAAGTCCATAAGGGTATTACTGTAAATCCCTGAAATATTTACATGGCCTGTAAAGTTTTAATCTGGTCTGTCTGGTTTGTATTATATAGATTTTTTTCCTTCACAGACTGTTTCCCAACAGAAAGCTTTTAACCTAAAAAATTTCTTGGAAGAGCTTTTAGTTCTGTTCTCCAAGATTTTTTCTCTTGATAAGCTCTAGTTCCCTATTTAATTCTGCTGAGGAAATAAACATTTTAAAAATGAGTAAGAAGATATACAGCTTGTTAGATTGCACAAGGGGGGAGTCCTCAGTCTCCTAAATTGAGAGCTTTTTGTAAAATAGTACATATGTTAAGTGGTTTGAAGTCTTCAATTCTACTTGGTAAACCATTACATAGCTCACTGATGTCATTATAACATCTCTACCTTTTTTGTTTGGGAAGACTTTACGCAGGAGAGCGAGAAGATGAGTATTTTTATTTGGATCCTAAAAAATACATTTTAATGATGAAAACATAGAAATAAAAACTTATCCTATTTAATAAGTTATGCAGATTTCCTTCTGAAGTACATTTTTGTTGTTTTGAAACATGAGAAAGCTGTACACTTACTGCAGATTTTCATTTTCTGAGAAGCTTTTGCATTGGTGTAATGCCCAGAGTACAGACTTGATGAGTATTGGGGTTTCTTGTGGCTTCTCCATGAAGAACTTGTTCCTCCCCAGAGCTTTGCAGGAGAGGCTGCATTTGGCTGCTCTCTCCTGGGGCCTGTTCTGAGTTAACTGAGCACAGTTCTTGACAGGAGTCTGACTCATGGCCAGAGTTGCACAATTCAAACGAAGTTTAAGATTACAGCTTGCTGCAGAAACAGCACTTAAGTGGGTGATGATATGTTCTAATCCTGTATTAATTGCTGTACACTAACGAACTTCTGTCTTCTCTTACCAAGGATACCGTGATGCAGAAGTTGGCTGGATACAGACTGTAGAGGACCTTCAGGAGAGGGAAACTGAGAAGATGGATTCTTCTCCTTTTGGAAATGCACAGGGTCCAAGCAGGGTAGCTCAGTTCCTTGTGATCTATGCTCCGAGGAGAGGCATTCTGGAAGTGTGGAGCACACAGCAAGGACCTCGGGTTGGAGCCTTCAATGTGGGGAAATACTGTAGGTAAGAAACAGGTGGCAAGGTGTGCTGCTGCAATAAAGTGATGTCTGGGTATGCCAGTGGTAGAAGTGCCAGTGGTGCTGGCAAGCGCTTTTTATGCTGCCCACAGTGTTTCTACTGAATGCAGTTTGTTGTTCTATAAAAGAGAATTTTGTCATGTTTCATCACTCTACAGTCTTTCCTGATAAATGTGCTTAGCCATTGTTAAACCTTAGCTTTATAAATCTTGTTGCTTTTTTATTTAGTGTGTGGGAAAAGCAGGTTGACAATTTTGTTCTTCTCTTTAAGGGCCGTTTTTTGTTGGTTTCAGGTTGCTGTATCCTGGTTATAAAATAATGGGTCTAAACAATGTGACCAGTCAGGGATGGCAGCCCCAGACGTACCAGATATGCCTTGTTGATCCAGTCTCTGGAAGTGTAAAAACTGTCCATGTACCTTTCCATTTATCACTGAGGTAAGGACTTTCTATGTCCTATATAACTAAATTAATTTCATTATTGCTTTTTATCTATAGCGAGGAATTCTGCTGCTTGTTTTCCAGCTGAACTCTGTACTCTGCAATAGTCTCATTGGTTTGTGTGTATTAACTTGATTTTCATTATGTGATGTTACCTTAAAATAACAAATAATTAAAAAAACTGAGTTTTTTTTAATCATTCCCTTTCATTCTCTTCTCTTGTACAATTAAAATTGTTTTCCTTCAGTGATAAAAAGAGTGAGCGAGCAAAGGATATGCATCTAGTGAAGAAATTAAATGCTTTACTCAAAGCTAAAACCTCAGATCCAGGTGGGTTCCTTTGTGTTGTTTCTTAAGATTGTATGTTATCAATTGCTTCATGTATTATCTGTCATGTAAATGTACAAACACAAGTGTGGTTGTGGTGCATTCTGACAGCTGTGCGTTCTACGAGTTATCTTCAGGTCGCTTGCTTTGTGGGGTTTTGTTTGTTCATTTTGTTTGTTTTTGTTGTTTTTGTTTTGTGTTTGTTTTTAATAAGCAACAAGATTAAATTTATCTCATACCAGGATCTGGTATAAGCTTTGTGTGCCATGTAAATCTTGTGCTATGAGTAAACACTTTGAATGTTTGCATAAACATGGTCTGTTTCCAATCCATTGCGCTTTATAATCTAGTTCAGCATTTGAATCTAGATAGCCGTTACTTTGTTTCATTTTCCCCAATCATATTTTGACAACTTCTGTAATAATGTCTTCATGTTGGTAGCATGAAGCCATGTGCATCTTAACTGTGGTACAGGTTGACTTGCTTTTCACAAGGCACTTGAGAAATATGGATTGAAGTTGTGATTGTGTCTTTGTTTGCAGATTTAATTGAAGCTGAAGCAAAGGAACTAATACTTGATATCAAATATCCTGCTACAAAAAAACAGGTGAACATTTAGAACCCAGTATACTTTAATATTAGAAAAAACACTCCATTATCAGAGTGCTAAATCTTTTGACATTTTTTCTAAGTACGTTATTTTTTTCCTAGAATTAGTTGAAGCAAATAATTGAGGTATCTTGGGGTTTTGTTGTTTTTTTGCAACATTTTGACTGGAATTAATTTTGACTTGTGACTTCTCCAATGCATCTTGCATGATGAAAGTAAAATAGTAAAAGAAGAGCAGATCTTTCTGTAGGAATGAATTATGCCACAAGTATTATGTGTGAAGGCAAACTATAGATGAAAAATTATGGTCCAAGCTATTGCTATCTTATATGTTTTTACAGTAAAATTATGGAAGTGTTTTAATTCTGTTGAATGTCTGCTTAACAGGCTTTGGAAACTATATTGACAAGTGAACGTGTGCCACTTTCATCTCTCACAAACATCACTCAGACATTAATGGATAATTTAAAAAAACAAGGTAGGTGGATATTTATTTTGCAAATATGGAGAGGCATTTGCACTCTGTCTGCAGTGCTGTAAAACTATTGTAGAACTGTTCTGTTGCACAGGGAGACCAGACTTGGTCTGCTTAGTTTTGCTGCTAGATATCACAAGGTGTTGCTTTTACATGTCTTTTCTTAATACAGACTGCAAATAGCTTGCTAGTAAGTATGCTTTGCTATGCTTGCTGTGTGGCTAGTAATTCTGTAATTATATATTTAAAAAGCAACCCAACAACAACTGAGCTGGGTACTTGCATCCACTAAAAGCTTCCTTCAGAAAGTAGCTTTCACAGGGTTTTGCCTGTAGATGTTTTAATTTATTCTCTCTTCAAGGAAGGAAGTAAGAATTTGATTTTAATGTACTGGAAGCACAATATCCCTATCACTGAGAATCTAAGCTGTGACCAGATGCCTACAATCTTTTTTTGTTAAACTGTGCTGAAGTCTACCAAATACTTTATGTTTTGCTAGAGATTTCAGAGCCTATGTCAGGAAGTGGCATTAGGGATTCAAAATCTTGTTGCTGAAAGTCTGCAGGATTGTTTCTGTGAAATCATGTATTTGGATCTTTATGAATTGGGCAAACCTTCTCTGTGCTTGAGGTGGCCCTGTTTTGGAGAAGCATGTGCCTGCCACTTCCTTTGTATATGTTGGAACTTCTCAGCAGCAGAAGCCTGCGGTGCTTTTTTGTTATCACTGGATTCATATTGACTTACTAGAAGATGAGTCTTTAGCAATAGGAGTCAACAAGTCCCTACCATTGTTGTGTGCAAGAATTCAATAAATCACTTGTCCCTTCTCCTGCATCAGTGAGACTGTGACAATGTGATTTTGTAGTTTCAAGCCCTTGAAGAAATCTTACCTTCATTTGTATCAGTGGTGGGTTTTTTTAGTTTTCTTGAAGTGGATAGAGGAGATTGAGAGCTTCACACGTGCAGTTGTCCACCTAATTTTGATTTGGCATTCTAAATGGACTAGCATTATCCACTTCTGTTAGAACTCCTAGAAAAACCAAACTGAAAGGGAAACATGCCCTTTAACACTGAAGAGAGATTGGCAGAGCTGTATACTTCCTGAGGTCTGTTCATTTGTGCATTTTTCATCATTAAGCTCCTGTTGTCATATGTAACATTATTTCCCCACAGTCACAATAAAGAACAAACTTGGCTGATGTTCCAGCCTTCTAATTTCAGAGTAGTAGCATAAACTGCCACTTCTGTCTACTAGATAAAAGATACTGTGAAGCAGATGCTGGGCTCTGTGAATGCTGTGATTGTGAAGACAAAATCAAGTGACTGTGTGACAAGCTCTGTGTTTTTCTCTCTTGCTTGTAGGATTTTTAATGGCAGCGTATCAAAAGTGTTTAAGGGTTCCCAGGGTGAAAATCATGATTAGAAGCAGTTTCAGGTGAAAATTATATATTCAGAGATATCTTTTGTATAGAAAGGTCATTTTAGGATCTATCCAAAATGCATCCTTTTAAGTAAATTTTTAATTTGGAACAGGGTGTTTTTTGATATTGTATTGATGTTAGTTTCCTATATTCTGTTTGCTTTAATTCTCACTGAAATTTGAATGTCAATAGATAATGAAGTTTGAGACAAAGATTGTCAAAATACAAAAGTATTCTTGATATGAAATTTAATTCATATCAGTAGATACTTAAATTTCTTCTGATGCAAGAAATATGCTTACAATGTTGACAGAATGAATAAAAGATTACAGTTTGCTATTCTTAATAAAAGAAGATAGAAACTGTATATCCGTTTTTGACAATCTCTGGTTTGGCCTTGAACCAGGAAAAGGCATTAGATTTGCCTTTGTTTAGTTTAATGCTATCAGCCTCCTTCAGTTTAAAAATGAGCCTGATATCTTTAATACCTTTTTTAAAAAGAATTCTTGTTTTATACTGCTGTGAATCGATGCAATCATTCCAAGCAGCAGTGCATGAGAAAATTACACTGAGAGACAAATCCTTTGGTTCTCAGTATGTTTCACTATTCCAGGCTGTATATTCAAGTTCAAATGCAGTTTTATTCCTCCTCAGAGCTGGAGTGTGTGGATGAAGGACTGCTGCAGTTCTGCGCAAACAAGTTAAAGCTCTTACATCTTTATGAACTAGTTAGCAAACTAAATTCCCAAAGCATACAGAAAGACACTTCACCTTCAGATAATGTAAGTAAATTGGAAATTCTGTTGTCTTATAAAATCAAGTGATTTAATCGTAAAAATGCGTTTTCGAGCCTTGGATAAAATAAGTGGGTAAGCAAGTTACTCATTTTTGTGGCCTATAACTTTTAATGAAATAATTTTTTATAATACCTTCCCTCCACCCTCGTGCAAATGTCGAGTAATTCGTCTACCCAGTATTCTTCAGAAGTCACATAAAGTTGAGATAGAAATGAAATAGAACCAGGATCTCCTGTTTGCAGTCCTTTATCCAAAGTACAGAGAATATTCTTTGTTTTGGAGGGATATTCTGGGTCCAGTAGAAGTTAAAAATTTTGATATTTGTTTTTGTAGCAGCATAATTTGAACTAGTATTTTATATGATTTGTAAAACTGCTTAAACATTTATAAAAGCCGTACTGGTATTAAAGAGGCTTGTTTGCTTGATGGGTGATTGTTACTATGAGCAGGATCTAAAAATGGGAGATAGATCTGTTCTAGTCCTTTAAAAGAAAGCTATACAAGGTCTTCATTTGAGCTATGTGAATAATTGATTTGGAAATTATTTTGGACCTTTTAAAAGACATTTTTAGTGTTCAAGATGAAATATTTTGACTCTTCTCATTTTTTTTTTAGTTTTTATTATGTTTTGAAAACCATCTGTATAAATCTTGTGATGTGGGATTCTTTTGGCTTTTGCTTTTAAGGACTTGGCTAGACTGCTTCGACTTGAAGAAAAAGATTTTCATAGACTTGAAACTTTACTGGAGAACTACAAGAAAGAAAATACTCAAACCACTGTTCAGTTTTCTGATGAGAAGGATGACGTATTGTCTGTGAAAATGTTCTTAGAATATTTGGAATATGAAAAGGATGTGATTAATGTGAAAAATATGGAAGATGGAGAATATGTGGCTTTAGGTAACAGCTATTGAACTGTTTGTCAAATTACTCAGACTGATTCAGATGCTATAAATATCTTAGCCTTAATCTGGGGGCCTTAGCAACCTGTGTTGCCTTGCAGTAGTATGTAACAGTGCTTGTCACTTTGCCATGAAATCCAGAGACTTTTACTTCCCCTTGATGGTACTGAGTAATGTTGAACAGAATGATTGTAATTCTCCTGGAGAAAGGCACGGTGAAGGGAGGCGTTTCCGCCCGGATGGACTCTGGGAGGGGCAAAGGTGTAATTGCAAATAGTTTCCACTGAATGTTCCCCGAGGGACAGAGGTGGCGGCGATGCTGAGGACAAACACCACATCAATGTCACCAAAAGGGATCTTAGCGTGTCATGAGCAGGCATTAGGAAGTACACCAGCTCCCCAGAGGGACAAACAGCACAGCAGGGAACATGTGCAGCAATTAACATGTTACACAAAACAGCTCTGAGAGCAAATACATCAGTATTGCAATCACTCACTGTTAAACTGATATAATGAGTGAGTGTAACAAGTGAATTTTAACATGCTCTGGTCAGATCTGTCGCTATCTCAGCCCCTGTGTCCATGTGGGGCATCAGAAAAGACTGTTGTGGTTTAACCTGGCAGGCAGGTGAACACCGTGCAGCCTCTTCCTCACTCTTCCCCTTCCCCCTGCAGTGGGATGAAGGAGAGAATCAGGAAAAATCCCAAGAAGCAAAATATGTGGGTTAAGATAAAGACAGTGTAATACAGGGGAAAAAAAATGGAAGGGAGAATAATTATAATAATAACAACAGTATCAAGGCAAGCGATTCACAATGCTCACAATTTGCTGACCAATGCCTAGGAGCCTCCAGCCAGCTTTCCCCCTAGTTTATGTACTTAGTGATGTCATATGGTATGGAATATCCCTGTGGCCACTTTGGCCAGCTGTTCTGGCTGTGCCTCCTCCTAGCTGTTTTTGCTTCCCAGCCTACTCACTGGATGGGTGGTGTCAGAAGCTGGAAAGTCCTTGACTTAGTGTCAACAATGCTTAACAACAGCTAAACCGTCAGTGTATTACCAACATTGTTATCCTAAATCTAAAACACAGCACTATACCAGCTACTAGGAAGAAAATCTGCTCCATCCCAGTTGAAACCAGGACATCCAAGCAGGACTGACCTTTGTTTTGTTATACATCCAACCACTACAGGAGTTGTGGAAAATGGAGCACTTAACGTCCTTTGTAATGGACCTTCTTATCCACTAAGGGTAAACAATCAGGGTATCCTGAATGTAACCTGGTCCTTTGTATTGCTCTCAGTGCTACCTGATCAATGGGTTATCTTTCATATAAGTGTAAGGGGAGAGGTTGTGGCTTTAAATGCCATTCATGTCAACTTATTTTTGCTTCAGGCAGCTTTTTCTTCTGGAAGTGTTTGTGTGGGGAGAGTTCCACAGAGGAAATGTGTGACGCTTTGGAATCAGCAGGTTTTAGTCCACAGACCTTGTTGGTAAGATACTATTTACATAACTTAAAGCTTGTAGTATTTTGAAAACAAAACATTGAAAAGAAAAATTTTGCATGTTGACCCTTGGATTAATGCTATGTTCAGGCTGTGTTCAAATACTCCCACATTCAGGTCTTTAGTTGTTCATATTTGCATTTCCCAGGTAAGGGAGATCAAAAGGAAAAAAAAAAAGATAAAAATACTGCAGTAGAAAATGTGGATATTCTAGTGGGAGTGTCAAGAATATGCATTTAGGACTACAAGTGTTACAAAATTTTGCTGAACATTTCTTCTACAAAGAAGCAAAAATTGAGAGCTGAGTTAACTTCAGGGACTAATACGTTCATTAGAGTCCCTTTTTGCAAGCAAACAAGGAAGTTTGCAAGAAAAGTAAATTTTTCAGAATCATTATTATTAGTAGTGTTTGCACAATCATCTTTATCTTTCATCTACATGTAATTGTTGTCTTGTGCTACTTTATTTCCATCCACTACATAATGATGGAAATGTGTATTTCAAAATTATTTGCCCGTGTTAAGGTTTTCAGCTGTAATATTAATAACTACTAATGTTTGTCATTTTGAGCCTTTAAAAGAGGGTGTTTTCTAGGCTATATTTCTAAATTACAGCTAGAGATGGTATCATTTAATTTCAAAATCTCATAGTGTCCCTTATGCAGTGTATTTTTAACTTTCTATGTTCATGGATATAGCACTTCTGCTCTGTGGCACAAAATTTGTTTGAGAAAGTATTTGCATTAGGTGTATTGCAATATTAGACTTTCATTCTATTGCTTTAATTCTATGTTCTCTTTTCCTACAGTCACTGCTTCTCAATTTATGGCTTTCCAAGGAAAAAGATATTCTAGACAAACCAGATTCTGTCAGTTGCCTTCACACGATGCTGTCACTTCTGAGCAAAATGAAAGGTGAGATGTGCAGCTGTTATTATTATTAGAAATTTGCTACTCTGACTAGCCTGTATTATCACTTAGATTTTTTTCCCTCTTGCAACTTATGTAACAGAACTAAGTGCTACATGTTTATGGACTAACTAAAAATACAGTAAAAGTCTGAAGAGTGTCACCAACAGAGGCCTGTTTTGTGCCTTGTGTTTTCACTAAACACTAAGTTGACACAACTATTTGGCACCAGAGGTGGCTGTTCCAGCTCCCTTTCCTCACAGTCTTTTGGACATGTAGTCCTGTCTCTACTTTCTGCTGACTCTCAGACATCCTTGAGTCAGTGTTATTCTAGCAGCATTTTTATATTTAACATCTCTATTGCTTGAGGAGTACTCTATAAAGTCAATTTGCCATTGTTGGGGGTAGGGTGTGTACATGAATAGATACTGATTCTTCTGCCTCACACACAGCTGCCATGGGTGAGTCTGTGTCAGGTTCCTTTATGTGTACTTCACCACAGGCCACCATTATCAGCTTGAAGCTGGAAGCATGAATAAGCTGCTGCTGCTGCTGTCTGAATAAGTTCATAATGCTGAACATGAGGTAGTCTGAAGAGTGATGAGTGCATTGAATGTGACACCTTGAAGTCACAAAAAAGCTGTCTGCATTGTGAAGTGTCACTTTGTAATATTCCTTAGATATAGTAAGCCTACAGCAGATTTGCTGCCTGGTGATCTAGATCTGTTGTCTGTTACCTACAAATAAATTTTGGAGAATGAATAATTTGCATTCTGTTTTAAATTTGAGTTACAATGTAGAAACTGCATGCTATACATATAAAAAAAGATAATGTAGAGTAGTTGGAAATTGCTCCTAATACAAGCTGTGTTAATAAGTGCTGGCTTTAGGGTTGGTTGCTGGTGTAGTAGTTTCAACCCCCAGTGATCCCAGTAGTCTCCTTCTCTTGCTTTGCCTTCTTCAGTCGCTATAGATGAGTCGTGGGACACGCAGTCGGTGTCCCCCTGGTGGCAGCAGATGCGCACGGCGTGTGTTCAGTCGGAAAATAACGCGGCTGCCTTGCTGTCTGCTCACGTTGGGCACTCGGTAACCGCGCAGATAATCGACAGTGTGACAGACAAAAAGGTAAGTCGTCTGAGACCTTCCCCTTCCGTTTTATTTAATGTATCACTTCCATGCAAATTGTTGTCTTTGTAATAGACATCCCCAGCATTCGTTTTTATGCTAACATGGGCATAAGTGTGCATCCTGCAAGCCTGAAAATCTGCATTTGAATTTGCAGAATATGATGCTGAGGTGAATTAATGATATATAAAAATCAGTTACTAAACATATTTAAATGTGTGATGGGAACTGTACATTGAGTTTTTCTCTTGATAGCAAATGATGTTGACAGTCTTAAAGCCTACAAAAATTGAGGTGCACTGAACTTCGGCTGGTAAACCTGTTTTAACATAGTTGCAATGTATCTTTTTAAGCATACTGTTGAATTTTTATAGGACTTATGTTGCTATCCCTTCTTAAGGTGATGGTGTTTAGTTTTCTTGGCAATAAATATCTTTACAAAGTTGTGATTAAGACTGTGACACTGCACAGCATTGCAATTCAAGATGGAAAATGTTACTCCATTTCTAAACAGTATTAGGCATTTGTGTGTTTTACTACTGGTCTTAACAGATTAGGTGGGGTTTTAGGTCATGTTCAACCTTATAAATAGAACTGTGGTTTGGTTTGGAAGAGACCTTAAGGATAATTTGGTTCCAACTCTGCTGCTGTGGGAAGGGACAGCTTCCACTAGCCCAGGTTGCTCAGAGCTCCATCCAAGCTGACCTTGAACACTTCCAGGGCTGGGACGTTCACAGCTCTTCTGGGCAACCTGTGCCAAGGCCTCACCACCCCCATAATAAATAATTTTTAATATGGTAGGGCATGGAAATATGTGGGTTATTCATACATGTAGTAAAAGTGTATAGAGTGGAGAATTTAAATATTTTTGAAGGGATTCTAAGCCACTTTTCAACTAAATATGAAATTAAAAAAGGACCTATAGGATGCTCTTTCAGGTTCTTTTATTTCCTTAGGCTTTTATTTAAGGATCGGTGCATCTTGTGAGCAGTGTGGGATATTAATTGATCTTTGCATAGCAGTTAATGCATACTTTGAACTAAAGTACTCTTTAAAATGCAGTAACTCTTGGGCTGTAGCTTCCGATTATATTTTTTTCTAGACAAAACTGTGCAGGTTTAAGTGAACAGACCTAAATCAGTTCATATGTTCTGTTAGTTTTCCCAAATAATTGTAGGCTCAGACACGGAATCCTGGGAAGCACTTTCCCTTGATACTGAATATTGGAAACTTCTGCTGAAACAGTTAGAGGATTGTCTGATACTGCAAACACTACTGCACAGCAAAGTCACCAAAAGGACAAAAAGAATGTCATCGCTCCAATCTGAGCCTTTGGGCAGGCTGTCTGTAAAGAAATTGCTTGAAGCTGGAAAAGGTACATCTTTTTTTTTTCTCTTGGAGAGATTGTTGATTGTCTTTCTAATAGAATTCTGAGCCATCCTTACCTGTTTCATGATGTACACTGCACTGGAAATTGTTCTGCTGGATACCATTCTTAATTAAAAAACCAGTGTAAATTATGCAGAATAATGCCTGAAAGCTGTAAAAAGGTTTTACTGAGAAGACTGTGTTGTAAGCCTCTAATCAGTTGATTAGGAAGTTTTTTAATTGGTAGAGTTATCTATGTGTAATTAAAGATAGTAGTTAAAACTCCTGTGTTTTCTCTTGTCCTTAGATTCTGAACCATAAATAATCTGCAATACATTGACTGTACCTCATACTTTTTTATTTTTTTTTTTTTTAAATATCTTAGGAGGTATTGCTGACACTGTAGCAAAATGGGTTTTTAAGCAAGGCTTCAGTCCACTTGTGCTGAATTTGGCCCAATACAAGAACAATACAGATAGTACTGAAGAATCTGTAGAAATGCATAATAATCTCTTCCTTGAGGAACCAGAAGCAGATGCAGGCTTGGAAACAATCCTAGGTAAGAAAAATAACCTGAATTTTTCAAATTATAAATGTCTGCAGAGACCCTTTAGTTGCTGCTTTTGTAGCAGAAATTATGGTGGAAAGAGGTTTTTCTTCTAACTTCAGGTTTTCTTTTTCTAGAGCTGCTGCAGCTAGCATATCAGCAATTTCCATGTAGTCTTGAAGTGGATGTACTCCATGCACATTGCTCTTGGGAATATGTAGTGCAGTGGAATAAGGACCCAGAGGTAAGAGAATTTCTTTTGCAGGGAGTAATGATTAATACCAACTCGATAGAAGCAGTTTCACAAGTTTGTAATAGTTCATAAAAATATTAAATACAAAGACTGACTAGTTGCAGTTCTTCTGTTGTAAGTGGCAAGCAAAAATTGAATTGAGGAAATGAATGTAGGTGGTGAGGCTGAGTGGAACCTCACAGTGCCAGTTTCAAAGCTATCAGAATCTCAAAAGTGGAAGTGTGGAAACTGGGTTCAAGTAAGCAGCTTGAAAAAGGGTTTTGACTGTATTTTATGCAATCATGGAATAGTTTAAGTACTGCAAAATAGTGGTGAACCTTTCCTCTATTCTAAATATGCCAAAACAGATCACAGAATACTAAATTTGTTAGACTGGAATCCATTCTATCTAAGGAGGAAAGAGGGATTTATTGGATGTTCATAGATTCCCTGGCCACTGCTGGAAGTTGTCATAAAAGAAAAAAAATTTTCCTTTTTTTCTACTGCTGTCCTGTAGTTTCTCTAATGGGAAATGTCCTAAGTTTAGGTGATATTAAAATTGAAATTAGCACTTCTTAGTCTGTGCAACATAACTTGCTGTAGAGCAGAACTTACTCCATTATAACAGAATTGAGTAAAAATTCTATCAGAAGTGGATTTTTTGTTTTAAAAATCACAGTAGTCAGTGGAGGTGCTTTTCAGCAAAGAGTATATTAGCAGTACATACACACAAAACCCACCGTCAAATTACAATACTGAAACAAACTTTTCCATGTGCAGGTGAGTTTGTCAGATAGTGGGACAGAAGGTTACAAATCTTGTAACTTCCAAAATAGTAGCTTTAAGATAATCTACCTAGACCCATTAAGAATTAATGATTTGCATTTAAAACAAGTTTTGAATAATGTAGTAACTTGTTCTTTTACTTTTTTTTACATAAGGAAGCATGTTTTCTCAGTAGGTCTATAGATCATCTAAGATGCATCATTAATGCTCACATTCAGCATGGTAAGTACAAAGTTACTATTAAAAATTACCTTTGAAACTGTAAAACAGCAGAATGAATGTTTGCTGACTAGAGTAAATGTATGCAGTTCATAGAAGTGATGGCCATTCTGTCTTAAAAGAAACCCCCAAAAAATAACCCAAAACTTTTTGCTGACATTCAGGCTTTTGTTTTTCATAGTGAAACTGAGTTTCCACCAAAACTGTAAAAATAAGTAGGTTAGATAAAGTCAATGTGTATAACTGAAAGCATTTTAAAATTGCTCTGAAAGAATTTTTTTAATTTATATTTAAATAGTGGAACATGTCAATTGCAGTCAATTACTTTTTGATACCCTTCTTTTAATGAATGTGATGACAGTTTCCTTTTTTTGTAGACTATTTATGTATGCAAATAAGATTCACTCTTTCTGTGTACCTACAACGTTTAACCGAGTCTGAATAATAGAATATTTTTAGCCAATGATTCATTGCCTTTGTAGTTGTATTTGATCACCAAGGCAGTCTGCTCCTGAGAAATCTAAATTCTGGGTATAAAGCAGTGAGGACAACTCAAAATTCCTTCTCGTTTCATTCACCATCTTGTAAGATCCCTTTCTGTTCACTTGGAGTTTACAAGTGTCCATTGTTCTAGGTATTGCTCTGATGATGTGGAATACATTCATAGTGAAAAGGCTTTCTTCAGCTACATATCTAATGGACAAGGTGAGTGCAGTACTGGGACTGTTTTTGAGGCTGCACTTTTGTTATTAGCTGAAAAGTGAAACTAGTATTTATAAACAATTGTTTTATTTTTTGAAAATATTTGGAATATCTTTCATTTAGCCACGGAAACCCTCGCTGTTCATTTGCTTTACTATGTAGCTAACTTCTGGAATTGATGAAGGAATGCACTTTTTAAAACACCAGATCTGTTGAAGGATTGACTGTAGGCAGCTGATCAGCACTGGCTGATGTGTACTGAAGACTTAGGCGTGCTGTTTAGCTTGTAGTTGCTAAATAAGAAGCATTTGAGTAACAGTTTGAACTCATATGCGTGTATAAAATCCTGTTAGAAAACAATGAATAGCTTAAAGTGCTTTCTCTGTGCCAGTTCCCTGGTAAGTTATTACCACAAAAGTACCCCAGAAGAAGCAGATTTTCATGATGTGGTCCAGATTTTGCACATATGAGCTCTTACTCTGCAAAAGACAGAACATTTTGTGGATGTTGTTGAGCAGCTTTAACTATTGCTACTATTGTAAATTGCCTTTTGTTCTAGTATGTAGCATGTTTGCTTTGAATTTTAACAGTCTTTTGTCCTGCCAAATTTCAGTTTTTTCATGCTTATAACTATGAAGGGAATCTATTTACTGGAAGACAGTTTGGGAATAGTACTGCTAGTAAGTGATGGATCTGTTTAAATTGTGTGAGAAGAATCTGCCTGTTGCTTTGCCAGATGTATGGCAGCAACTAAGTGTTTTTCAGAATAGACGTCCAGATGCAAAGAGAAGTGTTGACAATTAGTAATCCTGAAGGTTTATGCTATAGAAACAGTAGCACAACTTCCAGAAAAGTAGAGTTTCTGCACTTGGTGGCATTTAAGCAGTCCCAAAATCAACAGCTTGAAAGTTGTCTTGAATTCATGCTTTGAAACGGCATGATGGATGTACTTGAATTTGAGTTGAAATAATCCCATAATTTGGACCCTGGAATCTCACTTCAGCTGTTGTTTAGATTCTGCCGTGGTTTTGTAATCTCTGCTTTTATTTTTTGGTGCTACAGAAGATGTTTTAGTTGTGTGTGTGTCATCATGTGCAGCATTGAAGAAATTGGAACTTGTAGTAACATTACTAAACAGGGTATGATAGAGGCGTCTCTTCGGAAGAGTTCAGATGGGAAAAGCATGGAAACCAATCTATAACTCACTTGTTAGACCTTATCCATGCCAGTGAATATGCTGGAACATTCACTTTTCCTTTCTTTTTCCCTTGATCCCTAGTGTTTCTTTCTAACACTGCACTTGGTGTTACAGCTTTAGTTCTGTGTTCGACACCACTGGGAATTTCTTAGCTCTCTTTAAGATCTGAATGAGGACCTTGGGGCCTTATTTCTAATCCTGGGCTCCAAGTAGGATGAACTAAATATAGACATCAATGATGTTAATTTCTCTACAATCTGTATCAAAGCTTTTGTTGAAAGCAAGATATGCAATGTGCTGTAATGAACTATTTTCTCATTTTATGTTAGGAAAATAGGAGGTTAAAATGTGGTAGCAGATATTACAATGAAAATTATTTAGTTGTGATTACTTTTTTTTAAACAGGTTGGAAAAGCTCCAAAGGACAGATTATGTAGACGGGCAAGTAATACTACTTTTGTCTAAGAGGGAAGAAATAAATAGAAATTCCTTTAATTTAATACTGGTTTGTGATTTATTTTTAAAAATTTCAGAAAAATTCAAAATGCAGCCCTAGAGAAAATGTTATGAATTTTAAGAAATGTAAATTACTCTTTATCTGACAAAGCAAACCAGAACAGTAGTATAACTTTAAATATTTTAGAGGGTAGGCTTGAGACTGTAAGATGACAAATTACTATTATTTTTCACATGTAATTTCATTATTTAAAACTTTTTTGGAAAACAGCTGATGTGATCAGAAAATGAAATTATGTAGATGTCGTCTTGGAGATAAGGGATTGTAAATGGCTACATTTATTCAAATTTTTCATGTTATTTCTAATTCTGTGTTGTACTTCAGTGAGTATTTGTTTACATTTAAATATAACAGGTTAATAAACTGAACTATGTGCTTTATGTTAACAACTGTCTTCCCAGACATACAGAGTTAATGAAAACCTGTTTCAATTCCAACTGAAACAATTTAAATCACCCTGTTTGTTAACAGGACGTAGGTATGAGTGACACAGCAATGACAGCTTTCCTTGGCTGCTGTTCAGAACTTCTGCAAACCTTGCTGGAGGTAAGTTTTTATTTTCCCCATAGAAAGCAAGGAACTAATGGATTCAAATTTAATTTTAAAGACTATGGTTATACTAATTTCTGTACCATTCAGTTCAGATAAATATTAATGAACTTCTAGACAATGAAACTTTTTTTTTTAATTTCAGTGCCAAGAACTTGTGGTTAAACCTGTTTCCTTTGCATAGGCCAGTACCGATGACACTTTTGTGCATGACTGCTTTTCTGTGTCGCTCTGGCAGGCAGATGTTACCAGTGATGAGATGCAGGCTCCTGTCTTAGACACTGAAGATGCCTGGGTGTCAGTAGAAGGACCAGTATCCATAGTGGAACTGGCCCTGGAGCAGAAACGCATTCACTACCCATTAGTGGAACACCAGTTTGTGTTGTGCACAGTCTTGTACGCCATCATGAGGTTTTCCCTGAAAAGTGTGAAGCCTCTGTCGCTCTTTGATAGCAAGGTATGTCTTTTGAAAGTGTGTATTTTAACATTGCTATCTTTGTTGGTCTCTGTAATACATGTTAGCTTTCACTGTTTAAACAGTTCATGCATAATTTTATGAAAGACAGTCCACTGTGGTACATAAATGAAGTTGTCACTAGAATCCAGTCCACTATCACTTAGATCCACTAAGATCCAAACTTGGTGCATTTCCCTATGAATAAAAGATTTGTAGTGGCCTCAGATGCATGAAGATCAGCTCTTTTATAATTAGCTGGTCTGAAAATACTGCATGTCAAGAACACTGGATGACAGGTTTTTGTAGTTGCTTTGAGAAGTGCTAGATCAGTGAAAACACAAATATTTAAAGGTAAGAAATGTTGTGTCACTGTTGTGTCCATTATTGCTCATGATTATTCCAGAATTCTGAGCATCTCAAAGTGAATAAACAACTTGCCATTTAACCCATATAAACCACTTAAAAAAAGTCACTGCATTTAAAATGCAGTCAGAGCTTGACCCTCATACAAAGCAGGTACCAGAAATTAAGCTTTCCTCCTCCTACCTTTACTATACTAGAATTCCAAGGAAATCTAAACACCAAGTACTGGTATAAAATGTCCATTAATTCCTGCTGGGGTGAAAATTATTTAGTCCTGTAAGGTTGCACAGATGTCTTAATGATTTCCTGACATTTAATAAATGTGGGATATTGCTTGCCTTTTGTCATAAGTTATTGTTTGTATGTGAATTCTGATGAATATTTCAGTCTTGTCATCCTTGATCAAATTCCTTAGGTTTTATGCCTTTATTTGTTTTTTTGGTTATCTGTTAGCAGAAAGCATTATACTACCTTTTGTCATTTAAAAATGCATGTTACTTCTCAAGAGTGAAATTGGATCATGTTCCTGTCCTGCCTTTCTTTTACATATAACTGTTATTCTCAGCCACTGCCTTTTTTCCATCACTTAAGATTTCCATTTGCTCTGTGAGCTTTCTGAGATAATCTCTAACAGGTGTTAAGAGAGGCTGGTGGCTGAAAAAGTGGTTAGAAGTTTCAAAGTCCATCTGTTGCTTAATTTCTGACAAGGCAAGTCACTAACTAAACCTACACGTTCCTTGCTGTCTTTTAACACAGACATTTTATGGTATGTTTCCCTACTGCCTGCACTGGTGCAGGGCAGGACTGCCAGAGATGTTTGGCTCTGAGCATGTCACTGCTGGAGCAAGGGCTACCATGTTCCATCATTCAGGAGTTTACCTGGAATTTGGCCTGTAGCTCAAGTGACCTTAAAATTAAGCAGTGTTAACTGTATCAATAGGTAATAGACAAAACGTGTTTTCCTATCAGCTATTTTTTGTTTCTTCATACATATCGTACTTGATAAGTCGGTGTAGTCAGGGACCAGGAAATACATCCAGATTTCAACTGCAGCTGGGATCAGCTACCTATTTTGGTAGGCAGGTGGTTTTAAACTTGAAAGCAAATCCTTGAAGTGTTATGATTCCATGAACAGAAGTTTGGATTTTTCTGTGGCTTTAATTTACAGTATTAATTTTTGTCCTCAAAGCAAAACAGAGAATGCAGTACAAATGAAATGTAAGAAGTAAGTGGGCTGCTTAGCATTAGATTGAGATGGATTGTTTGTATTCCCCTGTATCCCTGAGGCCTCTTTCTGGTTCTCAATTTTAGGGCAAAAATGCATTTTTTAAAGACCTCACATCAATTCAGCTGCTACCCAGTGGGGATATGGACCCAAATGTGCTATCCATACGACAACAGGTAGGTGTAAGTTTTATACTCTTCTTAAACTTCTAAAATTTCCAATAATACTGAAGTAACCTGCAATTTTTCCTTCCAAGTTCTTGCTCAAAGTTGTGAGTGCAGCGGTTCAAACCCTATGTTCATCACAAAAGGCCAAAGAAGTCTCAGAAGAGGAATTGTTTCCTTTTGAAAAGGGAAAGAATTGGCCAACTTTGGCTGCGGACCTGGCTCAGTATCTTCAGATCTCTGAGGATCTGGTCAAAAGGCATTATGTCTGTGAACTGTATAGTTATGGGATGGACCATCTTGGTGAAGAGGTAATAACAGCTTTAGAGTTTATAAATCAGTACAGCATTATGTCATATATTCTGCTAAAATTACTTTCTCTTATTTAAATCACTTACTTAGGATGCCTGGAAGGGTTAGGCAAGATTTATCAAGCTCAACAAATCCCCAGTAAAAGATTGTAAAAGTACTTTTTCAAGACCAATAATTACCTTAATTTTTCCTTTTTCACAATGAGAATCTATGTATACATGGAAACATGACAGGGAATTACACTGTTGCTCTAAACCAGCATGGCCTATTTTATTTTATTTGATAGTTTCAGGAATTTGCCCTTTTTTTTTTTTTTGCCTGTAATCTCTGTTAGAAAAGAAAAAAAAACTTAGGACGAAAAAAACCCTTCCCCTCCTTGAAGGGAAAAGCAAACAGGTCATATGAAAGTTAGGAATATGTTGCTGGACTGTAAAACAGATCTTGTGCTCATGCTAATCATTGTGTAAAGTACAGAGTAATTCTCTGCCTTTCTTTACCCTTCTGCTGCTCTGAAGCTCTGAAGGTGCTTCATTACAGTAACACATAACACAACAGTCTCAAAAACTACTTGTACTTTTAGTATTGAGCACCTTCTTTTGATGCAACTTTTTTGGCCTCCAGATGAGTGAGCTGTGTCATGCTAAAATGGTTTCTAGTTGCTTACATTTCTCTGTTCTCAGGCTTTTTTTCAGGTGGCTGACAAAGAAGTGCTTGCATCACAGCTGCTCATCCTGGCTGGGCAGAGACTGGCCTTCATTTTACTCCATGGGCAGACAAAGGAGGGCATGGACCTCCTCGCTAGGCTTCCTCCAACGCTTTGTACGTGGCTCAAGGCTATGGTAAGTTAAGCTCAGTTTTGGAAAACAGGTTGATTTTCAGAAGCTTCTGTTCACCAAGACAGAGATTACATTTGAATGGCCCTTTCTTAATCATAGAAATAAGAATTTGTTCCCATTTTGCCTTGTGCTGGTTCTGTTTCAGGGAGGGTAAAGCAGTTTCATGAGTCAAAGCATCAGCTTAATTGTGTTTACCAACCTTAGTAATCTGTTTTATGCAAGTTCTGGATGGCTTGTCTGCAAAATTACTCTAATGCTGTGTTTATTCCATTATGTAGGACCCCAAGGAACTTCAAAATGCAGAAGTGCCAATTGTAACAACAGCTAAGCTGGTTAACAAGGTCATCGAGCACCTGCCGGAGAACCACGGGCAGTACAGCCTGGCCCTGAACCTCATAGAGGCTGTCGAGGCCATCCCGTCCTGACCTGCTCTGCAGGGCTACAGTGCCCGGTTTGACAGAGGCTAAACTTCACAGAAGAAATTTACCATGTGGCTCTTGTTAAGCAATGAAAAGAACAAATGGTCTCCACCCCAGAATTTCAGAGGTAATTTTAAATTGGAGTATATTTTAAATTCTGCACTAGTATGAATATGTTTAGTTTCTAGTACACTTGTCAGTATCTGAACTGCTTTGTTATTTATTTCTGACTTGAGTGCTTTATGCAGTTGCTTAAATTGGGTATATTTGACAGCAGTTTTAGTCTCTTAACAAAGTCACATCTTGTGAAATTCTATATTTCATGCTGGCAGTAACTGCTGCAGTTTCAATGTTCCATGTATGATTTGTTTTTCAAAACAAGCTTTAGAATTAGACCCAAGAAGAACATCAGTCTCTGAAGTTACCATGTAAAGCCAATATTGCTTTTTCTGAAGCTAGAGCTGGTGTTGGGCTCATGCCTTGTAACTGCATTATGTGTGAGAATGACAACTGCACTAGATGTAGGATCAAACATGCTGGGGCCTCATACAAAGGGACAGCAGCCCAGGAAAGAGAATCCAGTTCTCCAGACATGAATATGGACCCATCTTTTAGTCCAGATCTCCCAGTATTGTCTCTAGGGTGCTGGACTTCAGCTAAAACTGGATTTACATCCCTCTCCATTATTATTAAGCTCTGCTGAGTTTAAGTAGGTCAAGGAATTTCTTACTGTAAGATTGTTCCTCCATCTTATCACTATAGAAGATGTAGTACGCTATAAATCTCTGCACATGTTAACTTGTAGTCAAAAACGCTTGAAAAGTTGATCCAACTTCTCTGAAGATCTATAGTACTGAGTACTTTAGCCTTAAATAAACACTTTTATTTACGGTACCTACCTACAGGGAATCATACAGTGAGTATCTTCACTATTGGAGTAGTACTGAACATGATTATTGCATCAGTTACTGTTCACTGTTTGCCTGAAGGAAGCCAGGAGAGAGAACTGAAACTGGTTTTGTGCTGAAGTCAGCTGGAATTACCAGCTCTATCTTGTAACTGGCTCCTCTTGCATTATATACAAGAAACATTCTCCTTCCTGGAGACAGAATTTGGTCGTATTTTTCTGAAGCACGTGCTGCTGTCATCTAAGGGTTAGACTCCCCCTGACTCAAAAAAAGGTTATGCAGGGGACTTGTTTGACACAGCCTCCTTCATCTGTTCCACATCCCCAGCTCCTATCCCTGCACTCCTGATGAGGCTTCTAGATTTGATACCATATGTTTAACTTCCTCCAGATAGAGCAAAGAATAGTGGGAATTCCAGTACGAATAAGTGCCAGCCCTGGTCTATGTTCTATGTACTTCTCTACTGACTTCCATAAGAGGCTAAAACAGCTGTAAGGGAGAAATGGGAGATGGCAATATTGTACAGGTGACTTGACCACCTTGCCTGACAGCACTTCACACTGGCAGGAAGGACTAGGTTAGAGATTTGGTCATCATGGAACCTGAGGAAAACCAAGAGTTTCTTAGCTGCATTACATTCCTTGATCCTGGTACAGCTGTGTAAAGGATTTTACTGTAACTGAGTATCATGTCAGAGCTGACACACTACACCAATCAAATCTGTAATGTATTGTAAGTAATACTCTGTATATAGTGCTATTTTGTGTCTAATTTGCTGTGGATTTGTGTAAATTGATTAAATAAAATTTGAGGTTTCACTCTGTCTTTTCCTTCGTTTTAGGGAATGGTGGTCACCACCTTTTCTTCTCTCCTGTTTTACAAGAGGCACTCAGTGGTTAGAGGACTGGTTCTCTGGGGTTTTACAGAGCTCCCAGTGGACAGTATGAAAGTTAAACAAGATCTGGTGTACTTGGGAGTTTCATTTAGAAGGAAGTGAACTTTCATAGCACACAAGTTGCTAAGAACAAGTAAATTAGTCAGTTATTTTTAACCACCCTTTTTATTAAGCTGAAAAGTGATATACACAAGTAGGTGTGTGTATATATATACATATACACATAAGGTTCCCCAAAATACATGATACTTCTGCTCAGGCTGGGGCTCAAGCATCTGGTTCTACAGGTTTCAGTATGCAGACCTGCTGGTTAGCCGTTGCTATGTTAAGACTTCCCTACTCAAGACCTGGGTGCAGGTTGTGCACAGGCATTTCATCTTCACGTGCTCCCTTTTGCAGCAAGGACGTTCAGGCACCGTGGGCAGGGAGTGCTTGAGGACTCGGAAGTGTATCTCCTGCAGCGAGGGCATTTGGCTTTGGCAATTGGTCGGGCTATCACTTTATAAGAAGATTGTTCACAGATGTCACCACCTGTTAAAGAAAGTGTTATTGCTGAGGGAGAGGGGCTGAAGCTGTAGGTAAAACTCAACCATACACAGGCTGTGAAAAATGTGTTGTAGCGCAGGAAAGAACCAGCTGCTTAGCGCTGTAGCCTGTCTGGAATAGTTCTCTTACCTTCCAAGTTAATCAGAAAGGTCCCTTTGGTGATGTTTGCATCTGCAGGTGTTTCTTTGGGTAGCTCGCTCAGCAGGGTTGTCTGGGAAGCCATCATTATCTCATTCAGCTGTGACACACTAGAAGTTTCTTCAGCCTGCAGTGCCTAGGGAGAGAGGAAATTTTCAGACTTGCAACCTGGTTTTGTTCTCAGCATCCACCTGCTAGAAGATGTTAAAGCAAAAATAAATTGCTGTGTATGTGATTGCAGCAGCTGTCACAGCCTTGCTGGAGAGAGAGCACAAGTTTATGTACACATGTCTAAATATGCGTATATCTATAGTTCTGTTTAAGTACAACATCAAAACTGGCCTCTACCCCTGCACACTCTCAGATGTTCCATGCTGAACCATGGTTCCCACTCAGAGTGGATGATTTGAACAGAGTCTAATTTCCTTATTCCTGCCAGGAGCAGGAGTAGACTTGAACTGCAGTGTCCAGGTTTCCCTCTGCAGTTTCCTTTGACCCTCACATCAAGAAAGCAGATGATTTTAGAGGAGCATTGGCACTACAATGGGTGTTTCAAGGGAGGGCAGTCACTAGAGGTGTAGCTCAGGGGTCAGTATGGGATCCAGGACTTTCTAATATATTAATTGATAAGCTGGATGCTGGGGCAGAGCACACCCTCAGCAAGTGCTCAAGCACTGAGAGGGGCTGACACACCAGCTGGCTGTGCAGTTTGGAGGAACTTCAGTGGGATGAAGAAACTGGCTGCCAGTTTCAGGGAGTACTGCCCCAGCTGGCTGGAAAGCTGGTGGCCAAGCAGCTGGCCGTGAGAAGGTCAGCAGCATTCTGCATTAGGATGCTGCGACAGAAGGAGCACTGCCAGCCGGCTGAAGAGGATCCTTCTCCAAGAAAACACAGACCCACTTTTTTACTGTGAGGGTGATCAAACACTGGCAGAGGTAGCCCAGAGTGGAGATAGGGTCTCCATCCTCAGAGGTATTCAAAAGCCAACTGGACACAGTCCTGGGCAACTTGTTCTAACTAAGCCTGCCTAAGCAAGGGGCTTGGGCTGTACAGACTCCACCAGTCCCTTCCAACCTCAACTCTTCTGTGATTTTCTGGCAAGTACGAAGCAGAAGAAAGTTTACAGAAATCAGTATTTTCCACACAGACAACACTATCCTTAGTTGCATTTTTTTTACCTCCATTAATTCAAACAGCAATCCAGGCTCAATTACAATGATGACTTCATATTCCAAGGCATTCTTGCCGGAGATGGATCCAAGGAAGGAGTCTCTCATTGCACATGCACCTTCTATGGCTTCCTCAATGCCAGGCTTCTTCCATGCTGAGCTGACATTTATCCAGCCAGTACGAAACACACCCTCCGAGTCTCGAGAGCAAAACATAGGAATCCTTAGTTTAGTTTATCTATGTGAGTATTTATTAAATGATTGAAAGAGAATAGCAGATCTCTCTATTTGCATTCCTTTTAACTGTGAATTTAAAGAGTGCACTAAAAGAAGCCCTTAGATGATATATGAGCTTTACCTTTCTTATAAGGGATGTACTGGAAGACCTCCTCTGCCAAGTGAGGAAGGATTGGTGCAAAGGACCGGACTACGACGTCTAAAGCCTGTGCTAGCACAGTTAGACATGAACGACGCTTAGGATCCTTTGCTTCTTCACAATAGAGCCTGAAAGACAGCAGTGAAAATGGGAAGGTATTCCTATGTTCATGTCACTGCTCCTGATCAGGAACCACACTTTCAGGACAGCCACAAGAGTACTGAAGTCTGACCCAGCCTGCCTTTCCAAGCAAAACTTAAGTGCCCTTCCTAGGCAAGCACAGTGGGCTACAGATTCAACCATCTGCGTATGCAGTCACATTTGTTACAGGAAAGGAGATTTGCTACATGTTCACTTGTATAGAGATGATCTGTCACCAGGGAGGTGAGCCTGAAGTTCTGCTAGCTCTTTGTTGTGGTTCATCTATAAAGCTTAGCATTAGGGCTTTTTTTATCTCCCCCCTCTGCTGCCCTTTACTCACATTCTGGCAACTAAAGACCAGTATAACCCCCCATCTCCTACCCACATGAAACAGCCCTTTCAAATTTACAAAGGTTATCTGTCACATCCTTAGGATTTTTTACTGATTGAAAAAAACACATAAATACATTCAGTTGTCCAGGTAACTGGTAAAAGCTCTTCCCCCTACCTTCCCAAATTCAGGTGCACATCCTTCTATGTAGAAATACAGATCCAAGAGTCTATCTTTACATATTTACTTAGTTTTAAATATGCATGTTTGAGTACCTTTTAAAGCTATCCGGTGGACAGAACACAAGCACAAGGATGACAAACACTCAGGTGAGAGCAGCTAAGCTTTCACTGGGAGCTGGAGCGCACTAGAGCACACTGTGTAACTGTGAGAGGTTCTCTGACATACCTGTATTCACTCAGCATTCACCTGCAATGGTACTACCTCCATCTCAAACCCATTAAGGTGTTTTTTCCCTTTTAAAGGCAGCAGGAAGTAACTTACCTGTCTTTGATTATGCTGAAATAGAAGTTAGACAGGTTTCTGGAACAGAATGCTTGCAGTAATCGGACAACTTTGCTATAATCATATTCTTTGTATGCTTCTGTAACCTGGGAGAGGGAGCAGAGGCAGGTAAGAACAGCATATCAGTTTTCATAACACGCCACATAATCACATCCCCTGATAAACCTAAACTTACAGAAACTGCAACAAGTGACATACAGTCCGGGAGAATCTTTTATTTAAAAGGTTGTTGGAGAGGCAAACAGTATTAATTCAGCTGACAATTAGGCCAAAGAAATAATTTCTATTCAAATGTGAGGGCAGTGAACAGGGGGGACCCTAGAAATTATAACTACAGTTTCAGCAGAATGGTTCTGAGTGACAGAAATGACAAAGTTCTGGACTACAGTAGATTTCCAAAGCTCTAGAATTTCTGGGGTTTGTTTTTTTCACATCCTTTTTTAACTATTCCTAAAGACTTCTGATTTGACACCTTCGGCAGTGGTGGGGAATGGGAAAAACTGGTTGATGTCACCCAGTTAAGAATGTTAAATACAAAGCCTTCAAAAGCTGAAATGGGCTTGAGGGAGTGCACACTGCATTGAAGAATCCTTTGGCGTTGTAAGGTCCCTACTCGACACATCATCTACTCACACACTTAAAGAATTTTCCCTAGAGCTTATAACCAATGAAAAACACTCCACACATTCATCTAAATACAGTTTACCCCTACCTTGCTGCCATAATCATGCAACAAATGCAGCATGTATTGATCAACTATGTACATCTCTGAAGGGGGAATGGAATCGGTCTCTGGATTGAAGCCATCCATGTTTCCCAGCATGAAGCGTAGTGTATTCCGGAGCTAGCAACAACACCGAATAAAAAACATTAATGATCTGCACTTCAGATGAAAAGCAAAATGCTAGTGTTCTGCAATGAGTTAACTAAAATTGGCTACTTTCCAAAATGACTGAATAGTTACAAAAACAGCACCTGGAGAATATAAGCCAAAAGGGCCTGTAGCAGAATAAAGAGTGGCTGTTTACCAAAGCACGCTGCAAAAACCAGTCTTTTTCTTAGCACACTCTTTGATCTAAAGATTTAAGAAGCAGTAGTACCTTCCTAAATGAGTTTGGAAAAGGTTCCTTTAGTTTAAAGACTGAAAAGCTTTGCAGCCACTACAAAGAGGACCTGTCATTAGAATGAACAGTGTTAGCGTATGTGGCTCTTACCTTGTTGATATCATCTCTGGCAGCATTAAGGACCACAGGCCCAATCAACACCTCAGTAAAAACATTGGATTCTGCCACCCACCAGCGGAGAACATCAGCACCATATGGAGGATCCTTGGTGTGATCCTAAGGACAGACAGAAAGGCACACAGGTAGAACTGCTGGGGGTCCTGCAGCCTGGTGAGCAGTGCTGTGAGCTATAGAGCCACCGAGTGTCTCCTGCTGGAAGGGACCCAGAGGGACCACTGAGTCCATCTCCCTGCTCCTCTCAGGACTACCTAAAACTCTGCACGTGTTCCCAGAAGGCCAATGTATTTGGAGGCTTTTACCACCTTTTAGCAGGATTTACTGTCAAGCAGGGCTACACTATATGCTTGCAGCAGTCTGTGTACAGGCAATGCTAGAATCCAGGTAAGCTGAGATAAACTCATCTGCAGCCTTAAATACCTCAAATGTTTATCATTAAAATAGGAATGTTAATATCTAAAACTACACACTTTTTTCTTCCCTTTCAGACTGTTTTCAACTCTGAAAATGGCTTCTCTCCTTGTGAAAGAATAGGAACAATTTTGTGTTTTAATGAATCAGATAAACAAGTCTTTGTAAGGATTCTTTTGTTGAGAGAACTGCAAAATCTGCTTTGCAGTCTCAGAAAGAGCAAAAGCAGGACTGCAAGGGGAAAAAATTTCAGAGCATCACCTGCACTGCAGTATTCCTGACCACAGAATGAAGTTTCCAGAGTTAATAACAGTCTAGGCTGAGAGCAGTCAGATTGCTGGGTTGCAACTCCTACATCTGACCCATCTACTGTTAGGACCACCTTGTAGGTTTCAGTCAGTTTGAAAGCAAAGGTCTTTTAATTTTTTTGTTTAATATCCCCCCCGATCCCCTCCATTACTCCATCAAGAGTGTTTCCAAGTGTATTGGGTTTCTGTGGCCAAGTAAAAAGGAACCATGCTACACCCTCTGTATAATTCTCTTTTAGCGTTTTCTCTTAGCAGAGCACAATGGTATGGGGGTTTTGGCACTTCAGCTGAAGCAAAACAACTCCAGGTTTTCACTCCAGCAAAATGGAATTGCAGTGTAGCCAAAGCCTTTAGAAGAGCCTTACAGAGTTCTGCTACAAGACAGCTGCTTAGACAAAGCCATGCCACAGGGCAGTTGCACAATCTGATAGTCAAAAACCGTAACTAGTGATTTTAAGAAACTCAACGTTTCACTTACTTCGCCTCCATTGATAACAACATCAGGGTCAACCACGTTGCCAATAGATTTAGACATCTTCTCCCCTTTCTCACCAAGAGTAAATCCATGAACTACCAGAGTCCTTGAGAAAAGATTTTTAGTGAAAATAAAATCAGTGAAATTCTGTGTTCAGAGGAGATTTCTAATGAGGATATTGCTAAGCCAAAACATATAGAAACCCTCTACTTCAGTGTAAGCTGAGGCTTCATCCACTGAGTTCAACCAACCATGAATACGCTGTATTGCTCTCCAAGTAGTGCAAACAACTTTATTTTCCCCATTTAATATTGCCCTGCAAGCAACATTTTTTAGATATCCAGGGCACATGTATTTCAGATTAATTAAATACTAAAGCATTATTTACTTTTTAAGCCAATACTTTTCCCAAAACCGTGCAGCCTCATTGCAACTAACCCACATTACTCTTCCCTATGCTTTTCATCTTCCAGGGGACAAGCGGTATGCCACAACTCCAGCAGGAGATTAGCACACAGTCATTCCAAATTCCCTACAGCCTAACATTCAGTTCATGAGTCAATGAGCTTGGGAGACTTTCACACTGTACCTCACATAAGAATCCCTTTGATTATGGGAGTGGGAGAGATGGCAAAAGAGACTTATATCTGATAATACAATACCTATATGGCTGAGAAACAAAATATCTATTAAAATCATGATGGAAAAAATTAAGAGTAAATTCTTTCAAATCTAATCTGAGAAAACTCTACAATGAAAATGTAAGAACATAAATCAGATACCTAGTAATAGTTTAATTTCTCTTGTTTATGCACTACTGTGCACATTACCACAAGACTGATCTTCAATAAATGGAGTAGCAATGTGTTTGCAATCCACACACTTACTTGTACGGTGCCTTTTTCCTTACTGCCACACTAGTTAATAGAGAGGATTGAAACCAACCCCCCAGCTGGTCTTTTCCTTCAAGGTACGTATCTGCTCTTTGCTCTGCACCTTTAAAACCAGAAAATTTTGTTTGAAATATTAGCCTGTACATTCAAACAATTAACACACAAAGTCTCTGAAAGTGATTAGTGAAAATTATTCTGCTATTTAAACCCAGCAGATAAGTTACTTAACCATGATAAAAGTGACTCATTAGTATCCTATGTTTTTTAAAAATTAAGACTCAGTGAATTCAAAATTTAACAAATAAGCTTGCACTCCCCCAAACAAAATAATAAATTACAAAAACAAGCTATCACACTCAGAGTGCTTCATAGGAAGTTTAAAAAATACTTTCCAAGTACTCCAAAACAAACTGAAAGACCCAAGAAAAGATCACATACTTTGGAATTAATAAAAATCTATGCCACAATCTGAAACTTGACTGTGTGGAATTACTCAGGACATAAGCCATGGAGGTAACATGCCTGACCAGCCTGTGTAAGGCATCAGCTATTTAAAGGAGACCAAGAAGCTTTGGCAGTGACCACAGCTCCCCTGCGACAGAATGTACATTTCTGGTCACTGTTGTTTCGGAAGATTAACAATTTCAGGAAAGGGTTAGGACAAAAAGGGAAACAAAAAAGCCTGTTAGGGGAGAGATGCATTTGGAGAAGCCTGGCATGTGTTGCTTATCCAGGTGAAGGCTGAGTAGAAGTACTATTCACTATAAATACAAACACAAAAAAATGGCAATGCTAGGGAAGAATATCTGGAGCTAGTGAGTACTGCTGGCATCAGATTAAAAAACAAGGCACACTGGCTGAGTATTAGCTGACTGCACATTAAAAAGAGAAGACCAAACCCAGCTATTCCCCAGGGTTGCGAGAGGACAGCAAAGTTTAAATGGCTTTTCTGGTGGAATTCAGTCCCTGTACAAAAAGGTACAAGACTTGTTGACTCAAGAAGTCCCTCCTTGTCCTAAGCAATTCCAGACAGGTCATCAGAGTGAGAACAGAATAACATAAAACACAGAAGAATACACAAGTCAAAGCCTGAAAATGTTTGTCAGGAATTCAGTTTTGATTCTGAAAGCTGGTGGCATAACTTTCCAAATATTCAAACAAAAGTTTCTCTACTCAGTTTTTATCTACTAGCTCCTTTTACTGTCCTCCTAGGACCCTGAGACAACGTTTCTTTCTGCTGCTGACATACTTGATTTATTTGTTTAACTTAATGGAAGTTTCGATATTTAGATCCATCCTGCAATAAAAGGAAGTTCAACATTACAAAGGTCAAGGCCATACAGTTCTAGTTAGCACAGGAAAAATGTGTGGGTGGATGCTATGGTTTTTAGCACATTTGCTTATTCATTTAAGAAAATCTACAAAGAGTTTGGGTTTTGAAAGGAGAATAAGTAAGGATCAGCCTTTTTATTAAGAGACTGCAAAAATACTTGTGAGGACAAGATAAAAGAGAATATTTGTGGTAAGGAAGACAGAAACATTGGAAAAATCTGTAAGAACACATTTGCTATTTACAACTGGTTTACTAGCCACTGGTTTTAGAGAAGTGAACTTTTCATGGAAATGCCAGTAGTTGCAACTTAGAGAAGTTTAAACAAACTGATTACACACAGCAAACTGTATTGGTCTTTTTTGACAGGAACCTGTACATCCGGTACCCAGGCTGGCTGCTGTACTTGCAAAGTTAACAGAGGCCAGAACATTTTATCTCTGTAACACACAAACGTGGGTTTTGCATATACAAAGCTTGCCTTTTAAAAGCGCCTCTACCTCTGTTTCGTTAAAATTGAGATTATTATATATAAATTAATTACAACAGTGCTCATTTTTTTTTTCCTGGTAAATGGAAGAGTATGTCCGACAACCCTGAAGAGACTTTTCAGTTGTTTATTTTACACTGAGGTATAGTACATAGGTCATTAAAGAGAATTACAATTTATGATCCTTTTGGTTTGGATTTCAAGATTCCATATCTTTGATCTTACAGACTTTGACTTTTAGATTAAACGTATTGTATTTTAATGCCAGGAATGAAGCAGCTAAGATAAATTCAAGCCTCTCAGTCAGCACAAAAGTTTAAACACTTAGATAGGCAAGTTGTAAAATAATCACATTCAGTCCGTTAAATATTAGCCAATAAGATAGGGAAAAAAAGTTACGATGTTGAGAATTACCATCATTGTGATATAAAGCCATGGGTAAGAAGCTTTGTGACTTTTACCAATGGCAAATCACATCACAAAAGAGTCCAGTTTACAAGAAATATTTTAAAATACAATCATCTCAGTGTTGTAGTGCAAATGGCACTCTGCCCCTAAGGAAAACATCAAGACCTGTATGAGAATTTTAAGACAGAAAAGAGTTCTCTAAAACAGATGCTCCAAAAACAGCCACTAAAATAAGTACTATCAAAAGGCTGAATCCCAAAGCAAAAGAAAAGTCCCCAGCACTGCAGCACTGAGTATTCAAAATGAGCATGTGCTTTTAAACAAAACTTGGCTTTTACCATATTGTCTTTTTGGAGGCAGTGGAGTATCACTCTTCTACCTCACAGCAGCATTGTGAAAATGAATTTGTTCATGTATGAAGCACTTGGACTTAAATTTTAGCATTGCATAAAACAGTTCTTCCAAAAAATACATTTGAGGCACGTGTAGCAAGAAACAAACAGATTCAGTGGGTACAATTCATAAACTGTTCAGTGAAACAATGTTAGGCAAACAGAGCATGAACAAAGCAAATGGCATCCCCAGAAAACTTTGGGATGAGTTTTTTAGAGAATGTTGCACTTGTGGATCTGCTCTCAGTGATGCCAGCAAGCAGTATTTTATCTCACACATACTTTAGTTATAACTACAGTTTTAGGTTTGTGACTACAGGAGCCAAATCTTTGATCTTGGTGAGTAAGTCACACCTTCCTACCTGCCTCACTGTTGATGCAGAACGGTTTGGTTAATTTGCCATTTAGCTAGATGTGGTACTTTAGACCCATCTAAGCTGGAAAAAGGAAGCCAATCATAATTCAACAAAATTAAGAGCAACTTTAAGTCATTTCCATCAGAACCATGCCCAGTCTCTGGTAGAAAATGCAGCAGGGCAAGCATTAGAAACATGACTGTGCATGCAACCTATGATTCAGGCCATTGAGCTTGCTGTCACTGAGCAGCAATTCCTTTAACCTCATACAGCAAAATCTCTCTCTTCTTCCTCCTTCTTACCACCTTCCCCACCTGCCATATCTTCTGAGAGCAATCTGTGTGGCCATCAGCTAAAGGGATTAATTTTGTTAACAGCTGCATCTCATTTAGTAAGCTCAGACACAGCTGGTTCAAGTGCAGTGAAAACTCAGGCCCAGGTTCCCCAAGTCACAGAGACACTGGAAAGAATGACTTATTTTTGCAAGATGGGAACTGACAGGGAAATCTATAGCACCTTTAGTTCCTGATGGTTACTAATAGGTCATTGGTTTATTATTTTCAATAATCTGCGTTCAGAGTAGAGTGAAAAAAGTATTAGTCTCAGTTTTAGCCATTTCGTATATCCTCCAGTTGACCTAAAAGTGGCTTGTGCTGCAACAGAACCACTGCCACACAGCAACAACAGCTGTTATCCCAACCTCCTACTACAAAATTAACAGGCAGCATGTACAGGTAGCGTGAGAGCTTCCGTATGCCTCTGTGCTTCCTTGAGTTCTCTATGCAATTTTGGATTTCTCCATGAATTTCATCCATATTTCTCTAAGAGTACTTTGGAAAAGAATACCATCAGTTAGCCTGTTTGTAAGCCTTGATGATTACTTTTATTGACATTGGAAGTTCCGTAGAAAGTTTTAAAAGCTGGAGCATATCGGGAAATAGAAGACAGAACTATTAATTCAACAACTTATCTTGCAAAGTGCGTTTTTCATAAAGGTAAATTAAAACAATTTGATAGGAATCACTGAGACTGTACTTCTACTTCTGACAGTGGCTGGAAGCCTCAAATGCATAGAAAAAAAGGTAATGCAACTTTTGTGTCATTTCTGAAGATAAAATGGGTTATGAGGTCACAATGCTTGTTAGTCAGACCCCTGGCTTTTGAACCAGTGGGGCCATGCCAGTCATGTCAGACAGCAAAAGAAGATGCCTTACACACACCATGTTCCAGCAAATGTCATGGGAAGAGAGGACTAGGTAGAGAAGAGGAACTTGTAATGATTTCCATGAAAGAAGAAGTCTGTACTGTGAATTACCCAACATTTATTAGACACTATAGAATCAATATGGGAGCCTTACACAAATTAACAGTGAATCAAGAAGTCTTGATTCTGCTATTCCTTATTGAAAGATGTCTTTCCTTTACATGGGATTAGAGGTAGCCTTTGCAGGCTGAGGTGTTAAGCCCTTAAAGGATGCAAGGGTGTAATGTGCATAAAATATCACTACTTTTTTATACCTTTCAAAATCAAATCTGAAACATTTTTAAATTCAATATATGTACAGGTCTTCTAGAAAATTAATGTTTGCTGATGGTACTGTCCCCTGACCAGGTTGCTAAGAAATAAAGCCTCTGGTACTAACGTGTTTTATAATTCAACAAGATTGTTATCACACAATTGTGTACAGAGGGTTTAAAGTCCAGCAGACTTGATGTATGGAACCAGACTCCTCCTCTGGAAAGGACTCCTGACTTTGGAATATCCTCCAGGCAAACAGTGTACATTTTATACACTTTTATACAAATATATATCTGCTACCTGCTGAGTAGCAACTACTGGCAATAGAAGCTATAAATAGTTTATAGCAAGCATAAATCTTTTAAGCCACAATATACTACTTTAATTACTGAAAGTAATCAAAAGTGAAAAAGCACACCTACACTTTAAAATTAAAAACTTACTTAGATTCAGCAGCTGATCTCAATCATGTTCTGCTTCAAATAGCACACACAAGCACAAACTGAAATTTGTTAACTGAAAATTATGTAAGAGTTACCAAGGAGCAGCCAAATACCTTGTCTGTTTGTGTCAGGAAACTTCTACACTCAAAACAAGTATGTTCTGATCAGAAGATCCACGGTATTCCACACGGCAGAATCGTTCAGAGTAGAATATTAGAAAAATCTCAACTTTAATTACTCTGAAAATGAGTTTGCCAACATTAAATCCTTATCTTTACAAGCAAAAGCAGCTTTAGAAGAAGTCACAACTAGTCTGCTGCTGGCATAATCTGCCTCAGCTTTGCTGACACCAACACTGTCACACAAACCAGTTGTATTTTGTTCTCTGAATATTTTAAAAGAAAGATCAACATATTAATTCTGTACCTTCCAAAACATGAGCCCAGGAAGTTCCACTGTCAAACCAGATGTCTAGCACATCCTGTCCCTTGACATAATCTGAAACATCATGACCACCAGCCTATTGAGAGAACAATTATTAAATAGTGCAAACAGAATACTCAGTATCATAATGCCTTTCAAAGCTAAAAACAAAGCAAATTTGATTTCTGGACCAGTTTTGTACAGGCACTGCTACCAACTTGGAGTAAAGGCAAAATAATTTAGATAAGTTTTCATAATAGTTTTCAGATAATTACTGATGAAAAACAAAATAGGGCAAGGCAAAATTATAAAAAAATCCTCAGATGGCTGAGTAATACTATAGTTTGTGTGCTGGCTTAAGTACACAATTGTTAAAGTACAATAAAATGTCAGCAAGAGCTGAATAAAGATTCTAATCTATTTTAATGACAAGGATTTAATATATATTTGGGTTCATAATTTGGTTAATTAGGATGTCACTTTCCTCCTGAACTAAAAGGAGGAGGATGGAGATCTCTGCCCTGAAGTAATGGCACAAATCTGATTACAAGTATTTTGCCACTCAGATCTCACTTTCTGAATATTTCTTTCAAAGGAAACCTTCTCATGAAGGTGCAAGATTGAAAAGGATCATGGGACTATATGAAGGTTTTCTATTATTTCTATTATTTTCTATTATTTCCCATCACTCAGCTGTCTCCAGCACCTTCTGTCTTTGAAGCCAAAAGATTACCTTTGCTACAGCCTCTTTTGATAGTAGTTGTTCAATAGGAAGGGTCCACCACGCATCTGTTCCTTGCTGCTCCACTACTTTGATGACATCTGTGATAGTTTCACTGGGTTAGAAGAAGGAAAAAAGGGGTTTAGGAATTGATGAGTTAACTGTATCTTTCTACACGTATCCCAGACCCAAAGCAGTGAGATATACTGATAAAGAGACCAAGCTATTGGAACCTGTGATTTCCCAGCTTCTAATCCAGACAGAGATTTCTACTTGTATTATAAAGACTTTCTACTTGTCTTCCAACATGGGTAAGGTTGTGTAAAACATACAGAAACCCACATGGATCTAAATATATTTTTCTGCAAATACTCAAGAACCAGGCACTCAGAAAAGATGCCAGCAGCTTGAAAATTTCTAAAATCCATTTCAATTGCTATTTCTTGACCTTGAATTTAAAGAAACTACACAACTATTTCCCCTCAAAATATATCCTCTTTTTGACAAGAGGCTGATTTTTTTACTGGATAAGGAGACCTTGAGAACTCATGTGGATATGGAGTTACAAAACGTACATATGTATTAGACTTCCAGTTGCCTGGATTCCCCCTTTTTAGCACTACATATTTTAAACTGTAATCTATGTATTAATCACAATAATGTAAGAAACTGTAGTCAGTAGAGCAGAGATAACAAACAACCAGTCTGAAGGCAATCTACAAGTTCATACCCTAAAGCACCAGCGCCAGGACAAAGGTCCTGAAATAAACAGATATTACGGAAATAAGAAAAGTAAAAAAAATTAACTAAGCATTTTTTCTGATGTGAACAGATAAGGGAGCCACAAGGTGTGCAGTTTTGTAAACTATTTATGACACATTCAATCCTTGTCCCCAGTGGGTAAGGCCATGGGGAATTGATTTTTAATACTGCTTAATGCCAAGTCTAGACATAAATTAAGGTATCTTAGAAAAAACAAAAGAAACCCCACACACTTTGTCTTGACTGACTCACGGAGCACTTACTGAAGAGATGATTTTTAAGACCTCTGCTGTATTTAAGGACTATAGCAGATCATCATGACCTGCCAACTTCAAACTAAACCTGCTGTGCTACTCAAGCCACCAGAAATTTGTTTGTAACTTGAGAAATGAAGATTTAATCAATTAACTAACTTCTTGACACAGAAGGGGAAAAAGTAAAACAATGATCTGGCATAATTATCTCGAAAACACAAAAGCCAGATGATCATCTTTAGTGTCATCACTTGGTTTTGTATTTGGACCTCAGGAAAATATTCTTCTGCACTGTTAATAAGCTGAGCTACATCATTAAAACACTTAGTGGATTCTTACACACACAGTTAAAAGAATGAAAAACCATGTTCTCCAAGAAGCTGTAGAACAAATTACTTCATTTCATGACATGAGGTGCAAAAGCAAAAAGAAAATGCAGTTTTCCTCTTGATTGCTCAAATTGCAATGATAGAACAATAATTTTATATTAATCAATCACCAGTTAATCAATTTACTTCTCAAAGTAAATTTCTGTAGAACATCCCAGCAGGTTTTCTGGAGAATAAACCCACTACCCAGTAACACACACACAGACAGCTAGCAATGCCACCACTATTCTTACCCTTTGAGACCAGAATGGGCATCATTCACTTTCCAGTTTAATGATGATAGGATACTTTTTGGCTTGATAATGTATCTGCTAACATTTATCTTGGAAAAACAACACTGAGGAGGCTCCAGTTCAGAATGGTACTGTTTCTTTTCAGAAATATATGCACAGACACCTATTTGCCTGTACTTCCAGTTGTGAGAGTGTTATTCTCCAAGACAAAAGCAAACACCACCACCAGTCCTGGCAGATAGTTGATATGTAATCCTTAGGTCACACTAAACCTTCAAAGTCAGAAAGCTCTCAGGAAAAAACAACCAAAACCAAATAAGCCAAGAAGTTTGTTTCAGCCTGGATTAAACAATCCCACAGAATTTCTCTCTCTCTTGCAGGCTCAGTACCTTCCACTGACAAGGCTGGCTTTACATCCAGACCTTCAGGGACAACACAGACTGTAGCCCCTGAGAAAATTTTAGAAAAAACAATACACAACAATATTTTTCACTTCCTGCCAACAGAAGTCTCCACCTTTGATTCTTTTCAAATATGCTATCTGTGAAAGAAAGATGGAGAGGGACTTTTTATGTAGTGACAGGACAAAGGGGAATGGATTCAAACTTAGTAGGTTTAGATTAGATATTAGGAAAAAAATTTTTTTTTTTACACCAATTTACTGAGTGTGGTGAGATATTTGAACAGGTTGCCAAGAGGAGCTGTGAATGCCCCATCCCTGCATTGTTCAAGGACAGGCTTGATGGAGCTCTGAGCAACCTGGTCCAGTGGAAGGTGTCCCTGCCCATGGCAGGGGGTTGGAACTGGATGATCTTTAAGTTCCTTCCAATCCAAACCATTCTATGGTTCTAGGAGTATATTTTTAAATACATTATAGATAACCACTTGTCTTCAAATGAATATTTTAAGATCTCCCTCTACAGTCTCAATGCCTTCTGGCTAATGGCCAAGTCTTACCCACGGAACTCACCAGCAGAAGACAAGAGCAGCTAAATTAAAAAGAGGATGATTTACCCTAAAACAAATTTATTACCACAAAAAATGTTCAAGTATGTTGAGTGATTCACGGAAGACATAATTCAGTGCTCAGCTAGTGACTCTGGCCTCAATTAGAGCCAGAAAAATTTACTAATCAGAAGTCATACCCACAACTAGCATGGAAATACTACCAGCATGCCCTATAAACTGAGCAGAAAATTTAAACAGGAACTAAGCTTATCTTCCACATAACTTTTTCATATTGCACATACACTTCAGTGGAGGGACATAAACCCTAGTGACAAATTCATTTTCAACCTATGTATTTTTAAAGCATTCAACAGGTATTTCATTCTACCAGTGTTTGCAGGGATTTTTAAAAGGTTATAAATCCAGCTATAGATCAAAACTAACAGCTACCTTGGACAACATGTAGAAACATACACTTTAACAAACAATTTTTTTCCAGCAACTGCCTGGATTCAGTTTGATCACAGCAGGAATTTCAGTTTGTCAGATGTTCTAAACTTTCAGTAAAGGAGATACAGTCTGAAGTGCCACCAATTTTCTGACATTGCAACTGCTAATTGCAATGAGACCTCTCCTCAGTGGAAAATGATTAAGGTCCTGCCTATCACATAAACATTTGAAGAAATTAAGAAAGTGAGGGGAAAATGTGAAACACTGTGTTAATGCAAACTGTATTACCTGTAGTGAGGATGAACTGTTCACCTTTCCTGAACTGGAGGTGCGGGGGAGGGACAAGAAGGAAATAAAACCTTGCTACTGCTCTCCCTTGGGAAACCATCATAAAACGATTGCCTTCATTTACAGTAAGTATTGCCAATGTCACACAAGAGTTGTCTACCCTTGCAGATACACCATTACTACAAAATATATTACAGACTAACCTTTTATCAAGTGTATTGTTTTGCAACACAAAGACTTATACTATTAATTTATTAAGGGCAGAATTTTTTTCAAGACCCATTTTCTTGCCATGTGAGCCAACAGATGAATTATGCTCCAGATAAAAGTTTTCAGATAACTAAAAGAAGGTCAGATTTGTGTTATCAATCACTTACAAGAAATAAGGAGTCAAGGACTGTTATTACAGTATATAACTTGTTATCAACCAATACTCTCAAAATTCTATCAGTTTCCAATCAAATTTTTTAAAAATATATTTAAGTAGTGCATGCTTTTTTCAGTATAGAGTGTTTTCCTATGGATTATAAGTGAACATTAATAGGCAATTATTTTATAAGAGGAGACAGTTAAGACGAAAAATTTCCAGGGTACCTTTTCAACAAATCTTTATTCTTTCTACAGTTTGAAAAACCCAAGACATGCAAACACAGCCCCTGCCCCCCTGCCTCTACTCTTCTCCCAAGATCCTTATGATTAATTTTTACCACAAGAGAGAGACAACACTGTATTTAAGGTATCTGTACCGTTAAGGCGAAGGATTTTTGAAAAGTACTTTTCTGCAAGGTGCAAGTGAAAACCACCTTTCTCAAATAACTACTCATCACTTTATAATCTGCAGGCTTCAACGTGAGCATGATAATTCCCCGAGTTAGCAATAAACAGCATTGTAAAACTTTGCCCTGTATTCATACGCTATCTACAAGAACTTGCATTACGTGTCCCTGCTACGTTTTCACACTGAAACCCCTACGGCAATTCACGCTACCACGACACCAGCCAATCACTCTGGAGTCTGATATTGATTATGCTGAACACTTATTTAATCTGTTAACAGAAATTAGGCAGCAGTAAGATACAGTCAGGAGGAGAAGAATACAGCACCTGATGTTCTCTCGATCTCTTCTCAAACAACAGCAAAGAGGGAAAGTTACTGCAGCAGTAAGTACTTTGGTTACGGTAAGTTCCTATTGCTTACCATTCACTGAAATGTCTTAATATTTTGAAAAGCAAATTAGAGGACAAGGTGGATGAATTTCAGAAGGATGTTGAGGTTTTCTGTGTCAGAAATTTAAGTTGTTTATCAAAGTCACAGGGAAGCTGACAAAAGTTCTTAGGTATTAGAATAAGCATTGCAATAATACTGTTTGTTACCTATGTCTGAACAGTCAATTTGTAAAGTTACTCCATGAGGTCAGATTAAAGTATGCATCTCACATTTATTACCTGGTCTGAGCTACTACTAGAAATACTATTCTCTCATTTTAGTTTTGGAGCTCGCTCTTCTCTTCCATGAGCTATATATTTTCCTAGAATCAGAATCTCTCTCATCAGCTCTCTCTTGAAATCTATTAAATGCTGAAAGCCGACAAGTATAAGCATCTTTGTGCATGTATTCTATTTAAAGCCTTTTTTCTCCACCTTTGCAGAAAAAACACACAGAATCTCACCTCTGTATTCTTACTGAAAACGGCAATTATGCAAAAGGTTCTCTCTTTTCTCTCATATAAGATTTTTTTAATAGTAATCTTAAAATTCCTGTTCACAATATGATGCAGTATATGCTACAAAAAGAATTTAATCATCACTGGCATATTAAATTTATAACTATAAACAGTGTAATCTAATCAAATGTCTTTTAGAGCTATGGGGGGCCACAGCAGCAAAAAGGAAGGCTCACAGAGATCTTGTGTCCAACTTGTTGAATGCAAGATTACCAACTACCTCTTGGCTTTTAAGTTAGAAAGACTGGATTGCTGGTGTGGGAAAAAATAGAGAAAGCAGTTCCATCTTGAAAGATGAGCTTTTTGCAGCTTTTAATGTGACAAATTCAGGGGCAACTCTCACACAGGGAAACAGCGGTTTCTTTTAGGCATTTTTTTTTCTTTTCCAAAGTCTTTTTACAGGTGATAAATACAGGATCACTCAAGATTGACCACTGGTGCTCTCATATGTAACAGCAACTCCATGTGGACTACACTGACTTCCAGTGGAGATGCTGTTACTTTTGAAAGACACTGAAAAACTACAGAGCAGCTGCTACTTGGGAACCTGTTTATCCAGCATTCAGCTTAGAAACAGTTTTTGTTTTGAAACGTAAGTTATTTACTGTTGTTTTAACGGTATTAATTATTCACACCACCTGAATATGAAACTTCTTAAGCTTTGAGAAATGAGCCAGCAACCTGCTGTGATATGATTTTCAAAAGACTGAGGCTGTTTATTTCAATAAGAACTGGTGTCCAGGAAAATGACCTATGAATTGACAGACTGTCTTCTAAATTTGCCTGTCACTTCTATAGGCCAATATTCTGTGCACTTTTCCTGCTCCGTTTACAGAAGTCTGCTGTCTTTATTTCAGTGAGAATTTCAAATCTTAAATGACTGTTTTACACTTGTCTCTAAAAATGTCACCTAGGGTAAGTAAAGTTAGAAGTAAAGAGTACTGGCTATAAATGAGCATCTGAAGCTGTCAGTCAAATGAAATAAATCTCTTTTCAAGCATATTGGATACGTTTGGTTTTTTTTCCTAAATGTCTGTCTTTATTTCCCAGATCAGTTCTACCCCAACATGCCATACTGTCCCTTTGTTCATTCAGGTACAAGTGTGACTGCTGGGCCAATACCTACACACAAAGGTCAAGATGTTAAACTCCTGCAGAGTATATCACATCAAAATGCCCTGATTGCCACATTTCACACAACTCCAGCACTTACACCAATAATTGGAGCACAACTCCAATAATCTCACACAGCTCTAGCACTTACAAAAGGCATGTTTTATAATACAGGTTACTGGCTTCCAAGGTAATTTTAATACAACCTAAAGGAATTGCCGTGCATTCCTCCTTTCAAATGCTTTCTGTACCAGCTGGGTCAGCTGCTTGATATTCTGAAGAAACTACTGCTTCATGGTGCCCTTCACATCTGACTGCCACCTGCCCAACTGGTTTTCATTATACTCTTATTTTCTAGTTAAATTACATATTTAACAATCTTAAGCAACACACACACACACACACTCTCAAGTCTACTCTTCATATATAATACAATAAGTATTCCTCAGAAATAGTAATTTTTTTAATACACACACACACTTTTTAATACAGTAACAATTTTTGTAAGTAAAGTGATTTTACACCTCATAAAGCCTCCATCCGTTTATTTCCTGATGTGTGTCAGCACTATTCAGGTACTGGAAACAACTATGGCTATTGAGGTCTTTTCTCAGTTACTGCCTAGGGTGAGAGAGCCAAAGTACACCTCCGTGCACCTACACACCCAGTCACACCAGGTAAAGTTAAGGACCAACTGTTTAAAGTCCATTCCCTGCTCGCCACACCCTAAGCCTCACCTACTACTATACTTGTGTGCTCAGTGCAGTTTCTGCAAAACATGGCAGACTCTTGCAGTACATGTATTCAACGTCAGAAAACAAAAACTTCTGCAACACTATTAAGTTCATCTCCAGCTACGCAATCTTAATACCCAGAATGAATCTGTACAAAAGGTCGTAGGCTTAACATATATAAAAATGAGTTATGGTAGCATATCTCAAGGCAGAAAACAATTATGGAGATAATCAACAAATGTGAAACTCCTCAGTACTACTTTTATGAAATCATCTCTTAGAGAGTATTCACAACTGAAAACCTTCTTTCCCCAAAGCAGTAAAAGCAGAACTCTATTACTCCTTAAAGGACAGAAAAGGATAATATTTGGTTGAGTTTTCCTGTTTTAAAGCATAGCCTAGATTTCCTCTGCATTACATTGTTAGGCATTCCTAGTGTTTGCAACATCTGGATACTATTAACCAAAAGTGGCAGAATCAGGCTAGCACCTGAAGCTTTAGACATATCAAATCATATATGTAAAGGTCATTTACTTGCAGTTGAGACTGGCCCTTTAAAACAACTCTACTTTTATTTTGAAGCAAAGTGCAGTTGTTTATTCTGCCACCAGTGCCGTTATGGTTAGTCCACTTCAGTTACCTCATTGTCGCTTAACTGCAAAAACCTACCGACACAGTACCTGTACTGTTCAATTTACATTGCTACAATTACAGTTGCCATCTACTCTACCTACACTTGCATTTCACTGCTTACTTAAATGTAAAGGCCAGTCATGACTGCCAGCTCACTTGAAGATGAGGGATGAAAGCACCAATTAATATCAAGGGGACTTTTCAGGTAACTAATGTATCTAAGTAAATTGATTCCTATTACCTACACACAAATCACCTCCAGCAATAAGTTTTTGATTGTTCCAATTTATAGCTAAATTAGTTCTGTGTATAAACAACTACAAGTAAAAACATGTACTTACCCCTGAAATAGTAAAAAGTTTTATAATACCGTGTAATTGCAGCACAACAGTGCTCCTTCTTTCATTTCTCAGTGTATAAAGCTAGACAGATACCTGTTTATCAAGCATTCTCCTGTGTTCTTCTGATAAAAAACAGGAATTGGGACGCCCCAACATCTTTGACGTGATATGCACCAGAACGTCCTCCTGTCCAACATTTCAAGCATTCTGTTCACTGCAGATGTAGGAATAACTTTCACTTTTTTCAGCACATCCTATAAAGTAGACAGTGAACTGTTGAACACGCTTCAGCATTCACACAAACACTGTTTGCGCTGCCAGTAAAAACCAGTACCACTCCTACTATTAAATAACATGCTCTCGGACAATTGTCATGCTTACTTTTTTATCTCACTGCCTGTTGCTCTTCAATAACACAATCTGAATGCCATACATACTCCACATTTCCCCAACCAAAACACAAAGCTTTCCTGCCAGCTCTGATTTTCTAGAAGACACACCCTAAAGTGAGTTAAAAATGGCATCAGTAACTCTATCTGAAGTTTAAATGCTCATTGTGCCTTGCGCTGTTTCCTTTGAAATTCCACCTTGATACAAACAGCCTGTAGTACAGAGTCTGAGCTACCACTCACTTCTAGCCCTGCTGAGTAACTATCATGCTTTCATTCATTTTAGATAAAAATGAATATGGAATGTACACATCATGCCCTAATTACAATGAAGTCATTGTTACCCAAGACAGCCTAAAGTGCTGGTCTGAATTTTCTGGATGTATATAATTTAAAGAGCACTGTGTATAAAAAAAAAATTGGTTTAAAGTTAATTAAAATAGGACTGTGACAAAATTAACAGGGAAGCAAACAAACATGTCTGGCCACACAAGGTTATCATAACAATAAAGATAATTTTGATAGTAATAAAATTGTCTCTTCTGATTTAATTCCTTGAAACATTGTATTTTTAAAGATATTTTGTGGGAAAAAATTCAGTAGAAGAAACCTATAAAAATAAGGAAATATGCAAGTAAATCCTGGATTATATCAATATTGACAAAAAACTTGGTAACATTCAGCACTTTTACAAATAATTGACACTTTTCAACTAGTGTTTGTAAACCGTAGAGAAGAACATATTCTAGAATGAGCTACATACCTGTGCTGCAGCCTTCACGTTTGCTGTGTTTACAAACCACTGTTTGCTGGCCCGAATGATCATTGGTTTTTTAGTTCTCCAGTCATACGGGTAACTGTGCACATATTTCTCCTCTTTTAACAAACTCCCAGCTGCTTGAAGCATCTTAATGACTGAGAGAAAAAATAAGGCAAGATTAAAATCGAATTTGAACATATGGCTACACTTAACCTCAATTCAATCCTTTCCAAACACATAGCAAGAAGTGCTCATCCATACTCAAAATATGTTCAGTTTATATGAACCCCCAAAATACACCTGCAGGATTACAACTGATAAAGTAACGAAAGGTCAAACATCAAATACTCACCAGCTTCATTCCCCTCTTCAAGGACATTCTTGTTTTTAAGTTCAGGACCTGCAGCTTCAGTAAAAACCCCACTTTCATCCACAAGGCAATCCTAAAAATAGGTATAATAATCATGTCAATAAAATACCATGCGGCAATTAATTATCTTTTTGGTATTCAAATGCAAGTTAAATATTCTTCTGAGTAACTCCTTTCATGACAAATAACAAAATATTTAAGTATACTTGAGATTTAGTGAAGTGCAGTTTAGTAATCTATCAGGCAAGTGAATTTTACATGCCAGAAGAAATGAGCACCATTGTGTCTGCAGCTATACCACAACTGTCTCACATCAAGTCAAAGTCAGAGTGAAAAACAAAAACGAACCTAAATCCTCCCATACCCTGCATATTCACTTTGATCACAAACTGATCACACATAACTGAACTGTATTTATGTATGTGTTTAAAACAAGCTTTGCTAAAAAATAATAGTAATATAATTTACTGGTCTGTGTGTAGAAGACAATTCTGAGTAGTGAGAGTCAATATCTGAGAATTATTGTCTGTGTTATCCTTTAAAAAACAAAGCCACATAGAGAGCAGAAAAATCTGATTCTGTTCTATCCCTTCCCTTTTAATTAGCTTTAATTAGAAGAAGAAAAACTTCATCCTTTTATCTTGATACATAGTTCTTTAAGGTTAGTCTTTCATTCCTGCAGGCCGCTAGTTAGGCACTTCTGTGAATGCTTCAAAACATTTTCAAATTTTATGCAGAAATTACAGCAATTATTTTAGAGACACACAATCAAACAGTTGCAGGAAATCAAGAGCAACAGCTGAAAAAATAGAGTACCGTGGGCAGTTGATGGTGGGAAGCTACACTGTAGTCTTCCATACCATGAGCTGGAGCTGTATGAACTAACCCTGTTCCTTTTGCCATTGTCACATGATTTGCAGGTAATAGAGGAGAGACTCTGCCAGGAATTGTAGGATGAGCACAAGACCCATCAACCAAATCTGTACCTGAAAAAAACCCAAACAGAAGATAGAGAAACAATTCTCACACACAGCTTCTTTTATCAGAGAACAGAAAAAGAACAACTGATCATTAAGTGTATGTATGGGATACTCTTCATATGTGCTATTTCTTTGTCTTGTCTGTGGATCCCTGTCCAAATACTTTCCAATTCTCTGCATTGCTCATTCTGTACACAGTTGCTTTTTAATCTGAGGAACAAGGTTTTCTTCCACCTTAAACAATTGTATTCCTTTAGTAGTACCATTCCACCTAGAGACACTCCACACACTCCCATTCCTTGGGGACCACTATCTGAGTGTTCTGGAAACAGATGTCAATATCTACTTAGTAGGCTAAAAACCTTGGTTTTGGGATTTACTGCCAGTTTTGAACTATTAGTATTATCATGAACAATTAATTCTCCAAATTACATACTAATAAAGAGAATACAGCACAAATGAAGCTTGGGACAATTTAAGGTTAAAAAAACCTTGAAGAAATCTTGGTATTAAAGCCTTCCTGAAAGTCAAGAATCACAGAGCTTGAGGAATGCTTCATATGACAAAATAGCCTTCACCGAACACATTCCTCCTAAAAGGAACACAACTAAGAACTGCTGTCAGACAGTTAGGTATACAAATACAGAAAGGCAACAAATATAATTAATTACTGAATATATGGATAGATAAAAAGAAGAGGTTCCAGTATGATATTTCTTTTTAAACAGGTCCAACTTTACTGTTGTATGTTATCCACAAATCATATGATTCAAGAGGGTGGAAGCTGTGAGAAAAAACACCTGCAGGTAATTTTATCATTAGGTAAAAACAAAACTTTCTCTGAAAAAGACGGCATGGAAAGACACTGAAACAACCTGAAAAGTCAATAGACACAGATTTCTCACCTCTTCAGAAATGCTTATTTCCAACACTGAATCACTGAGAAAGGCAAATGAATAAAGTTCACAAATGACACACTAAAACCCAACTCATGACACTGAATCCCAAGTTTGTCTATTAAGAGATATCACTGTGCAGTTTGTTAGGGTGTCAACTCAACCACTTTAGTTTGTCCAGACAAACAACAGCCACCTACAATGCCTCAACAGTCATACTTGTAATTAGTCCCTCGCTTTCACCAGCAATGGATGGGAAGACAAACTGCATTAAGTGTGAGATTTTGATACTGAATGGATTTTCATTCCATGATTCATTTTTCCAAGCATGAATCCAGATTTTAAAAATTAATTTGAAATCTATGGATGAGAACTTTAGCTACAATACACCAACAGTAAATCTGACGGACTACTGCACCTCTTTGTATTATTTTAGTGGAGCATATCCTTAATTTATAAACAAACTTACTAATACATCAAAACTGAAGCAGTTCTCAGACACCTACCGGCAGATTTCTAAGCAATTTAAGATCAACCATATTAAAACCTACCTTTACATGTTGATATAACCTCAAACTGAGTGTCCAAAACAGCAGCTGTAGATTCAACTCTATCAGCAGCAAGAATGAAGCGCTCTCCAGTAGCTGTACATTTCACAATTGAGTATCTGCAATGCAAAACATCCATTTGTGATACTATATAAACAAACACCACTAAGCTACTGGTTTTTGAAATGCTTCATCTCTAAAAGACACACGACTATGTTTTACATGTCCAATTCACTGATAAATATCCAAAGAGTTTCAAGGTAACTTCACATCATGAAGAAGAAATAACTTTAACAAAAAAAAAGGCAGAAATTAATATACTAATAGATATAGAACAAAGCTTACAATTGTGTCACTTACAAAACAAACAAAAAACCCCAAACCAAAATGAACAAAACACAAAAAAAGATGACTTAAGTGAACTGTAATGGTAGTCCAGAACATTTTAACTTTGTTGCTAAACATCGATAAGGACTGACACAGATCACCGAACCAAGTTAAAGACACCTACGCTGAATCTGGCATGTAACAAACTGCTTGATTGGCTGGCACAGTCCAAGGTTGCGTGGTCCAGACTAGCACACTAGCAGGGGATGATCCATCTACAGATGTAAATTAGAAGTACTTTACTCACAGTTAGAGCAAAAATAAAATCTATCAGTCTTTAAATCTATAGAGAAGTCGTACCTATCACAGAACTCAGCTTAGGCGGCGACTTTAACAGCGGGAATTTCAGGTACACAGACCGACTGACATGCTGCTCATTGTACTCAAGCTCTGCCTCAGCCAAGGCTGTTCTGGGGAGATATCAAACAAAAGTCAGCACATTGGAACATGAAAAGCTACCGATACCCTTGCTAAAATTTTGAAGACAAGACAGTAAGTTGATTCTTACTTTGCTGACGGGGACCAGAACACAGGTTTATAGTCCTGATAAATGAAACCCTGAAAAAGAAAAGGAGGGGAGAAAAGAAAGTTATGAGAATCAAAACTCATGACAAATCAAAACACACTACAACAAAAGTTCAACATACCTTATCATACATTTTATAGAAGACTCTCAACTGGTTTGCTTCATACTTTGGATCAAATGTAAGGTAGCAGTTGGCCCAATCTGCCATTACACCCCAGCGAATGAAGGCAGATTTCTGTTTCTCAATCGCTCTTTCTGCAAATTCTCTGGCTGAAGGGAATAGTTCCATTAAGCTCATGATTTGACCCACTAAGATCAATAAAATACGATTTAAAATACACTATTGATGTTTTTAAGCAAAGCCAGAGCTGAACATAGTGAAACTATGCAGTAATTATTGTGGTTTAAAATCCATATATTTCAGAATAGTTGTTACATAAAATGGCTGCAAAGAGTAGAGAGATCCAGGAGGGGCACTTTTTGACTACAACAGGGACATTAAGCACGTGTCTTTTAGAATATAAACATAACTTTTAAGAAAAAAGTGGAAAAATAAGTATATTTTGTTACGAAAAAAATTTCTCAAAACACATTCTCAACATAAAATAAATAAGAGTGAAAACTGACGCTGATCCAAAATTTTCAAAGTAACATACATTTGAATATAAGTATTTGAAATTATTTCTTCTAAACAGTTTCCACATAATACAGACTTTCTCCAAAAGGTTCCCCCCTATAGTTCTGTAGCACTGTTAAAAATAGAGTCAACAAATACATTCCTATTTAACATATTGAGCCAAGCCATTCTGATGGAACGTTTTACATGCATCATTTTAGCTCCCAATCAAATTCAGCCTTCAAAAACCAAAAGAATGTTGATCTGAAAAATATCAGCTTCCTGCAGTTAATCAAAGCAGACACCCAAATCCTCTGCCCTCCTTTTGTTTTTTTTTTTTTTTAAACCCAGGGTCAGTGCTCTGCATGTCCATTATAGCAACAGATTAAGCCTGTGTTCAATTACCCCATTTCACAGGATTCCAGTGTAGTCTGTCTGCTTGGCAAATACATATAGTGATCATAGAAAATGTCACCGACAGCTAATAGGAAAGCCCTCAATAAAGTATAAAAGCTAAATATAAAGCATAGTAGGATATACTAATACTTAAACCAGCTTTTCCTATAAAGAACAGACAGGAGTTTATTTACCTCTCTGCCGAATTTCCATTGGTGAAAGATTTTCAGCTCCTTTGACTTCTGACAATGCCTTCAACTCGATTGGCAAGCCATGACAATCCCACCCTGGCACGTAATGCACTTTATAACCTCTCATCACGTGGAAGCGATTAGTGATGTCTTTCAAAATCTGAAAAGCCACAAGGGTATGTTATCACTTTAGCTCCCCCATGTAGAACAGCTACATTTGTGATTAAGATTCTCCAGTTTAAAAAATACAAATATCAAAGGCTCCATGATACATTTACATATAAGACCAGAAAAGTTATGGATGCCCCATCCCTGGCAGTGTTCAGGCCAGGTTAGATGGGGCTTTGAGCAACCTGGTCTAGTAGAAGGTGTCCCTACCCATGGCAGAGGGTTGGGAACTAGGTGATCTTTAAGGTTCCTTTCAACCCAAACCATTCTATGATTCTAAGACCATTAATTTGTGATTTTTCTTGTCTGTAATTTTGTATACTGGCAAAACCTCAGAAGACCTGTGATCAAAGGAATTCACAACCAGTGTAACTGAGAGATGTAGTTTATACACTGCAAGACTTGAAGTGAACAAATCCTACTTGCTTTCATTTTTAAAACATTAAGTTGGATCTATGGCCCTGGTCTAGTGCATTTTGCTGCAGCCCAGGCTTTGGTACTGGTACTGTAAGAATGTAATGTGGGTGACATTTTAGTCGTTTCCACTTTGTGGCCAATGTAATGCTGTCCTTTAAAGGACTGAATCTAAAAGTATCCAAAAGTATTTAGGAGTTGAAATTTGTCTTTTCAAAGCCATCAGCATTTAGTCATTATAGTTCCATGGATCTAACTACCCAGATAAAATAAAATAAATGCAATAGAACAAACTTACAAAATACTCAATAGAAAAAAAGAATAGCAAGGCACAGCTCAGTCATGGATTACAGCAATATTATTATGTGTACACATAGAGAAATACACATTCACACGTGTGTATGTGTGGCAAGTTCAATACACAAATAAGTTGTGCATTTAATACTGCTGAGGAATGAACAATTGGCTGGACTTGCTCTAAAAAGATGTTCTGTTTTGATTGAAACATTCAGCCTCACAAACGTGCACTGAGCATATGGTATTTACATCATGGTATGGTATCTGTGTCAACATGGCATCATACGGAATCTACGCAACCACACTGATTAGTTTTTATGCGCCCCATCTACCAAAACCCCAAACATTTTAAACTGTTACTGATTTCAAGCAGAATGGAGAACACAGAGCATAGGACAGTTAAGTGTTTGCCAGTTCAAAACAGTACAGTATGAACAAGTAAATCTTTACTTTGTTTAATGCATGGCCAACGTGAGGGTCTCCATTGGCATAAGGCGGTCCGTCATGCAGACAAAATTCCTGCTTGGCCTTCCTTTGCCTTTGCCATGAGTACAGCTCTGAAAAACCACATTTCTGTCGAGACAACAAGAAAAACACCAAAATCACCACAGGTCTTCGCACTTCCAAAAAATCTGGATTTTGGCTAGACAGCAAAATGTGCAACAAAAGGAGATGGGCAAACGAACACACTTTTCTACCTCGGCAAGAGAAGACACCTTATTGGTTTCACCGTATTTAAAACCCAGAGGGAGGCGAAATACCAGGTTTAATACCCTGGCATTACTCTGTCAGGAAGGTCCTCACTCCTCCTCCAACGAAAAGTTACGACTATCCAAACTACAAACACCTCAACACCCCGAACTTTCCCACCCTCACATGGCGGGGCCAGGTGATAGCCCAACCTCCTGTCGGGCCGGGGGCTCGCTCACACCTCCCGGACAGCCCCATGGCCCTCACTCCGGACAGCCCCATTGCCCTCCCCGGGACCACCCCACGGCCCCACCCCGGGGACAACCTCATTGCCCTCCCGAGACAACCACACGGCCCCTCCCCAAGGCAGGCCCACTGTCCCCCACCCGGGACAGCCCCACTGCCCCCCCCCGGCACCCCGTCACGGTCCCCCCCGGCCCCACCTGGGACAGCCCCACGACCCCCCCGGGACACGCACCCCGGGGAACCCGCCCGGCCCGGGCCGCACCTGCTGCGTCTCCAGCTCGGTCTCGGGCTGCAGCCGCCCCGGGAGCTGCGCGGGGAAGCGGCTGCGGGGCAGCAGCACCGTGTCCCGGTACCGCGAGTCCTCCCGGCTTTGGGCCGCGGCCTCCGAGGCTGCGGAGCGGCCCCATGGCCCGGCCCGGGCCCGGCACAGCAGCGGCGGCGCCGCCCGCCACAGCCGAAACATCCCGCGGGCCGCGCTTCCGCCGCGCTTCCCCCCGCGCTTCCGCCGCCACTTCCGCCCCGCCGCGGGACGGGCACACCGCGCCGGGCTCGGGGCAGGGCCCTCGCCGCGGCCCCGCCCGCAGCCGGAAGCATTTAGGGAGCTGCGAGGAGAGGCGCTCCTGAGGCCGCGGTGACCGACGGCGCTGGGAGTTGGGTCCGCGCCTGGGCAGGAGGCAAGGGCTCGGAGGGCCGGGAGGGAGGAGATCCGGGGAAGAGCGAACCTGGGGACGGTGAGTGTTGGAGTGTTTGGCCGCTCCTGCCACCCGCGCTGTGCCCTGCCAGCCTGCGCTGGAGAGCGCAGCTCCCTGCTCGGGAATGCCCGCGGAGAGAGGATCGGGGCACGCTTCCCCTTTCCTTTGGGGTTTTTTTGGCTGTTTTTGCTGTTTGTTTGTTGTTTTGGTTTATTTGGTTGTGTTTTTTTTTTTTTTTTTAATACAAACTCAGAAGGCCTCAGAGCACAAACCCTCGGTGTTACCTCCTTGGGGAAAGGAGGGAACACAGCCCTTTCCCCCCTGGAAGTCTGTAGGCAAATCGCGGTGGGACCCGGGGGTTCCCGCTCCCCAGCCTGGTTCTGCTGGGTAAATACTGGGCCCTGACATAAGGGAAAGTTTATCTTTTACCAAACGTGTGCCGAAGTTTATTGGAAAGCAATAGGGAGCTCCGAGAAAGAAGTCGTGGCTTAGCATTTGTGTTTAAAGATGTGCTCTGTGTGATGTCTGTTTTCTCCTTTCATCAGGCAAAATCATACCTTTGGAAAATGGAAATTTTGCATAAAAGAGACTGAGATAGCAATATCAACGAATCTATCATGTGTGCTTCAATAAATTAAGTGTAACCAGCCTGTAATACTTACATACATTGAGAAGTGGAAGATAAACTGGAGAACTGATTTATTTTAGTAGGTAGCAAATCAGGCCTATATGTCAAGACCCTTCAACAATTTGGTTGCTAAGCTAGGAGAAAGAAGGGATGGTCTTCAGAGGATAAGGTGTTTTGACAATTATATGCAAATTGAACTTGAGGGATAGTTGCTATACAGTCTTTGTACATTGTAGTTTTGTAAGAGTCAAACTTTTTTTTTCTGTCCAAAGCAAGCAATATACTCTTGAATGTCTTGTGGAAGTATACATTAGACATTGCCCTCATCAGAAAGAATGTGCCATAAAATTATAAATAAACTAGTTAATTTGAGATCAGGAAGTTACAGAGATGAAAAACTTACAGCCAACCAGCACGCACACTTATCTAACCTAAAAGGTCCCATACATCGGAAGATGGTCCACAGAGAAGATGCAGCCCTGTAAAAATTTAAGGCACCTTTTGCAGTAATAACATGCTTTGCACTTCATTAATTGGTTACTCTGTATTGGTGAGGAGTGGGTGTTGAACATCCCATTTCAGTGTCTTTAAGTAAATCCTGTTTTTTCATAAAAATATTTTAACTTTTAAGGTTTGCCTAGAGATTTCGGGTTTACCACAGAAAGTATATTTGTTTGCCTTAAGAATGGCCAAGAAAAATATGCCCAAGAAACACATTGGGTCAAGCTTCAATAATGTAAGATAGTATTTCTGTATTGTTTTCCAAGTCTTTTGAAACTTTATGCAAATGTTAAATAAATCCAGCCTTTAAAACAGTTACCTTTTAATCTCATTTTATGAAGCAGCTTCAAATTTACAGTAAAAAGTCAAATGACTGAGAAGCTGAACCTAAAGTGTTAATCAGCTTCTTCTGAGCTCAAATCTTTAATCTAAACATCCCATCTAATATGCTTTTTTTTCTTTTTTTTGCTCTCTCAGAAATACTGATATTCCAGATATTTTCAGTATGGAATGAATTGCCTTCCATTTTCCTTCCTGTTAACTTCTTTCACATGAAGCTATAGACTTAAAATAGTATCTGTCAGTTCATGTGTTAGGACACGTATTTGCTCTGCAACTTCCAACTGTTTGAGAGCTGCTTCTTGCCACAGGTAGTGTTTCCAAAACTTCCTCTGTAACCATTGCTACCAGTCCAAGATAGCCCTGCTATGCACACTGGGTATGGATCTTGGCTATTCTACAGAACTCCAGAGCACTTTGCTCCCATCCCTGAGCAGTAAATAATAATTAACAATAGCAACTGTGCTTCTTGAATGTACTTACACAATCACTCTACTCTTTCAGCTTGAGAGCTTCTACTTTAGAGACAGAGGTATAATGTTTCTAAAGTGCTCCAGAAGTTCTTAAATCAGCTAAATTTGGAATTTTGATACCTCTGACGTTGCTGCTCACCTTTGCTGTGAACAGCCATGAACTTGATTTCTCAAGAAAGAAAGGAAAGGTGTTGTATAATGACTTATTGCCACTAATGCAGTATGAGCTGCAAATATTGATTGGGATATTTGTGAAATTATTGTTTTATTACACTTCCCACGTAATCTATCTTCTTCTGTGTGGTGATTAATGAGTTCCTCTGTATTTTGCTCTGGCTCTATGCTCAAGTGTTTTCTTGGAAGTGTGTCACATGTGAGGTCAACCCAGAAAGTGTGTTATCTACACACAGAAAAAACTGATAGGAAAACATAAAAAGCAATTAGCTTTGCACTTTAAAGACTACAATGTGGTTATCAATACTTCTTTTCAAAAAGCTGGGAGGAATGTTAGTCTTTCCAAGATGGTTACTGATAGTTACTTTTGGATTTGAGAACTGAAGGTGCAGTGAATTGCACTGATCCATGCTGGGGAACAGACATAGAAGGTAACACAATAGGAAGAATGACAGGGCATGCAATGTTGAGGGGAGGAAGGAAGATGTAAATAGATTTCCTTAAAGAAATCAGGAGAAGTTAAAGAAATACAGGAAGGATGGTAAAATTGGGATGAACAGACTTTCAAATACAAGTTTGCAGTATCTGAATATCATTAACCTATTTTTTGTCCACAAGTAGGCCATCTGCAAAAGCCTATTGTATATTTAAACAAAGAAAAATAGTAAGTGAAGTTGCTCATGTCATCCTGCCTGGTAGCCTTGTGCTTAAGTCTGGGCACAAACCAACTCTGTAGGTTCAGTTCTGAAAAAAATGAACTTACATTCAAAATGTACAAAAAATGAGTACTGTGTGCAGACTATGCTTTTTCTTAATATTTATGATACAGATTCTGCTGCTGTTCTTTTTAATGTAAGATTTTATTTTTGTGCGACCTAGGTTCACTATCAGGCAGAACATGGATATTTGCAAAATCTTGTCTAAAATAACTTTATATCTGTTTTTGTTAACTGTATTTTTAAAAAAGCCAAAGCTCCCTTCATTACCACTCACTGTCAGTATCCTGCTTTCCCCTTTCTACTCAGTTTAAGTTGTATCTGTTCGGAATGGTATGTAAAATATCCTACCTTTTGTATTTTCTTGAAGAGAGAAATGTGTAAGTTTGTTGTTTGTTTCTTTTCAGCACTCAGTATGGCTTCCCCGGCTCTGCTCATGCGTGTGGTCGCCTCTGCGTATTCTGTGGCAGAAAAAGCTGCAACAATTGTTAGAAATGTCATGTCTGCAGGAGATCTGGGGATAGTGGAGAAGGTATTGCTTTTACTTTGTTCCAGTTTAATTTCTCTTGCTGATGCTGAGTTAGATACAGGTCAAAGTGGTATTTTTGAAAATCAGCAGGTGGGGAAGAGAATACAGTCCTCAGCCCTCTGATACAAGAAATATTCTTTGTTAAAGGACTAAAAGAGAACTAAATAAATGTCTTTTGACCAGTATTTCTAAAGAATATTCAAACATTTTAAAGAAACACTGTAATTTTGCCTTGATTTCCCTCACAAAACAAAGGCTTTGAATAGCATGTTGAAATTCATACTGAAGTGTATTTCCTGTTAGTTTCTATACTTGTGTTCTAACACCTTAATACAGCTTAAAATACTGTGCCCTTGATGAATTTTGCATTAGAATAAATCAATGTTTAATTTCCTAAACTAAAAAAGAACCTTAGATTTTATCATAAATCATAGTTTTCAAAATAAATTCAGAGCTTCAAATTTAATTCTAAAAATGAAACAGAAATTATAATCCTCTACTTGAAGTCCTTTATTTGCTGTAAGTTAGTAAGTTGCACTGATAAGCCAGGATCTTTGTTTTGACTACAGTACTAGACTAGGTGGAATTAACTCTTGAAGTTAATTCTAGCTTTACAGGTATGTCACAATATTATGGACTTTATTAAATATCTATATTAATTTTGATCTTTACATTGAAGTATTACTTGTATTTACATTATTCATAAATTATCAAAAGTAACAGGGGATATTGGCTCTAAATGAGACTGGTTATACGTACTTTTAACTTTTTTTTAAAAATTAATGCTACAAACACCCAAAATTAGATCAAAAACAACGAGGAACAGAAGAGGGTCCTGTTTGAGGAACTAGAGATCTTGAAATTCCTGAAAGCTTCTTGCCAAAGATGGCTGCTAAAGAAAGAGGAAGAATGCAAGAGAGAGAACCTGTATGGGCCTTTGCTTTACAGCCTGGAGGGAAGAGATGTACAACAGAAAGTGCTGCTTCTCATCACTCATCCTCTTTCTGCAGTCAGCAAACATTAAGACCAATTCCAACTGGCCTTACTGAAAGCCTTAGAACATCTAGGAAGGCAACCTCTCCCTCAACACAGTGACTTGCCACCATTTATCTAGATAAGGAAAATAGTTCAAGGACAGTTGAATTTTTTGCTCGCTCCTTCATCTCCTGAATGTCCAGAGTTTTCCTTCCGTCAGTCAACTTTTAAGCTCTCCATTTATATTGCTTCTGTTTATAGCACTTGTGCTTTTTTTTTCCCCACCAGTTGGTAGGTAGACACTTTGTTCAGTCATTCCTACATTATTGATGGCTATTTTGAAGAACTGCTTTGTACTGTTTTATGAGGTTGATGTCCTGGAACAAAGGACATTCACTGCAATAAACTTAATCTTTCCGAGTCTAAACTCAGAACCAATTTCAACCAAATTTATTAGTGGATGAGAAGGAAATTTCAAGGAAAAATACCAAGTTCCACAAAAATTAGCAATAAGATAAGGGACTAGGTTTTGAGCATGCAAAAATTAACTCATAACGTGATTCTAAATGGAATATCCCATTCCTATGGCTAATTTCCATAACTGGATAAAACATTTTTCCTATTGTTTGCAAATAATATACAAGCAGAATAAAATTTTTATTTGATTCAATTAAGATGCAAATCTTGGATGAACTGTCTTTCTTGATGCCAGTGCTGACAAAATTATTTCTTATTAGGATTCTGTCTTTGGACCTGATGGGCTTCTCCATTCATAGATACATGAAGATTCAGTTAAAATTCCACTTTCACTATGTAGGAGATCATTAATATTTAATTAATACACAAATTACTGTAACGCATGTGGCAGCATGTGCTTGGCTACACCATATCTTTTAGAAAGGCTTGTAGTCATTGTTTTATGTCATCTTGAGATACCAAATCCACTGTTTCCCCTCTAACATTTTTTGCTGGAAAAAATGTATGGGTGTTACTGACCAGCTAAATTTCCCTGGTTAGTTTGTGGCCTTCTGTAGTCTTTTTCTGCTAGATTAAGGAACCATTCACTAATTAGAAGTTTATACCTAATAATTGTTTCTGTTACTTTTTTAAAAACAAACTAGATTAATTGGACCTTTAAATCACCTGTTACTAACACCTTCCTTGTATTTCTCCTCTTTCCAAGTTAGCCATGTCCATCCAGTAAGCCTTAAAACAATGACTGTCCTGTTAACATCTTAATTTTTGCCTTTCCTTCTTCATGTATTTTATCTGGGTTCATGCTTGTATTGATTTATTCTGTACATAATGTAGTATTTGCACAAATACATACTGAGTACCATATCAAGAACACAGTAATAAATGTTGTCCTAATGTCATACCAGTCTCTGATCTCTGGGATACACAGACAAACTGCTTCCAGCAGTTTTTAGCCTGCCTCTTGCAAGATCACTTACTAGGCTAATGGTGTTTCAAAGTAGACTTCTTTTTCATTACAAGGTAGATATTCAGAGTGCTGTATGGGCTGCTGTATTGTACAGTGTATTTTGTTAGTACACAAATTCCTATGCATCCTTGGACAGGCTGGACCCAACGACTTGCAGACCAAAGCTGACCGACTTGTACAAATGAGCATTTGTGCTTCCCTGGCACGGAAGTTTCCCAAGGTGACAATCATAGGAGAAGAAGTAAGTATCTAGTTTACTTCATGCTAACAGTGTGTATTTCACTAAGTGTTAGCATTTCATACTGAAGGTTTATCTTGCTCTAAGTTGCACTGGAATTTGCTTTGGCATGGTTTAGGAAACCCCGTTTTAATTTTTAAAAAAATCCGAAACTAATTTCCATCTCATTTCACCTTTCCATTGCATGAACTTTGTCAAGCTTCAAGCAAATACACAGTTCTAACTCAAATTGAGGTGAGTCCAACACCTTTTTCTAATAATTCTGAGAATCCTTTTGTTAGGATCTGCCTACTGATGATGTTACTGAGGAATTAATTGAAGATGGTCACTGTGAAGAAATATTAAAGAAACCTTGTCCTGCTCAGTACACAGGAATTAAAGAGGAAGAGGTAATGTGATTATATGTCTTCATATTTTACAGTATCTATATTACTTACTGATTTTAGCTAAGAGTGTATCTATAAAAATGTTTCAATGTTGCATATTTTTCTTTTCCATTTGAAAACTGAAATGTAGTCATGAGACTCACACGTCCAGAGGTGGAAATGCTGCATGTCCGTACATGCAATAAAGCGAAATGGAAATATGCTTCTTACAATTTGAGATTCAAATGAATTTGGAAGGAACCTAGTTTGGACATAAAAAAGTAATCTCATTTGCATGTTCAGTTTAATCCTTCATTCTTCAATTAAGAGATTTGGTGAGATGTTCTGGTCAATTTTTAAGCTTTTTTTTTTTTGTGTAAAAGGCTACTATAGGCTTCAGTCATATAATAATGTTAAACATTTTGGATGTCTGTTCCTTTTCTGCCATAAAGAAATAAAAGCACTAAAGTAAAATATGTACTTTGCATGGTAATTTACATGATTTGTATTAGTTAATTGTCCTTATTTTTTTATTCTTGCAGCTTGTAATATGGGTTGATCCCTTGGATGGAACCAAAGAGTACACTGAAGGTTGGATTCTCTTTAATTTCTGTTGATTAAAAAAAAATAGTAATGCAATGAAGTAGCATATACAAGTAGATAGTTTTATCATAGAAGTTACTTACAATATTGTTTTGTAATGCTGATGTTTCTGTCCTTGAGTGCTATGGAATTTTTGTAAACATTCCATTCAGTTCTAAGCACTACTCAGTATTCCTCATGAGCTACTGAGTGCTGTTTTAAGTCAAATTTACAATTTCACATATAGTTTGAATTGAAGGACTAAATCTTCCCTTCACACAGTAACATGCTGAATTTTATTTACATCCTCCTCTTCAAACAACCCAAATACCACAGCTGTATTTTTAGTCTTTTCAAAATGGAACAAGCATATTCCTGCAAATCGTGATTCTTCAGTTATAGGAAGAAACTGTTTTCAGCAAAGCCACATTTGTCTCCATAGAAATAGACCCTAAAATGAAAGAAAATAAAAGAAAAAAACCTCCAAAAACCACTATGATGAAACCTCACTTTAGCTTCCTACTGCGTTTTTTTGGTTGATTAATGTGAAATCTTTTAGGTCAACAAATTGCTGGGTTTGAATATCATTAAAGAATTCCCACCACATTTATAGAAGAATGTCATCATATATTGCTATTTAGTTGTATCTTTAAGCTTCTTTCTCATTATATGATAATTATAACATAGTTCTATTAAGAGAACTCTATCTGGGGCAATTTTTAGCAGACCTCTAGGCTAAATTGCTAAAAAATCAACCAACCTATTACACCTGAAAATCCTGAGCAGTGTCTGAATTTTTAAGGTACCACCCTGCATATCAATTTGTGAACTCTTACTGAAGGCTTATTTTTTTTATATACTTTCTCTTATCAAGCATAATTACGTTCATACTATTTCTGTACAGGTCTCCTTGACCATGTAACGGTTCTTATTGGAATTGCATACGGAGGCAAAGCAATAGCAGGAGTTATTAACCAGCCATATTACAATTTTGAGGTATTAAATTGTTCTTTTATTTAAAAGCATTAGATGGTTTCTAACTGTTACTTCTAAGCCATTTCAGTTAGTACACTTTCAACTGAAAAGTGGAATGTAGTCAAGTTAAAAGTTGTAATATAAGTTGTTGGGGTTTTTATTAAATATATACAATTTTAAATGTTGGTTTCCAGGAACTGAATGTCAGAGACCTGCTAAGAGCCATACTGAATCCTGAGGCTTGTGTAATCCACTGATACAGTATATATTGCATACATACATGAAGTACATACTGTAAAACAAGTACACATCAGTGGGTTTGCAGTCTTTGCTTGAAATTCTTTAGCAATAGCTCCATTTGTGATGTGTGGTAAACTGCCTTAAAACTGTAGCCCTAAATAAACCAAGCTGGCAGCTGGGTTAGAGTGTATCATGTCAGGTCTTGGGTGTAGGTCCAGGATGGCCAGCCTACAGGCATTTACACATTGGAAGATTATTTCAGTATTATCCAGGGGGAGAGGGGAAGCTCACGATGCAGCCTGATTAATTAAACTTACTGGAGTTTAAAGAAAAAGCTCTTGAGCTGATGTAATGCCTATGTGATATGTATCACAAAATATTTAAGATTACAAGATATTTTCAGTTAAAGATTGTGCCCAAAGTACAGAAATATACAAATATTAATCTGCTGTCACTGGAGGTAGGATGTAATGCACCAGCACATCACAGGTAAGAAAAGGTGAAATCATGTCTTTTCCATAGAGGGAAAGAGAGACAGTTTCTCTAGGCTCTGCAGTAGGCTTTTCCAAGTGTCATTGTTTAAATGTATAACAAGTATTAATTTTATTCTCCCTGAAATGCAAAGATACCTGTAGGTGCTCCTTTCCCTTTGTGCTTTAACTGCTGATCACTGTGATTAACCCTTACTTGGATGTGTACCTTTTTTGTAGGCAGGAGCTGATGCTGTGTTGGGCAGGACAATCTGGGGAGTCCTGGGCATAGGTGCCTTTGGATTCCAGCTCACAGAAGCACCTGCTGGGAAACACATCATTGTTACCACCCGCTCCCACAGCAGTACCCTGGTAAATGAGTGCATCAGTGCCTTGAACCCAGACACTGTCATCAGAGTTGGAGGAGCAGGAAACAAGGTATGAAAACTCAAAATCTTTTGGTTTTTATTGAGAACTAGCACCTTTGGAAAAAAAAAGAAAGAGACTTCTTGAAGACATTATTTCCTTACTTGCATGAATGTACAGACATCCTTCTCCTTTCCCAGCACAGCTTTTCCTAACATTGTCTGCTGTGAGGCAGAGCAAATTTGGTACAGGTGTATTTATATCAGTGGTCATGCTGGTCATGGTTGAGGTCTGTCTTCCCCAGTGTTCTGTTTCTAGGGGAAAAAAAAAAAAAGTTGTAAGACCAGGATGACTAAATGGCAATTCAATTTAATTACAATTATTAGGCATGTCCTCCTTTTCGTGTTAATATGAAATTAATAGTTTTTGTTCCAACTATCTAGCAGCACATATGAAAGGGTAAAAATACAAGCACACAGTGGTATTGCCTTTGCAAAACTTCTTTGCATGCAGGGAATGCTCATTAACTACAGTTTTTAAAGCTTAGTTCTGTCATAGCTGTCAAAACCAGACCCTCTGATCTTTCTTCTCCAGCATGTGCAAGGCTCAAAATGGCACCAGCATATGTACATAGTTTCCACTTTATTGTTTTAGTACTTGCACGAGAAGGAACAACAAGAATTCTTGTTTCTGAAACCAAGAGCAAATTTTCATCCTGTAGAGGATATTTACAACAATCAAAAATAATGAATTGAGAATGGAAATACAGTATAGCTTTCTAAATCTTAATACAATTTCTTGTAATATCAAAAGAAATGGCTGGTGTTCCTTTTCTGACCATAAATACATAGAAAAAGTGGATTTAATCCCTGTTTCCTGGTGTTATTTCTACCGATTTCTAAATACCTAGATCCTTTGCAGTGATTGCCACTCTCTATTCATAACAGATCATTCAGCTTATAGAAGGCAAGGCATCTGCTTATGTGTTCGCCAGTCCTGGGTGCAAGAAATGGGATACATGTGCACCTGAAGCTATTCTACATGCTGTGGGAGGTAAGTTAATCGCATTCAAAATTCCAAACTAAGTGAAATGGCATCAATTTAAAGTTATTTGTACTTTTCAGAGGAAAGAAAAAGAATTTTCAAACATGTCTTTTGGAAAGAAAACAATATTTACATATTTTTTAACAGTTATGACTCACTAGGAGCTTTGAGCCCTTTGAGATCAACAGTAATGCCAAGGGGTCAAACACATTATGCTCTGAAAAGCATTATATGATCTGTTTTGCCCTGGACTAATAGAGTCAGTAACTGTCACATAATCAAAAAAGCCAATTTCAAAAATTTTGGGTATATTAATTTTAATATTTTCGAAACAAATGGCTTTTTTTCGTGATGGCTACTATCTCACAGTAAAATCCTGCTGTCCTAGTAACTGGATAGAGTAGTTTATTATTAGTAACATATTATGTAATATGTGGGCATTGGATTCATTAAAACAACAAAAATAGGTCTAATCATGTTGTTCCTCAGATGTACAAACTCCAAAGTTGACTAAAATTAGTGGTCTCCAGCCACCATAAGCCACTTCACCTATCTAGGGGTTAAGGGGTTGAGAAGCTATGAAAAGTCTCACTGACAAAGGTTTGAAGGGTATTATTTTTTTTACTGTTGGTTACATTGATAGACCTTTTACCACTATATGCTAGAATTACAGGGTTTGATCTCCTAAATTCCATCAAGCAATTATAACAGGCTTCATAATGACACTATTTAACTTCTCTGCAGTCTTTAGAGTTGATAACTGGGATAGCTTTACATGGGTTAGCTCAAGCACAAAGCAACCCAACCTAGCACAGTGCTGTATTCAGCCTCCTTGTTAGGAAGGTGTCTTCTGGTTAAAATCTTGCATAAAGATCTGTGTTGTTCTTGCTAAGTGATTTCTAGAAACTCAAATCAAAACCAGCTGATGTGTTTCTATATTATGGTAGAGTTGTATAGACCTACCCTGGCTTTTACTTGAACTGAGGATTTTTCTTTCCTTCTTGTTAACAGCCAATGTAAAAGCTTACTCAGGAAGCATTTTAAGTAATCCATGAGAGAAAAATGTTGTTTTCCTTATTCTGAGGCACAAGGAATTTAAGTATTGTTGAAAAAAACCCACTAGTTATCTGATTTCAGTCAATAAAAAAACCTCTTAAACTGGAAGCAAAGATACTTCACATCTGAAGACAAGCATGTTATAGATTTGCTCTCTACAACTCTTTTTTGCGGGAATTTTTATTTTTTTTGCAGGCAAGATAACTGATATCCGTGGAAATTCATTTCAGTATAACAAGGAAGTGAAACACATGAATTCAGCTGGGGTCCTCGCGACTTTGAGAAATTATGACTATTATGCCAGTCGTATTCCTAACACTGTGAAACAGTCTCTCGTGCCTTAAAGCAGGGAAGCATCCTCACTTGGCCTGGAAGACTGAGAAAAAAGGAAGAAGATAACTAAGCTTGAAATTCTGTTTTATAGAATCTGAACTGAATTATTTCACTTAAGTGTTCAATAATTTTAAAATTACACAGAATGCCTAAGTTGGATCAAATTGTTTTGCTGGTTTTAGCAGACAACTTCAAAACAGTCACATTTTTTCAATAGCTGTATTCTATATTCTCTGAGAGTTTTCATTCTTCATGACTGTGCATAATATACTGCTAATCATGACACTACAGACCAAAAATCATCTGAAAATTCTGGGCACAAAATCATGTCGAGTCATTTACCTGATCTCGCTCAATGTTTTTTGTTGTATGTAGTCAATACGGGTTACTGTGTTAAATATAAATGGACTAAGGATTTGCATGGATGGATTAACTCCTTTGTTTTAAAGTTGCCAATTTTGATTCTTAAAAGTGCATTGTTGACTTGTCCAATCTGCATTCAGTTTTGTGATTGATGAAATTGCTGTTTGTGGTGAGTTGAGTTGTCTTAGTTTTGCAGGAGGCAGGACACAGTCCCTCTGGGCCTTCAACATCTCAGATAGGGGTTCCTGGGTCATTGGATCCATTGAGGATGTTAATACAGGACGGTTTGAGACACTTCAGTTGAAGACAAGGAAAATATGATGAGGGGAAGAGTCCCTAGCACCTCTCTGATGATTTGAAATCCCTCTGTCAGGGGTTATGCCACTGCAGAAAGTGCTTTGGGCATCCTAGGTCACTTTGACATATGTGGGGAGAGCAGAAATTGCAGAACTTAAAATTTTTCATGTCCAGATTCTGAGATAAACAGGTGCCTTTCCAGCAGCCCCAGCAGCTGAGGAAACTGACAGTACCACTTTATCTCCTTGTGAAACATAGGTGTGTTAGGGGAGTGGAAAGAAGAGGGACAAGATCACCTAAAATTAACTTAAAAATTGCAGAGCCTGTTTCAGTCAGCTTTCCCATAGGGATGGGTGTTAGGAAAGCATGAGTCAACTGCTCAGTCCACTTGAATGCAAGAGAACAAGTATTAAATCACATATGACTGTGTAAAATTGGCAACCTTAGCCAAAACAGGTGAAGTCTCTTCCAGGTGAATTTAGGACTCTGCAGTTAGGATCTTGAAGCAGCAAGGCCTCTATGCCCTTTGTTTTCTCCAGATTCTGAGCTCCAAGCACCTTCCTCTCAAACTAAGGAGTCTTAGGGCCTCCCTTTGCCTAACACTGTGACACACACTGAGGCATGCCATGAAGAGATGCCAGTTTCAAAAGATAACACATAGTTTTCTTTCTGTTCTTCATGTGAAGAAAAGAGTGGCATATGTCAGGTTCTCAGGCACGTGGTATCAGGGAGGGTGCCTGAACACAGCTGCTTGCTTACATAAAGACTGAATCCCTAAGCTCCTCTCCCATGTGATTTTTTTTTCCACCTTTACCTGTGCTGACACCATGAATGTTTAAGTAGCCTGCAAGTTGCACTGCATCCTTTCTTACTTCCTCTCTGCCCCTCTTCATCCACACAAACCATCTTTAAACTAGCACTTCAAGGTACAAAAAGTTATGTTTTCCATAGAGAAGAAAATTTCAAAATTCAGTTTTCAACAGCATGTTCAAGTTACTTCTTTCTCCTTTCATCACACAAGGTGTTTGACAACTCTAATTTACTTAAGAGTCCTTAGATTATATCCTTTTCTCACCACAGGATAACATCAATATGACTTCACTGGCATAAAGCTGACTCTATATCCAGCAAGCAGGAACATCTTGACACCAAAAGATACGAACAAGGCAACTCTTTAGTGTTCCCAGTCTCTCCATGTGCACACATGGAACTAAGGAAGCTCTTTCCTTGGTGAGGTCATCTTAGCATAACATTTGCAGATAAATTAGCAAGATTAGCACTTACCTCATTCTATCATGACACTGGATTAAAGCTGCATATATAGGAATGATGCATGCTTCTAATCCTTTGATCTAAAGCCTACCTTTCTTTTTCCTCAAGTGCATGACTGGTAAGAGCAGCAAGACAGATTCAGCCTGCTTTAATTAGGACCTTCTTCATATTTTGGCCTATTAAAGGTTTAGTCATTCCACATATTGATTTGTGACTGAAGTTTGAGCCATGTAGAAATTACAAGATTAATCTGATTTTGCTGCTTCAGTTACAGATAATTTTCACCTTTATCTTATACAGGATTCTTTGTTACATATGCTTTAGCTTTCCCATCAAAATCTCCACATGAATTTGCAAAACACATTAAAACACTAAACAACTTAGACAATGCAAAGCCTGCCTTAATAATTCTTTCCAGGTAATCATTAAAATACTAGGTACACAACCCACTGTTAGTAATCTTCATGTATATATCTATATCCTTATTATCATCTGAAACTTGTCATAGTTTTGAAAAGCTCTTCAGCCTAAGCCTGTTTCTAATTCTGCTGTAATTTGTCTCTGCTCACTTCATTACCTGAATGGGAGTAGAACACACACAGCATACCATACATGACCTTCTGCATGATCTGTAAAGACACATCTATGGAAATGCTTTCCATGCTTACAGAAAATGTAAAACTGCTAACACGGGAATATTAAATTGAGATTAAAGCCAGCGGCAGGAATCGAGCATAAAAGCCAGCACCTAATGGCCAGTCATGCTCTGGCTGTGCCACTACATCCACTGCACAAAAAGCACTGGTCCACTAATCAAGCATTTGACAATTTCTCTGCCAGAGCATTAGGTGCTACAGGAACAGCTATAAAATAGACGGGGAGGGGGGGATCACAGTGACACTGCATTGTCCTTGTCACAAAGTGAACTTGAGTCAGTCTGCTGTGAAAAACCGGTGACACAGCATTTTTGTGATTCATTCCAGCACTCCAGAGGGTGGTTGTGGTCACCGCACCAAGCCTGCCGGGGTTCACGATGCGTTTGGACAATGTGTCAGGCACTTGGTGTGATTCTTGGGGCTGTGCAGGGCCTGGAGCTGGACCCGGTGATCCCTGTGGGTACTTCCGAGTCGGGATATTCTGACTTATTTGACCCGCTGCAAAATCTGCGTGGTTTTTAACAAGTAACATACAGAAAAGAGAGGAGTTGAGCCACTGCACTCACAGGTGTCGGTACATGTTGTGCTGTTCGGTGCGTTCGTGCCATCGTACCTAGGAAAGGGTTCGGAGGCAGCATCTCCGCGGCTGCTGCCGCACACCCAGCCGAGAGCATGCCCCGCACAGCCCTGGGGAAGGCGCAGCTGTGAGCAGAGGAGCGGCGGCTCCTGGTCCCACCGAGGGGCAGGGCAGCCTCCACCCAGCACCCCGCACCCATCCCGGGCCAGGCAGATCCGCATGTGCCGCCCCCTCGCCGCCTGCTCCCGGCGGACTCGGGGCCGCGGCATCGCCCCCCGGGATCACCCCCCGGCACCGTCCCCCGGGATCTCCCGGCGCCGCCCCCGTGTCCCGGCCCTGCGGAAGTGACGGTCCGCGCCCTGCCCGGGGCGGGCCGTGCCGTGCCGGCTCCGGCCGTGCCGAGCTGGCAGATCGGAAGAGCGTC